>RCIC01000011.1:5757500-6305000 GCA_018883505.1 Ceratosolen fusciceps
CTCCTATTACGACCAACATTTTCAATCTTATGATTTACAATTGACGTTGCACAGTAAGATGTAGTAGAGGGGAGAATACACCCGATTCTTTGGACTACGGACTAACTCTCTGACCAATGATACTCTCATATTTTGCTTAGTGTCCCTATACCTTGCGAAGCAGAGCAAACGTTGTTGGTATCATTAAGGATCAAATTACGAGCCTGCGTTTTTGAGGGAAGCAATTCGTGCGGCAGACACGGCATTTGCCAGGAGATCCACAAAGGCTTGCTCTCTTACACTGCTTGTAAATGCTCCCGAGGTGAGGACCTCTTTATCATAAAGATAAAGTCTCATTCTCAAGCGAAGGGGAAAGTTAAAAGGCTTCGTTTCTTTTACGTTTCAGGTTATCAAGGCTGGGCTTGCACCGATCTGTCCAATTCCATTACTCAATTTTCAATCTTAATTACGAATCTTGCATTGACTTTGAGTAATTTTTTCTTTCTACCAGCTATATACTTGGCACTGAAGCGGAAACTCTACGCCGAGGGCCTAATTTACTTTTGCGTAATGATATTTTCCATACTCTACCATGCCTGCGACCAACAATTTACTGGCTGCGCTGCAAAGTTCGAAGTGAATAATACAGCTTTTTATTTGTTACGACAAACATCGAGAATCGTCATTATAACGTATCCGCTTTTCACGCAGGTTCTTCAGTATTGTGATTTTTTCTTAGGTTTACTTGCATTCTGGGTTACGTTAGTTGCCATGGCCGATATATCAGTAAAGTACATTTCATTTTTCCATATAATGGGGGCTATAATTATTACATTTCAAATTAAAACTGATAAGTCTGGACTGCTGAACCTTTGCGTGCCCATGATTATTGGCATTTTCATACCGGTAACTTTCTTTATTTCTTCATTATCAGCTGCTTCTGCATTTACTTGACCATTAATTTGCATGAACGATACAGCTAATTTCTTATGGGTACCACTGTTATAAGATAAATAGAATTGCAAGGCCTAAAAAAATGGTAAAATTAGTCATTGGCCTGTCACTCGCTACCTTTGCTATGGTATTATTTTCTTTCATTGAGACTGAATCCAATTACCAGGTGAGTAATTAACAAAGCTGATTAAACCCATTGAAAATGATGTTTTGCTTCTGCGATTAACGATGGTACTTTACTCTACTTAGTACGTACATAGCTCATGGCATGCTGTTATAGCGCTATCTCTTATTTTTCTATTACCACCAATGAGGCATGAATTTTTAAGGAGCAGATACGCCAAGGAATTAACTAACAAAGAATCATCTGCAATTTCTGTCTTTAATATCGACGACAGACATCAGAACAATCAGTTGATAATGGATATCAACTGAGCTTATCTCAACTCTTACAGTATTAATCGTTTGTTACCAAATCCTATCGATAGACTGAAAAGGATTTATTTTTTATACAATTTTACATTGTGCCTAATGTGTACGATATAGAATAGATGTGTTGAAATAGTTACGATCGTCAGGGGGGGGGGGGGCGGAGGAAAATAATCCGAGAATTAGAATATTAGAAATAATGCAATTAAACGGTGCTATTAAATTTTTAAAATTATACGTATTCACGTGTGAATACAATAGTTAGGAAAAAAGTTAAATTTATATAATAATTGACGTGGTAAAAGTTTTTTAATTCAATTGTTATTCAAAAGTATCGAACGTTGGAAAAACATTCTATTCTACTAGCGTACAAGATATTTGCATTTTTAAATTTGTTTAAAATTTCATCCAATACATTACCTTAGAACGACTCGGTCGCACATAAATTTATTATATATTAATATACAACTGTAGTCGACTTTGATTGACTCAAAACTAATCGCATGTTAACTTAATTTTAAGCATATATATGTGTATATATATATATATATAAACAAAACAAAAAAATTGTACTTCAATGTTAATTGAAATTGTTTTTTAATATAATAATGTTTGTTTTATTGAAAGTTTTAACAGTATTAGCGTATAATAAAAATTTGATGATAACTCGAGGGCAGTCGTCTTTTAATATTCATTTCCACTATTAATACTTGGAATGAAAAAAATATGCAGGCGAGTGTCGAGTAACGCTTTCTTGAAACAAGAAGGTAATTTAAATTTGAACGCGAACACGTGATAATCGAACGTTACGCTCCAACGGTCTTTAAATGCTCGTTTTCCTGCTAAAGCTTATGAGGGGCGGCTCGGCTTGTAAATCGCAGCTTCCAAGCCAATGGGACGCGTCGATCATGATTCCGTACAACCTCTCCAAGTATTTCCCGTGAATCTGCGGGAGAACGGAACGTTCGGACTGCAAGAACTTCACCTGGTCTTGGTAAATGTCGTATTCGAGCGACTGTTTCGAGCAATCGTTAATTTCCTCGGCAAACATTTGCCAAACCTGAAACAAACCAAAGCAAATGGGTCGAATACACGTCCCGTCCCGAGTCGACGTAGAGATAAATGCCCGCGGACTTGCCTCTTTCCATTTATCGCGTAATATGTCGTCGAAGGCAGCTCGGCCCTTAAATCGAAAGAACGTATAGAGCGTCTGGATGCCCGCGTCCACGTTGACGACGCCCTCGTCGAATAAGCCGTTCAGCAGATTCCTCATAACCTTCTCCAACTCGTGAACTTTATCACGGAAGCTCTTCATGTCACGCAGCCACTCGCTTTCCATAATATTAAACGCGTAATCCCGACGTCGTCTTTCAATGTCCTTGAATATTTCGTCAAATGTATCATTGAGTCGTCGGCATCGCGCCTCGTAATGACTTCCCCTCGTGCATCCGAAACGTACCTTCCTCAAGCTAAAACGAACGTTACATGCCTCGCCTTAACGCTTTTGCCTTTTGCTCCAACGCGTACACCTACCTGCCGTAAATGCTTATTGCATCGCATATTTCCAATACGTCGCGGCATCTGCCCTCGAAAGCTTTGATGCATTTGAATACGACGGCCTTGTCGACCATCCAGTCAGTCCCGCTCCTCACGCAGTTTCTAACGATCTAAGGATTACCTCGGGTCAGTCACCCATATTGCATCGTCTGAAAAAATTAATCACCCCCGCCTCGCTGCGAGTAAACAACCTCACTTCCTAATCCTCTTACCTGTCGTAAAACCAAGCGAAATCTATGACACCTTGTCTTTCATCGTCTCAGCATCCCGATCGTCGTCGTCGTCGTCGTCGTCGTCGTCAGGACGATGAAAATTAACGAAATTCACCCGCGCACGCGATAATCAGCCCAATGTCCCAATGATGAATGGATTCTCAGAATTTCCCCGCGAGAGCTAATTATCAGTCGGTGGGATCGTAAAGGGGTTGCGCGACAATCGTTTTGGGGTCCGGGTAACGGATGGAAAAAAGTAACGATTAGCTGCTCGGCGCGTATTTAACGGCCGAATGATAATTTGCCATTGGGATAACCGTGATAAATGGCAGTTGATCGAAAAATCACCGTATCAATTACGTTCTTTTTCGAAAATAATAAAGCTTAAATGGGGCTTAAATTGAGCTTCAGCCGTCCCCTACCCCCTACCCCGCCACGCTAGAAATGAACTTACACGGTCGTAGATTATTGAGTAGGACTGGCAGCAGGAGAGGCTCCGTCGGATGACCGAGCGGCACTCGTCCGAGTCCTCGAGGACGACGAGCCTCAAGTCGATGCTCTCGACGCACAGCCGTAGAACGTAAAAGCTAAAGGACGAAAGTAGTCTCTCGAGGTTTCCCCTGGCGATTAGAGACCGCGCGGATGATGCGTTTTATTTATAATTGAGGCGAGTGCGAGTGCGAGTCGAGTGGCTCACCATTGTCTGTAATGCGAGGACGCGTCCCAAATGTACCTAATTACGTGCAGGATCCTCGGCAGGCGATCCTCGACATTGCTCGGCTCACCCAGAGCTTTGCAACTTTCGAGGAGAATGTCCAGGTAGCTGAGATTCAACGTGGCCTCCTCCAAAGCCTCGTCGACCCGTCTCGCGAGCACATCCAAGCCTTTCGCGCACCCGGAGCCGTGTCTCCTCAATTGATCGACGATCGCGGCGAGCCGACTGTCCTCCTGCCGCAGCTGCATCCTCACGAAATGTAGATTCTCATCTGCAAGCACGGGAAGGGCGGGTCATTGTTATCCTCGTCGTCGTCGTCGTCGTTGTTGTTGCGCGTTGTACGTACGTACATCTGCCTCTCCAGAAATCGTACTCGCTCGTTGTGTCGTAAGGCATCGCTGTGAGGCAGGGCCCGGCCGAAAGGGCCCCCCGCACCTGCCTCATCCACGTCCTCGCCACCTTTTCTAATCTATCGAGGAGGCCGGGCGGCGCTTTCCTCGCGCTTTCTCCCACGGCCCGTTCCAGCGGCACGTACAGCACCGGCATTCCCATAGGCGTGTAAGTCACGTCCGTCGCCCGCGTCAGAAAATCGTTCATCGCCGAGAATATCTTGTCCTCCATGACTGGCTCGCATTTATTTATTTATTAAGGATATCCCTAAGTACGCGCAACCACATTCCCTAGCGATAATAAACCCGACTAGTGAAGTAAATTACAAGAAGATGGATGGAAGGGTGGGAGGGAGGAAGGAAGGACCATTGATCTCGAGTATCGAGGAAGGCTTTCCTAGATATAACTTTCCCGGCACTCCCCACCCCTCCCCTACCCCCCAATAACCCCACTACGCTATAGCGCGCTCATTACTTTCTAGAATACTTAGTTGAGCCTCTCCCGATAAAAATTGCACGAGCCACTTGAGTTTTAATGGCAGCGGGGCCATTATCGCGAGCACTTGATGATTCGCAAGACCGAGTAAAAGGATAAATTTGTACGTTCTTTGAGGGGAAGCCCGGAAGTGGGGAAAGGCCAGGAGAAAATGTACCCGTTAATTATCAGCGGCCGATCGGTCGCCCGACACCACTCCTTATCTACGTTCAAGTGCTCCCATACCCGCGAACCCCAATAACCCCAACAATAACAACAACAACAATAACAACAATGAATAACGATTGTAATGACAAGATGGCGATTCGTGGTGCCGGATGGACGGGGCATTATAATTATCGTAATCGGCGAAGAGAGTGGAAAATAAATTGGCTTTGCCGTACTCGCTTAACTTTAACTTTCCCGACCCTCGCGACGTGCAGGAGATTTGAAAGCGTAGAGGAGGGCTCGCGGATGTTCGCGATGCGAGCCGTTACGTCGTAAATTCGCACCGCGGCCGTACGAGCTTATCTTATCAGCCGGCTAATCCGCAACTCGGCCGAATGGCAAAGGCGACAAAGGCTCTGCTTTTACAGGTATTTCCGAGCCGTGCAATTAAGCAGGCCATCGACAAGTAGTCAACGTGTCCCCCCCGGTGCGCTAAATCAAAGCTGAGGGTGCGTGGGTGGGTGGGGGTGCGTAACGAACTCTTGGGCAAGGATACTCTTGGGCCATTGGCTTTTGAAGGCGAGGGGGGCGTAAAGTCCGCCGACGAATTTGAGAACGGTGTTGGCCGTGCCCCCGGAGACGCTTCCGAAGAGGAGGGGATCGCCGGGCCGGTAGACCTGCCCGGGTGTACGGAGCACGTAGACGAGGCCATCGAAGCCGGCGTAGGGCAAGTCGAGGAGGGCCCGGAGCTTCTCGTGCACGAAGTAAACGCTAAGGACGGCGTGCTTGGGATCCTGAAAGTACTCCCGGACGAGCCGCAGGCAGGACTCGCTCCAGGATGACTCGGACAGGGACGGCAGTACCGTCGCCAGGTCCTTGACGCGTCGTACCTGAAGCATTAGTTTTACATCAGGACACGCGGTCTAACTCGGTGGCTGGGAAAAATCGCCGGGCCTTATCGCTAGATCTGGCCAGGAATTCGTTTACCCACCAAAGTGTCGAGCTCCTCCTCGGTGAACTCGGGCCTCTCCGGCTCGGATGCAGCGTCGGGTTGCGGCTCCGGTGTCCCTTCAACATCGACGCGTGAAACCAAAAGTTACGGCCGTCAATGTCGTTACCCTCGGCATCAACTTACGGCAACATCGACAACAATAACGAGACAACGAGCTTTAACGTTATATTACTTTCCAAGCTTCTGCACTCGACGATTCGTTAATCGGACACGGGGGGGGTGTGTGAGGATATGGGGGTCGGGGAGAGGTAGGAAACGTTTACTAGTAATACGTTAAAGCCTGCGCTCCGCACGATTCAATTACGGTTATTGGGGTTATTAATATCAAACATTCATCATCAACTCGATATATGTATATATATATATGTGTGTGTGTGTGTGTATATCAACGTACCGTTAAAGCTTATACTTTCGATTTATGGCAATGAAAAGAAAAGTCGCTTACGAGTCGATTCGCTCATTAATAGCGATTCTAAAATAACTTTATGGATCTCTAAACTTATAAATCATTGCCCGTAATAATGAATTCCCTTGTAAAATGTTCTTCGTCGTTACCGACCGAACATTCGAATTGCTAATGGCTAATTAACGGATTGATTCGATCTTATCGCGAGCTTCGCAGCTTTAGATAATAGAGAGAGAGAGAGAGAGAGAGAACATTGTTTCAATGGGTGGAGAGGGTGGTTGGTGGCAGGAACCGGATGTTATTGGGCTTTCCTAAGCGATATCCGTTATAGTCCATATAAAATCGTGCGAGTACTATTTAATGTCAAATAACGAGTATTTAAATTGTACCCTTAATACTTCTTGCATGATTAATGCCCGATAAATAACAATGATCTACAGGAATCCTTCCTTATGATGCCAGATGAAAAGATAATGCTACTTCGGGCACTTTTTATTTATTTATACCCTCTCTATATAGATTTATAATGTCTTAACCCGAGCCAATAACCCCAATTAAGGCTCGCCTTTAAATTGGCTGATCCATCGGAAGGCCGAGGCCCCGGCCTTCCCATCCCTCACCGCCCCATTGCCGGAAGAAGAGGCAAGAGAAGAAGAAAAAAAAAAAAAAAACGAGGAACTTCTGGCCTGACGAGGGCGTCTAACGGAATTCCCTTGCCCGAGCGAACGAAATATCGTCGGCCCAATAAAACCATTAAAACCATTGGCGTACGCGCGACGACCATCTCTACTGTAAAAAGTGACCCGTACATTCCTTTCTCTATTTTATTATTGCCCACGGGCTTCTATCCGTAGCGGGGATGGGCTACCTGGGCCTAACTTTTTAAAAATTTCCCGTCCTATGGGGATTTAGCCAAGGCCGGGACGTGAGCACCGGGCCCCGTCTAATGGTAAAAATTATTATAACGGGTAGCCGCTCCGTAGCCGCTCCGTAGCCGCTCCGGAGGAGCAGAGCAGAAGGAAAACGCCCCTCTTGCTTCTCTAATGCGGATATTTACATTTTAATATGCCCGTATCGGCGTAATTAACTTTCCCAAGGTGGCTCTTATCATTTTTGATCCATAATTACCGGCGGTGGTATTTGGTTGGCCGGTGCCGGCCAACAGCGACTCACACTCCGTGCCAATAAATTAAAATAACACGTAATAAGATTTAATTAGAGCCAGCCGGTAAGATAATGAGCAATGAGGAGGAATGCTGAACAGTGATAAGGAAAGGCAAATATTTCCTTGGCTACGTAAGAGGCGCACTGGCGCACTGGCGCACCGAGTGCTAAATGAATAGGCACACCGGCTCGAGATCATCGATCATTATTTCCTTTCTCTTTCCTTGCGCGGCTTTCCCGTCCCTTCTTGCACATGCGCGGCATGCGCCTCATCGGCCGAGAGGCCCGATCCTCATTGAAATGCAGGAATGTTAATATATTTTATACGCAATACCGCCACGACCGCTCGCCCGGATTAATTTAATCCAAAATGCATGTCCCGATAAGCATTGCTAGCCATTTCTTCTCTCTCTCTCTCTCTCTCTCTCTCTCTTCTCTTTTCTTTTCTTATATATATATATATATATTTAGTAAGGTCGGGGGCCGAATAAGTTAAGGAGTAAGTAATTGTCGCTCGAGGGACGAGAAGAAATGATTTCAGAATAAATGTATTTATTGGCCGATCACTGTACCTCGTCGTAGCACGAGCTCCTCCTCGTCCGTATCCATGTCCAGGTATTCTCTGTGCAATTCGACGGACGGCTTCTTCGATTTCCTCATCCGACTCATTCTCGTCCCGTCCGCGGATTTCTGCTTTTCCAAGCTTTTCATGGCCGGTGCCGTGAATTCCTGCCTTTCCTTTTTTTCTTCACCTCGACGGTAGTAGTAATAATAATAATAATAATAATAATAGTAATAGAGGGGCCGTTGCGAAAACTCCCGGCTGGCAAGCAATGGACCGGAGCGCGCCGTCGAGCCGAAGCTTCCAGTTGCCAGGAGACGCCAATACGGTTACGTCAATACTATTGCTATCCTAAAGCACGTGAGCTGCTGCGAGTATCGACGAGGTACTTTTAAATACCTGCCTATCTTATTTATCGGGCGGCCGTGTCGCCTGACGTGTCCCGATCCCGAATTCCGAATTCCGGATTCTTTATTCGAGTTTGACGAACTTTTATCGATTACGAGTGTTTCGTTGGCCTTCTACCCTCCCCCCCCCGCCCCCCAAATAAAGATCGGCTCCCGATCGGCTACAGGTGTATTAGTGTATCGGGGCTAATTAACAATAATAGGACGCTTAAGAGACTTGGTTAAGAGCCGATTTGTAATGCCGTTTTCCTGACTAAGTACATTTATTTGCGTCAACTACTCCGTTATCGCGAGCGCGTTTCCGTTTCTCTTTGCGCCCATATCTGCCGCCCGTTTTCCCCTTTGTCATTTGACTTTCCTCGCTTCGCGGACTGCGGGGACACGCTAATCGGCTTGAGAATTCTTTAGGCGTGATTTACGCCGAGTCCCCGAGGCGGGCGAGACAATCCTTTTGCTTGTAAAATCCGGTCGATTGTCTAGTGCGAATGTACCCGGGGTACCCTGGCCCAACGATCTCCATGTCATGTCAGTCACCGATAATTTACTTTGACCCGTTTTAGAGCGAGCCGTGGACTCCGAGGAGATAAGGACGGGGGCGGAGAGAGAGAGAGAGCGAAGACAATCGATGGATCGTAGGTTATTGGAGAAGCTTTGTAATTTAAAGTGGCCGACGGCCGAACGTCCGTGAAAAAACTCTGCATACGAAATCCGCCCAAGCGCGTCCTCTTTATTATCCGAGAGCAAGAGCTTTGGAATTTTTCGTTCTACGTATTTTTTGCTCGAGCCGTCGCGTATATTTGCACTGTGCCCTCGCAAGGTACTACTTCGTCGGCCTGTCGTCCCCCGCCATCCCCCCCGACCCTACAACACGACCACGAGCTTAAACTAATCCTTTAGGCTTAATATATCCGGGGCGGAGGGGGGAGGGGAGGGGGTCCCGAACCGAATCCCTGCATCGCAATAGCATACCGCATTCGGGCTCTTTTCCATAAAAGTACCGCGGACTCGTGCTTCTTCGTGCTTCCACCCAGACAAGAGAGAGTGAGAGAGAGTGAGAGAGAGATTTTGAAATCAGAATTTGGTCGCCGTCGATAAAATATTGACGTATTGAGAAGATAAGGCGAGTTGGGCCCGACTATCAACTCGTCGACATTCTTTATACTTATTTGCTCTAGCTCCCCGCGCGTCCTTAAAGCGCATTTAGGGGAATGCGCGGCTCGAATCCTATTGACGTAGCGTTGGCGCGGGAGCCGTGTCGGGGCTTATTGGGCCGGCGTCCGCTGATTCGGGTCGGGGGAGCCCGGGGCAAGTGCAAGTGCTCGCGAGTGCCGAGATGATGGGGAAGTAATCGGGCGCTGCTCCGTGCGCGACGGCCGAATGGGAGCGACGGCGAGCTTTGAGCGCAGCGGTGCAGTGACGGAGCAGCGCTTGACCGTGCGCTCGATGGATACACGATAAAAGCACCAAGTGCTCGTATCCAGTGCTCGTATCCAGTGCTCGTACGACGCATCCGATCGGTGAGTACATTATCATCCGCTCTCCTTTAGCCCCGACTCTATTAAGGATTTTCACCCTCTCGTCTATCCATCGATCGAAGGTTATTTATTAGACGCCGCTCATCATTGACCGGTGGTTGTTCCTTTGTATAAAAATAAATAAAAATAAACAAAACAACAAATAATTAAAGTGGTCTTATCCTTTTGGTCCTTTTGGGCGCGAGAACGACGAGTAACGGATTGACTTGGGAGAATTACGAAAGCGGCCTTACGCCCTCGAAATCCACGCACAGCTTCATTTGATAAATTTCATAGCTTTCCTCAGTGTCTGGGGTTATTGGGGTGGGGTGTGTGCGCCGGCAAAGTCTTAATCCACACGATCACACCCATGGCAATGGGCTGATTACGAGAACGGGGCTGCGTCGCGTCGATCTACCGCACCAATAACCTTCTTCCTACGCTAGACGCGTAAGTCATTCTGCACTTTCCAGAAAATCCACGCGCTTATATAAAGTATCTAATTGGAAGCAACAACAACAACAACAACAACAACAACAAAATCGTTTTAAATCAATAGTTACGTGCAGAGGTAATTTCAATTTCAAAGAAGAAGCGATTATACTTACCTAATCGCTTTTACGTCTGGATCGTTTCGTTTATTGGATCGTTTATTGGATCGTTTAATGGACACAATTATCTCAAAGATTACCGAACTTTCTTCTTTCCATGAATTTTATTCGTTTTATTCCGTTTCTTACGCGTACGTGCACGCACACACGCATACACGCACATATATATGTATATAAAAGAAAAATAAGAAATTAGGAGTAAACTTAGTGACGGTTGTGACGTTTTAAATGAAAATAACAATGTCACCCAACAATGGTCGTAGCATTTTTCTGCATTTTCATTATCATAGAAAATGAATAGACAATTCGTTGTACGGGTAAGAGTAAAATTACTAGTAAAAGAGCGTAATAATATCCAATTAGCCTATCGTCTGCTCTGTGCGCGCACGCTTCGGCCTTATTTCAACGGCATTTAAGTTTCATTTTACTTCGTCAATGGACGATTCTTGCGATTTAAAATTTTCTATAAATATCCATTTTACGTACAATTCGTTTACGAAGTTTACCAACACGTGCATTGTATAACATTAATTATATACGAATTCGTGGTTAAGGTCTTTCGTTAATAAACGCTAAGTAATAAATAGTAAAATATCTCTCTCTTTTTTTTCTTCGACACTTAACGTACTACATTGTAAATCATAATGTACGTAAAGTCAGTATTTATTAAGTCGAGTCGAAGAAAATTTTCGTAAGGTTGCCGAAGCAATTTTTAATAGGAGCTAGGAAAATTAATTATCTCCCTCGGGAACACAAGCCAATGTGCTCTCTATACTTTTTAACGGAATCTTACCTATTACAAGTCTATGCGTGTCTGACCTATTTATGCGCAGATAAGACGCACGTCTTGTTATTTTTATTGCGTAAACGTACAAGTTATCGATTTCGACCCCCACATTCTAATAAACGGTAAAGCCGAGGCAAGATATTACCAAGTGCTTATACTACTTATACTTATTCATCGAAATATTTCCTTCGGTTCGTCATCTTACATTTCGAAAATGGTCGTACATTGTATTCGTTGTATGCATTCGTTGTACGCATCACGTAACGCGTAAGACTATCGGTTTGAAGGACCATTGGACTCGTCGTTCGTTTGAAAAAAGATTTGCAATTTTTGTGAAAGTTATTATTTTTACGAGCAAAAGCAGAGCAGACCAATACATCTAACAAGTCGGCTCTTCTAAAGAGTGTGTGGGTGCTGCTCGGTTAAACAATTTCGATAACGGTGAGAGCGTTAAAGCGACGTATTTTTTGTTTGCGAGTATATTTTCTTGTTAAAATTGTTTACGAGCGCACAATATTGTTTTGTAAACGTTCGATCGAAAACATCGTAACATTTGTAGTTTAAAAAAAAAAGAAACAAAACAAAACAAAACAAAAAAACAACAACAACAACATATTAGCATGCGCGTCGATCAATTCTTCATCATCAACGATCCAATCGATCACTTTAATTACGACAATGTTTTTTTTTTTTTTTTTTTTTTTTAATATCAAAGCGCATGAATTTTATTAAGTCGTCTGCTGTACTTGCAATCTATTCGTTCAGATATGAATATTCATTGCGTGCTGGTAATACATAAATTCGAATCGCCTTAAGCCTTCAAATGCTTCAATGACGTTTACTCGCGGAGGAGATAAAATATTATAAGCTTTCATTATATATCATCAATTGCACGCACCAACGTTTTATATAAAATATTAAATAACCCCAATTACGCGCGTATAATTTAAAACACGCGTAAATAATATTGAAATGTATATATATATATATTCATTTTCTCTTAAAAAATAATAAATAAATAAATAAAATCGCAATATTTAGGAAAAGAAATGTATTGGGGGTACGTATAAGACACTTTACGTCGTAATTTATCGTATACTTTGAAGGGGATAATATGAAATTTAATCTTTCATATAAAACAAATGCTCGCGAGTCATTTTCTTTTATCTTATTTACTCTCGGTATTTATTAGCTTTTCATAAATTAGCCTCACAGAAGATAAGCCAAAATAGAATACGTGCCGATCGAATCTGCTTGCTGCAAATGCATATTCGCGAAATAACATTCGCTTTAAACAGAATATTCTACGTTCTATGCACGTAGGTGGCGCGGTCTAAGGGCTTTATTATTTACATGCACGCATATGTATATGTGTATATGCCCATGAATGCGTGCATACGCATGGGCGGCTGACTGGGGATGAGTGATACCACGTGCCCTTGTGTTTGTTTTGAAATAAAATGCCTCTAATCAAATGAGATTTTTATAATAACGAGTCCGTGCATAAACAATAAGCCCGTAAAATATAGAAATAACTGCACAATGTAATTATCGAATGAATTAACGAATATAGCTATTTATTACTGCTGCCAATGAATTAAATGTAAAAGCTTACTTTTTCGCAATTAATTGTGTAATTGTATACGTACTTTATTGGGAACGGCTAATGAGATCGATTTGCGAGATGCTTTGGTTACGCGTACAATGATGGAAATTAATGGTTGAGGGCGGATTATGGGGCGCGCAGTGCTTCTTAATCGTGATCGTTTCAGGTGCAATTTAAAATGTCAGTGCATTCGTTCGTTGGCCCGATAATCCACAGTACAGCCCAGGGAGAATTGTTCGGCCACGAGAGTGTTCGAATAGACATTAAGGATGGCAAAGTAAGCCCAATACTTGCTACAATGCATTTGTCATATCCATATTTGGCATTTATTATTGTTACATAAGATTATTTTCGACTTATTTAATTATAGATTGAAAAGCTTGTTTTGAGCCCTCAAATGGACAATGCCAACAATGGAAATGTCAAGGTTTTAAAGGACGGGCAGTTTATTATTCCTGGATTTATCGATGGGCACATTCATGCCGTTCAAGTACCAAACATCGGCCTTGGCTATGACAAATCCTTGCTCGATTGGCTGCAGTTCTATACCTTTCCACTGGAGAAAAAATACGCTGACACTAAATTTGCTGAAAGAGTCTTTGATGATGTTGTGGTACGCGTGCCCAAGTAGTTCTTACGTACGTCGTTCCTGGCTTAGCTAATGATTAAACAATGATTGGTTTAATTGTAGAAAAGGACTTTACGAGTGGGAACTACCACTGCCTGTTACTTTGCATCTTTGCACACCGAAGCGTCATTGATTCTTGCAAAGAAAGCTGCCAAGTACGGCCAAAGGGCACTAGTTGGGAAAGTCAATATGAACAACCCTCAGGTGCAGGATTATTTTGAAAGTTACGAGAACTCTATAAAGGATACAAAAATATTCATTGAAGGCGTTCAAAACATTTATGTAAGTACACGGATATGTATTGTTATTTGAATGCATTATTGGGGTTATTGGGGTTATTGGGGTATAAAATGACAATGACATTATTAATGTATTTTATTTTGTATATATTGTTTGTATTAACGTTTTTAGCATTTTATAGATTTAATTTAAAAGAAATTTTTTCTATGACTGATAGAGCCCTTTGGTACAACCAATTATAACACCCAGATTTGCATTAAGCTGTGATATGAAACTAATGGGAATATTAGGTGATTTAGCAAGAGAGAAACAATTGTATATACAGGTAAGGTATTTTATTCTTCTTCTTCTTCTTCTTCTTCTTCTTTTTTTTAAGCAATGAATGAATTTTGAAATAGTCTTTTTATAAAAGATTTTGTTACACCCACAGACACATATTTCTGAAAATGTAGAAGAAGTGAAGGCTGTGAGGGATAATTTTTCAGAGTATCCATCTTATACTGCAATTTACGATGCAGCAGGCTTACTTACAAATAAAGTAAGCGCTTCTTCAAATTCCTTATACTCGCATATACTAGTGCAGCAATTAAGATTTGCAATAATTTTTCAGACAGTATTAGCGCACGGGAATTTATTTAAGCGATAACGAACTCTCCGTTATAAGTAAAAGGAAATCAGCTATAATTCACTGCCCGGCTTCCAATACTTGCCTGAAAAGTGGCCTTTGTAATATACGTAGATTGCAAGCAGCGAATATTAAAGTCGGATTAGGAACGGGTAAATAATTATATATATATATACATATTCCGTTACAGTCCATGCTTAATAAGCAATAAGCAATTAATTATGAAATTAAAGCAGACGTTTTAAAAACGCGAAAATCGATCATTTTTCAATTCAAGATGTATCTGGTGGTAATTCCATATGCATTCTGGATGCTATGCGAGCAGCCCTTCAGGTTTCAACTCATTTATCCTTTTCAAAGCCCGAGTACAAACCCCTCGATTACAAAGAAGTTTTTCATTTGGCTACACTCGGCGGAGCGGAGGGTAAATCTTACGTCTCACAAATACTATTTTTATTACGAATAATCTCATTTACATATACATATTTTATTATTATTATTTTTTTTTTTTATAGCTTTAGCTATGAGCGATAAGATTGGAAATTTCGTACCAGGGAAGGAATTCGATGCGTTAATAATTGATTTGTCGACGTCTGGTTTCGCGTTCGAGAACTTGGAAGAATATTCTCTCGAGCAGAAGTTACAAAAACTTATTTATTGCGGCGACGATCGTAAC
This sequence comes from Ceratosolen fusciceps, assembly GCA_018883505.1. Taxonomy (NCBI): domain Eukaryota; kingdom Metazoa; phylum Arthropoda; class Insecta; order Hymenoptera; family Agaonidae; genus Ceratosolen; species Ceratosolen fusciceps. Next base: position 5,772,617 of record RCIC01000011.1, read on the forward strand.
ATCGTCGAGGTGTACGTTTCAGGACAAAGAGTCGTATAGATTCAAAAAAACTTCGATTACGATAGATAGATATTTTTAGTAAATTAATTTATAAGAAAGATTTACAAAGTAAAAGAATAAACGATTTATTTATAAAAATGTATACAATGATGACGTTTGCACGTGTGGCATAAAACTTATTATAAATTATAAAAACAATATTTGCAATTTTGTAAAAACTACTTCTGATGCTTTTCCAAAAATGCCTTAACACTTCTGTCGCATTGCTCATAAACTGTATAAAAGTCTTTGCTATCGCTAGCCTATTATAAAATAAATTGTCAATTAAAATACTACGACAAGAAGACAGAACGTAATTAAGTAGTTAAGCAAGCTGCGTGAATATATTTTCTTATCACTTACGTAATATGGATCTCTTATAATCGTGTCACCCTCTGGATCAAATTTTCCAAGGAGCTCAATTGCGGCTTTGCTCTTATTGGGCTTCCTTTTATTCAGTTCTTCAATATTATCCTCGTCCATGCCGAAGATCCAGTCAAACTTGTCAAAATCATCATCTTTAATCTAGAAAGGAATAGGACACTGGAAATTCACGCAATGAAATAATAATAATTCTGGTTAAACTTACTGGTCTGGCTTTGTGGGAATAATTAGTCACTCCGTTGTTTGTTAAGGCTTCCCTGGCACGACGATCAATGCCTCTGCCAGTATGGTAATCAATCAAACCTGCACTGTCAACGTCCCACTTGTCCTCGAGACCCTTTTCATTGACAACCTTTGCAAATACAGCCTCTGCCATGGGCGAGCGACAAATGTTACCTTCAAGCAAACAAAAAGAGACGTTAGAAACCATCGGGGTGCTTAATAACGTTGTCATATCCACACTCGAACGCCCAAAGAAATACAAAATCCAAAAGGAAATGGAAGCTCGATGGAGGCTTATTAAGTATAGCGAAGGACCCCAACGTGTAATGTAAAAAAGCGGTTACCTAAGCAGACCATAAGTACGCGCCTCTTCTCCGTCATTTTTACAAGAGTTTTGTCCGGTCCAGCCAACGTCCTTATTAATAAAGAGGAAGCCGAGCGAGGGTGGGGGGAGGGGAGAAATAAATAAATAAATAAATAAAGCCGTACGTGAAGAGCAATATGTATTTGTTAAAGGCGCCGACGGGCGCGGGTGCGCGATCAAACGAGTAGCAGACGAGCGATCGCTGCTCCAGTGTTGCCACCCACACGATCGATAATTTGTTCATTCGGTCAACGATTCGAGCATGATTCGAGCATTGGCATCTCCCCACCCCCTCCCCTCGCCCCCCGTTTCGTTCGGTGCTGTTGGATCGTATTCGGCCACGAGGACATCTGCACCCTCCTTAGCAGGTAATGCCGTAAACGCGGCATCCCCGAGGAGTTTATGGCCGGGTAGGAAGGATTTTGGAAATTCCGTGTTTTAACCGCGTCCGTCTTACTGCTCCCCTCTCCCCCGCCCGTAGGACGAATGATTTTTTCCTTCGCGCGATCGACGCTTAAACCCCAAGTGCTATTTTTCTTTATTTATTTATTTATTTTTCTCTTCGGTCACGGAGCCTCAACGTCCAGATGCTTTTAGACCGCTCCCCTTCCCCCCCTAACCCCTCTCTATTTGCGTCGCAAATAAGAAGGATAGCGCTTAACATCGTAACAGCATCCTCGTATTGGCGTGATTGGGACTCGATGAACAATCGATCGATTGATTGATTCGAGCCACAATGCCGTTTGGCCTCGGCTGTCGGAAGCCAAGGATCGAGCACTACCTCGATCCCCCCGATGCACTTTTATGCCCATGAAATAGTATCGAGGCGATAGAGGAGAATAATAGTAGTGGCTTGCCCGGGTGACCTTGGGGAGCGAGAGCGCGTCCTACCGAGTTATACGACCTTGCGTCATGTTGCGAGAAAAGCTATCGGGGAAAAAAGAAAGCTCGCGATCTTGCGTGGATTTACGAATTCTCTTGGCGTGTCCGTATGCGCCCCCCCCCCCCCCCGTATAACGCACGACATCACGTGCGCACAGATTGGGTACAATCATAATACATACATTACGATCCACGCCAGGGAAAAAAAAAAAAAAAAAAACTCTTTAAAGTAATTATCGTTAAGTAATTAGCGATTTATAGATTTCATGGATTTATAGATCGAGCGTATTCGGCTAAGGCGAGAACGATATCGGCGACTCGTTTTTTTAAATACAACGAGACCGATGATTATCCAGAACTGGCGGTGTATTGAAAAGACATTTAATTTACTCCGTAAAGGGTGAGGCGAAGCGGTACTCTTGGCTCGAGTACTTTTGTTCCTCGTAACGAATAAAAACACGTTTTCACGTTCACGACGATTTTTTAAGTATTACGGGTATATAGAGGGAAGGGGGAAGGATAAATCATTGCGGATTGCGGTGCCTCAGTTTGTCGTATCTCTTGATTTTGATCAAGGCCGAGTACCACCCGCGCTCTGCCAATAACCCCAATAACCCCAATAACCCCAATAACCGATTCCTCTTGAGTATTTGAGATTTTCTATCGAAATAATGGGCGCCGCGGCCGCCACCTCCGCGATTGTTTCTTTTCTCAAATATACGATAATCAAGGATATTTGTTTTATTCCCGTTCGCGTTCGTATTGAAGTGCGCTACGCCGTGATATTCGTTGCCTCGGCAATTAATTCACGGCTCTCGCCCCTCTTTGGGAAACCGCTGCTTCCTAGGAGAAATAATAAAATCATCTCCGCGGCACGTTACGCAAGAATGTATTTTCCATTGTTTTCTATAGGGTTGCGACGGGTAGGGGAGGGTAGGGGAGGGTAGGGTATGGAGGAGCGAACCGAGCGCGCGGCTCCCCCGGTCACCACCCCAATTTCCCCAATAACCCCAATGGTCCGCGGTCCGCGCGTAATCTGCGCATCAAATGCCGATGCTTCTCATTCGCCTCGATTCTACCCCTTCCCAATTGTCTCCTACAGATTCTGTCCATTCACGAATCAACCCCAATAACTCCTCCTCGTCGTCGTCGTCGTTCCTCCTTGAATTATTTATTCAAGATAATTATTTATCCCTATCGCCCCCCCCGCCACTTTTCTCTTTCGTTTTCCCGTTCCTTTAGAAATATATATATATATATATATATATATATATGCAAACGGTTATTGGAAACGTACGTTCGAGCTTGGCATAATAAATATTAAGTAGGGACTTCTCGGGAGCCGTAATATATTTATTTTACCATAGTTATTGGGGGGGGGGCGCGAGTCCTTACTCCCGCGCACCGTCCCTCCGCCCGACCGTATAAGTTGTTTTTAAAAACGAATTAACGTCCCCAATAACCGAAACAACGGAAACATTCAAGGTTAACTCCTTTTTCTTCCTCTCCTTTCCACACCCCCTACCCCCACCCCCCTTCAATTCAAAATTCTGGGTGATCAATTTAACACGAGCTCTCGGAAGCTCTGCAAAATTTCAATGCCATATAACCGAATCTGCCAAACGGCCGACAAGTCCTCAAATCACTAATCCCCGTGTTATACGCGAGGCGCGAAACTTCCTGGTACAATATCGTCATTTGAAAGGGCTCGCGTCGCAATTCCAACCTTGATATTGACATTTTGCCATTTTGCCGTTTTGCCATTTGACAGTCACGTGTGATGATCTCCGGCTGCTAAAACGTCTCACGAGGTAACGATTCCCATCCCATCCCTTAATTACATTAAGTCCCATCGCCCGGTCGCCTTATCCCTCTCGACTTTAACTGATAAATCGTTAAACGGACAACGATCCGATACTTTATACAGAGCCACATGGAAATTACTGCTGCTTCCCTCCCTCTCCTCCCCTCCCCCCCAACGAAGCCCCAAAATATTACGATATTATGAGCTGCCCCCACGTACGTGGGATCGTCTGTCGGTGCGTGCTTGCGTGTGTCGGCAGTCTGCATTTTCCGAGCGATCGCTACTCCCTTTACAGTTTTTGCGACTATAAACGATCGGGTCAGTCTCATCAGGGTCTCCTGGGCTAATTTACGATCGGAGGTGGTGGAGTCGGAGGTGGAGGTGGAGGAGTCGGAGGAATAATATTAACGATTTTCGATTATACGTGATAATGAGAATTATTGGGTGGAGAGGGGCAGGAGAGAGGGAGGGGGGAGCGTAAACATAAAGGCGCAGCCGGCGGATGGTGAAAGATGCTTTTGTTTTCGCGGAACTGTTCACGCACGTTCAATGGCTTTTCGTATGGATTCGCACGATGGCGAGTCTGCGGTACCTGTGGGCCATTGGATAACGGCAACCAGGATATATACCTAGTTTTAACGTTGAGCAACGAAGCCGCTGTCATTTTTTTTTTTTTTTTTTTATAGCTCATCGGGGCGCTTTGGTTTCTCGTAATGGTCCGCGGGGTTATTGGGGTTATTGGGGTTATTGGGGTTATTGGGGGCATCGAGCCAACGACAATTAGTAGTATTTCGGTGAATATCTGCTGCTGGACAGTGCACCGGCTCTCTCTCTCTCTCTCGCACATCGCTGCCAGGGAAGATGATTATGATACCCGTGGTATATGATGTATGTCGATGATGGACAGGTCGCGAGCGAGCGAGGGTTCGGCCGTGTACCATCAGACACGTTCGAGGCCGCGTGCGAATGGGGTAGCGCGCGTTTTATGGTTGAGAGCGTATGCTGGCGCATTGAGGGGGTTATTGAGGGTGACGGGGGGAGGGGGCGCAGTTTAATTAATTCGGGTTTTCTGCTGCTCTCGGCATGGGGAAAATGACAGCCCGACGGCTGCGGATGTGGATCCGCGCAGACGTGTACTAAGTAGTAGTAAGTAGTGGTGGTAGTGGTGGTGGTATTGGTGGTGGTGGTATTGGTGGCGACGGTAGTCGGTCCGGGAGGCGAGGGCGATACCAAAATCGTTCCGCGTTTCGTCGCTCAGTGGCGCGGATGCGGTTTATCATTGACAGCGAGCGACGAAGCGACACAAGCAGCACCAGCAGCAGCAGCACCAGCAGCAGCGGCAGCAGAAGCAGAAGCAGCCGTAGCAGCCAGTGTAGAGGAGGCTTCGATTCGATTATTGCCCCGTCTCGCTCCAACCCCGTCGTCCCTCTCCCTCGCGCTTCTACCCACTCCCTACCACCCGGAGCTATATCGCACACACGGGCGCGCGCGCGCGCGCGCGCGCTCAATCAGTACAGTGACGATTGCGCAGGCAGTCGGGGACAGGCAGTCGGGGACAGGCAGCGACAGGCAGGCAGGCAGAGACAGGCAGAGACAGGCAGGCAGACATCACCGACACGCGCGCGTAGTCGCGTACGTAAATGTACAGGAGCTCTTTTGCCTCGACTTGTAGTGTACTGTATGATGGTACGGGAAGAAAATGAAGAGGAATCGTCGCTGTCGTTACGCCCGATGATGATGAAGAAGATCGAGGAGGGGCCGGTGAACGGCAGCAGACAGCAAACAGCTGCGACGACGCCCTCGGGACGTTCGATTATGGCAACCTTGAAGAGCAACGGCACCAGCAGTCCCGAGTTCGTACCCAAGGACAACGGCAATCCGAGCCCCTCTTGGGACAGTCTGCCCAGTGTCATACTCCTCGAGATCTTCTCGTATCTGCCGCAAGAGAGTCGGATCCAGGCCTCGCAAGTAATTCATTTGTCCGACAATCAGCTTTCCTTCCGCTCGGCTTTACTTACGCTCGGCTTTACTTACGCTCGGCTTTACTTACGCTCGGGTTCTCATCGCTGACCTTATTCTCCGCGAAACCAAATTTTATCAGTTTTCTCTTTCTCTCAATCACTCGCTCGCACTCTCTCTCTCTCTCTCTCCTTCTCACCTTCTCTCCTTCTCTCCTTGAGCTCTCCCACCCCCACGATAACCAACCCCCTCTCGAACTATCTTTCTCTCACCGCAACTATTTCGTCATTGCCTCTCTCTCTCTCCCCCTAATCCTCCCCCTACCCGCCCATACCTCTTGAACTTGCAAATGCAAATGTCATTCTGTTTACTTGTACCGCCTCCACCACCATCATCGTCGTCGTCGTCGTCGTCGTCGTCGTCGTCGTCGTCGTCAACATCAACATCATCATCCGCATCCACATCCACATCCACACCCACACCCACACCCACACCCACATCAACATTGTTATTATCCCGAGCTCGTCGTTAACACTGTCATTATTATCATAACTAGCATTATCATTATAAAAATATACACAAACGCACCAAACGCGTATATATATATATATATATGCATATATATATATATCATACGCTGTTATTCACATAACAGTCTTGCAAAACATCACATTTCTCATATTGATAGAAAAATTCTAATATCAGCAGCACTGCTACGTTAGTTATTATTTTTATAAGCAGTACGGGTACTGTTTATGCTTTATCTTTGTTTAATAAAGGTCTGCAGATATTGGAGGTACGCATTATTTCATCCCAGTTTTTGGAAGAAGATCACATTTATCTTGATGGATAATGACAGTATTTCGTGGTCAAGGTTAATGTTATTTATTTTCCTTCAATTGATTGTGATTTTATCAGATCCAGCGTAGAGGTGCTCAATAATGTTGTTAAAAATGTTGTTTTTCAGGAGTTTATCGAATTGGTTTAAATTTAGCGTACAAGAAGTAACTATTCGTTGCGAGTCAGCCAATAACTATGTAAGAGAAGCACTATTTGTTTTAAAAAAACTGAGCGGTAATAGACAACTTCGTAAAGTTTTTTTAGAACCGGTCAGGTGTATGTTTGAGTATCCTACTCAACAAGTGAATAGTAAGAAATTATTAAAACAGCTGTTAAATATTATGGAAACCTCAAATTGTCTTGAAGCTCTGAGTTTGGGCTGCATCGAAGAGTTGACAGAGGATTTGACATTCATTTTAGAACCTCTTAAGCATAATCATGCCAATCACTTGACTCACTTGAGCATGGCCTCGATAAAATATGATCCGGAACACTACAACTTCTTGGAATTGGACTGTACCTTGTTTGACAGTTTCTCAAGACTATGCATATTAACGATAGACTACGATCACTTGAGCGATGATTTACTCCAAGCTTTAAATAGTGGAACAATGGAAAGATTAGTTATTCATGTACATGGTTGGAATCGTGAATACATTGGCACAAGCAACAATGCCTGGATAGCTTTTAAACAAAAAAAGTGAGATTTATATTGACTTTATGTTTTATCTCATAACGTATGTGCTTTTGATATTGACTCCGGTAACGGTATATTTAAAGAAATTACTTTTACAAAAAGGGCTCGTTGTAATAAAAAAGTTTTTAATTTCAGTCCTAGGTGCGAGCTACGTCTCAACCTTATACACTCTTATAATGCAGTAAGAGTGCTGGATAGTGAAATTTTACAATCAGCAATGCCTTTAACTCATCTAAAAGTACTGTTTTGTGAAAGTGTCAACCTCACAGCCCTTCAATTAATATGCGATTGGTATTCCAGGACATTGAAGTCCCTAGTTTGGATAGACTCCTTCAACTCTAATAAAAACCGTTTAAATTCCGTTTATGCGTTCTGTGCCATAGATAAGTAAGTGCAATTAATGAAAAAGAGAAAATTAAATATTACTGAACATTGCACTGAATATTACTGAACAAGTTTTTATGTATCTCTTGTAGCCCGGACCCCCTAGTATTAGCTGCCTGGAGATGCGAGAACTTAAGTGAAATAGTCTTCATTGGGCATAAATATTTTTTAAATAATTTAGTTGGCATCGTGCGCTTGAGGAACAAGGTGTTGAAAAGATTCGAATTGGCTGAGAGCGACATTGTCTACGAGGAGTCTTTGTCGCAGAACGAGGCAATCATAAATGTAAGTAATTCCACTTTAACTTTTTTTTTTTACACGCTAAATAATTCTCTCTCCCCCCAACACCCCCAACACCCCCAATACATGTAGATTTATTGATTGCAGGAGGTTAAGCGAGTGATGGGCAAACAGTGGAAACTTTTGAGCGACAAAGAGCTTCCAAAAGTTGTGATAAATCCCCTGAGTGGCGACAGTAGAGAAGTAATAATGCCAATGGTTCTTCGGGATCAAAAGTAACTTGTGTCCAAGAGAGTCTTAAATTTTAAGCAATCACGCACTCAAATAATACCATCCATCATCAAATAGTCCTTTCTGGTGAAAACCGGTTCTCAGAAGTATGAGCGTAATATGTTAGGTCATACGTCATGTTCTCTTATGCTTTTTCCGCGGATATAATTAATATCTTCATGCCAAATATGCAATTCTCCCGGGACTCTTCTTTTTTCTTCTTTCTTTCTATATTTTCTTATGCCTAATTTTTTTTTTCTGTTCTATCTACCTACCTTAATTAACTTGCAAGTGACATAGGATTGAGGATATTACGTTACATAGTTCTGAGACTTTATACATATATATATATATATGTATATGTGTATTAGACGATAGTCGAAAATGCAATGTTTTACGAGTGCGAGAGCTCGTAAGAATGAGCGACCATCCGCATCCGTATGTTAAGAAAGCTGCAAAAAGCTGCAAAAAGCTGCAAAAAGCTGCAACACATCTCGTTAAAATTAACCGAAACTTACTGAAAACAAAAGGTCGATATATTGGTTATATTTTTTCAGTAACAAACAGTGCATTGATTGCAAAAAAAGCTTGACAATGGGTTAATAATAGAAAAAGGAGATAAGAACTATTGTACATAAAAATTGTAAGGAAGCTGTGAGCGGTCCCCCCGCCCCGCCCCCCACCCCGATGAATCCGTATTGTTTAGGCGCCGTCGAAAAAGAAAACGTAGTTTAAATTAATGATAATAGTGCAGATCCAGACTACGAGACTGATCTAGCGACGGAGCAGTCTTTAGTGACGTTAAGGGACGTTAAGATGTAAGATTCCGCCTGTACAGTCGGACGAGGCCAATGAACTTAGACGAGATCTAGATAGATATAGGTCGGCAGCGTCGATTCATCGGGGAAGGGGCGTGACGAGTGAGGCGGCGACCGGAACTTGAACGATTCCGGCAACAAAGGGTTTCAAGTAATTCGCTAATAATATAGCCGGACAATATCGTTGCAAGTATTTTCTTTTTTTTTCCATCGGCATGGGAATTTAGTTTTTTTAGCTGCGCGGATAAGTAAGGAGCCGTAATCGTTGAGCGCGCGCGCGCGGGCGGCGATATTTTACAAGAGTCTCGAGGATGGCGATGATAGAGCTCTCGCCTGCAATATCGACGGGCAAGTATATGTTAATATCGAGCGATCCGAGGTTATTTTTAATACCAAAACCAATCGGACGCCTTAGCTTAATAATAATAATAAGGAGGAGAGAAGAAGAGGAGGAAGAGGAGAGAGGAGGAAGAGGAGGAGGAGGAAGAGGAGGAGGAGGAAGCATCTAGACATGCGTACACGCTGTGATTACGATAGGATTGAGCACTTCCAACGGTCCGATATACGACTTTATTCAATAAATGCTCGTCACGTTACGTTTCTCCATTATAGCGGGGAGTCGATAAGGATTTCAAATACCGAGATAATTTCTATCCAAAAGAGTTTAGTCACTAACTGATATAAAATTTACTTACATGTATCTATCTAACGAATAGTTTTCGAATTGTAAGAACGTGTCGTCTCGAGTCTGTCGCGGCAACACGCTCCAACGCGCGGCAACACGCGCCACCTCGATTTACGTGTGCGTCTGCATTAATGGAAAACGAAGGCAAAGGCGCCGGAGGAAGACCTTGAATCGATTGAAACAAAAAAAAAAAAAAACTGAAAGGGTACAAAAGTAGAGTAGTAGTTAGATAAACAGAAAAGCGACGTACGTTGACTGGGCTGATTTCGCTCGGGTACCCTGTCGAATCCTCCGCCCGCCCCCCCATCCATTATCCTGTACGCGTACACGTACACGTACACGTCCGTCTACTACGGCAAACGCACACGTAAGAGGGAGTAGCTTCGAAGGGAGAGCGGCACCGGAGACGCTCACCTCTATAGAAAGAAAGAAAGAAACCGTTCTTTCCGCACCCTTGATTTATTATTATTTATGCCTACTGACCGGTCAACTAATTGTTTCTGTTCCCCGTTTCTTTTATATCTCGTGCGTTTTTTTTTTTTTTTTTTTTTTATAATTTCGGGAGCCTGCGCGCGAATCTGTGTACGTACGTACACGACCGCCAAGTACGTAGAGCGGAGTCAGTCAAGCAAGGCTAAAGGGCCGCTCGCGACATTGGAAGTTGTACGAAAATTCGAATTAAAAATGCCTGCGTGATCGCGTTGGCTCCGCTGTCCAGGGGAGGGGGGGAAGGAAGGAGCTTTAAAACGATCAACTCCATGCTCGCCGCTATATATATATATATATGTATGTATGTATATACGCATGTACGTATAAAACAAGTATTTGCGGAATGCGAGGAGAGGGACGTTCCGGTCGATGGATAAGGGAATAATAATAACGAGTAGCGGCCAGGCCTTTTCAACGTGTACCTGATAACGAACGCGGAGGACGTAGGAGGACGTAGGAGGACGTGTAGGAGGACGTGTAGGAGATGTCAACGAGGAGGCGAGGCGAGCTTACGTGACAAGCCCTCGATGTGAAGTGTCGAGGAGGCTTGCTTACCTTTCCGATGCAGCTCGGCTTCTATGTCATCATCGAAGGGCCATTTTTTTCTTGCTCTTTATCGTGTCGACGTTTAAGAGCAAGAGGGAGCCAACGGGCGTAGTAACAATGTAGTTCAGACGTCTCGCCAAGAATTTCCATTACCGAGCTACGTAGGATACTTTTAAGGACAATTTAGGAGTTGAGTGGCGGCCGGCGAGTCGCTGGCGACGCTGCCGAGGCGGACGGGCGGGGGGGAGGAGGAATAAGGAGACAAAACGACGAATAATCTTCTTTTCCCCCCTTGTCGACCTACTTGTAGGCACACGTTCTCAATAATAATTTACTAAGTAGGTGGTACAGAACACGAGCGTTGCCGATACGCTGTCGAGGCAGAAGAAGGATACGATGCTGCACCCTCGTCGTCGTTATTGTCGAGTGGACAGGCAGTAACGAGAAAGAAGAAACGGACGTTTGATTGGGTCTCGGTGCTACATAACAAGCGCGCAATTACAAGACAACATTTTATCAAAGACTGAACTTACTAACGGAACGCGCGATCACGAACAATCACACGAGGGCTGCTGCTGCTGCTGCCGATGCTGCTGCTGCTGCTGCTGCTGCTGCTGCTGTTGACGTTTCATTCGATGAAACTCGTGTGTGTGCGTGTGTAATAATTTTCTAGCCCGTCCTCGCCTACCGAGTCCTTATTTTTCTTCTCCTTGGGCAATCGAGCGCAATAACCCTCCGAACGAAAGAAGTAATATTGTAGGCGGGGGCGGCCGAATGCGTCGTGTGATTTGTTTGGGAATGCCAGTATCGAGAGTGGACGTAGGGCTAGCGAGCCTGGAGCATTGAGTGAGAGCGAGCGCCAGAGACACGCCGACACGTGAGATCTCCGACACCGTAAGCGATAATTAACGTAACTAACCGTAAAAGAGCGAACGAGCGAGCGAGCGAGCAAACAAACAAGAATATATAAATAAATATATTAAGCTGAAGAGAAGAGAAAAGGGGAGGGGAGGGGAGCAGGAGAGCAGCAGCAGCAGCCACAGTCACACACACGCCCCCCCTCCCGCACACACCCTCCTTCCAGCCGAATGGGAAATTCAGAGTAGCGAGGCAGCAAAGTTAATACGTATATATCCAAATATAAAAGTATAAGTAAGTCGTGAATGGCGAGCCGAGGGTTAATAATCAAAAGCTCAGGACTATGCGATCCTTGAGGCGGCGAGCCGCCCGGACGGGAAGAAAACGAACAAGAGAGACACAAAAGACAATTAATCGTAGCTAGAATACCGTTACATAAAGGGAAAGAAACACAATTAAATACAATATAAATAATAATGATGATGATGACGATGATGATGATGATAATGACGATGGCGATGATGATGGTTGTGCTGATGATGGTGGTGGTGGTGGTGGTGGTGGTGATAATAATAACAATAACAACAATGATAATAACGAATGAATAGATGGATAAATGAATAAAAGATGTGGGGTTGGAGGTGGAGGAGGTGGAGGAGGAGGAATAAAAGAAAAATGGAGCGTACGCGCGCAGCGGAGACGACGAGTCGTTTAATAAGAGCTCCGTTAAGAAAATGAAACGAGTCAAGACCTATTTTTAAGATGCGAATGTATATTTTTATACTAAGGCAGGCCTTAGTGTGCATATAAGACGATAGCGTGCGGAGCGCCGTTGCCCAGGTGCTCGAGGAACAGCCTCGTCGATAAGTAATCGTCGGGGGAAGGAGGCGCGGTGAGGAAAAACCTGCGATCTCGGCTTCTCGGCGAAGCTGCTCGGTCGGGGGCCTAACCAAGTATTCCGAACGGGGACCGAGACTTTCGTTCAACCAGGGCACTCTTCCCTTCATCCTCCATCTCTCTCTCTCTCTCCCCCCTGCCTGCCTGCCTGCCTGCCTGCCATCCTTATTTTTCTATTGCTCAATCGAATAGATGCGACGTCGCTCGCGTGCATCGGTCCAGCACGCTGAGAGAGCGAGTCGCCCCTCCGTATCCGCCCACTCGACCCCTAAAGCAACAACAACCACCGACCAGCTGACAATTCCTCGGGATCATTTATCCTCCGCGTCGATTGGCCCTCGAAGCTTTTACCACTACGTCCACTTTCTCCATCTCCCTCCGTTCCCCTAAAAACGCTCAATCTTCCAGGGAACGCGGGGGGATGGGGGAGGGAGAGAAAAAACAATTCTGGATCTGCGTGGCGCGTTCGATGCGCACCTACGAATACAAAAAATAAAAAAAATAACAAATTAAAAAAAAAATAAGGATAGAAAGAATGAAAGGAAGGAAGGAAGGAAAAACAAAAAATCCCATCTTAAGACTGAGAAATCGAAACGTTAAAATTTTAGTCGCGTTTTACCGTCATCGTATTTACTATTACTATTACTATTACTATTGTCATTATTATTATTATTATTATTATTATTATTACTATTATTAATATTATTAATATTATTGTTGTTGTTGTTGTTGTAGTCGTCGTCGTCGTCGTCGTCGTTTTTGTTTCTGTTGCTGTTATTGTTATTATTATTATTATTATTATTATTATTATTATTCTCACGCAACGACTATATTATTACTATCGCCACTACTGCTATCGTTATCACTATTATCATAATATATCGTCGTCATCGTCGTCATCGTCGTCATTATTACTATTATTGTTCTTGTTCTTATTGTTGTTGTTATTATTACTATTATTATTATTATTATTATTAGAAAATGTGGACTGAAATGTAATCGGAAGCGTCGTCTTTCAACAAGATGTAATGAAAAATCGATGAAGAATGAATAGGTTACGACGGTAGCGTTGCTCGTCTGGATTTGAATTTGGGCGATAATCTCGGCATCGGCGACTGACGTCTCTTTGTTTCGGCACCACTGAGCGATTTGTATTTATTTAGTAGCAATAACGAGACAAATGGGATAAATAGTTAAGAATTCACGGAGGACCACGACGGGCCGCTCAACCTTCGTATCGTAATAATCCGCTTTCGTACAACATAAGAGCATCAAGCGAGCGCATTACTTTACGTTTTCGTCTCATGCCTCGTCTTATCATTATCGGTAGGATTATTATTGGCAGGGCTATATATATATATATATATATATTATATACTCTCTAGTCATCCGTATAATTGTCATCGCGAGCCTCTTTTCTCCGTCCACGGATCTCCTCTCGGAACACATCTCGTAATCTTAAGCGCATTGACCAACAAAATGGCCGCGAGGGTTGGGGCGAGGGAGGGTTGGAGCGATGGAACGTCAGCCCATTCCTCCCATCATCCTCCTCTCACATTATTATTCAATCTTAAAACCTCCCTCTCATATTATTAACCTCCGTCCTCCGTCCTCCTCCATCTCCCATCTCTAATGATATCAATTCTCTTCCTATGTTCTATCGATCCCTCTAGACGCACCGCGCCCGATTATATCCTCCCGGGTAAGGAACTTTGTTTCGACGGCGGCCGCTCGAGCTCGGTCTCGCTACCTTATTACTCAGCGGACACGTGAGCCAAGCCAACGTAGCCATCACATAATTAACCTCGTAACGACTCGTCTCTCGGCGACAGATCAAGCGTCGATCGATCGGCGATCGCGAGCCCTTCCCACGATCATCCATCCCCACTATTGGAGCCAGTCAGGTACGCACTTAACGTTACATTATACTCGTAATAAATAATCCTATTATGCCAATGCTCGGCCCCCGTAAACGCATCCATACATTCAAAAAGAATCATTTACGAATAATAAATAACACTTACGGCCCGGTAATACAGCTCCCGACGAGCGACTCTGGTGGTTAACGTACAGTTTTTTTTTTTTTTTTTTTTTAATACAATCGGACAAATCGTCCGATCCAGTCAAATCTACGGTGATTTGTTTACCTGTGGATAAACGAGCCGACGCAGCCGAATCGCGACAATCCCTTCGGTTCCCTTTTCCAGAGCTGTCCCTACCCAACGCGAACGAGAAGAAGAAAAGCACGAGGGGGGGGGGGAAACAAAAGAAAAACTAAAGGGAAAACAAAAAACGTACGGGGATTCCTCGGAATATTGCATTTTCGAAGGGTCCCGCGTTGACGGAATGGCGCGCCGATCTCGATTTTATTTAAAAAGCCGGCCAGTCAGTCCTACGGGCTAATAACGATAAAGATAAACAAAAACAAAAACAAAATTAAATACGGATCCGCGAAAAGCTTAGGTAGCCATTTGTCGTTTGAATGGCACATGCTGTCGAGCTTTTCCCTACGTAATTTCCTTCGATTTCCCGCTACCGATGCACAATGTCTCGCGTTAATCGAGACCGTTGTCCCTCCCATTGGAGGTAAAACGCCTCTGCCCCCCTTTCTGCCCGGACGCGTGCAAGCTCGTATAATCATCTAGTTCACGGAAATCGTTTAGCTCGGCTTCGGTTTTCAACGTTTTCGACCAGCCAATTACAATTGTCCCCGTTTTCTTCTTTCTTGTTTTTTCTCCTCTCTGTCGATTGTGACGCTTGCTGCTGCCACCACCACCACCACCACCACCACCACCACCACCACCACACGTTCCCCACAGTATGCCCGCTGTAAAAGAAAATCGCGAGCGCTGCTATTCTAAAGGTACATCGATATCGATGTCGATACGGAAAGGACGCGCAACGGACACGTACGTTCGCGTAACGACGTATTCACGCACAGACGAATGAATAGCATAAAAACGAAAAACAAAGAAAGAAAGAAAGAGGCAAACTTTTACTTTCATAATATTTATTAAAATATTTTATTAGCATTTTCAGCATGATGATAAGTAGATTATTACATGCTTTATAGGCCAAGCGATTATTCGCGAGAAGTATATGTAACAAACAGAACTGCGAGCTAAGGAATATCTACGATGCGCTAAGAAAACAAATAATAATAATAATAATAATAGTAATAATAATAGTAATAAGAACAATAACAATAGCAAACAAACAAGCAAGCAAAGAAAATTAATAATAATAAATAAATAAATAAATAAATAACGAAGGCCGAAGGGCTAAAACTGTGAGAGATTATAATGTAGAATTGCGACGAGTAGAGAGAGAGAGAGAGAGAGAGAGAGAGAGCCGTAAAAAAAATACACGTACATGCGAAGTCCGCGACCGAGCGAGTAAAACATCTGTGATAAATAACGATAAATATTAAAAACAAAAAAAAGCAAAAAACAAATTTAGAAGGATACACGGCTAGAGAGTGACAGCTAAATAAAAAAGATGAATGCGTGCGCGAATAATTCGAGTCATCGTGTGCCTAAGTGTTTGTGTGCGACTATTGAAGGGAGAAAGAGCAAAGGAGCGTTATTACAAAAATATATGTATAAATATATATATATATATATTACATCACGCATGCATTAAATGCGTTTGGAGACAATGGGAGACCAGGGAGACACGGAGAGAGAGAGAGAGAGAGAGAGAGCGAGACGGAAAGACGCGAATTGCAATACGCGAGCAGTTTGAGCGAATGAGAAGGAGAGATAAAGATAGAATGATAGTAGTAATATATATATATAAAATGGCTAGTGTTCTTAAAGGCACTTATTTCGTGGAAAGCGTGACAAATAGTTAAAACAAATTATTGAACAAATTGAATCGCTTCTTTCTCGTGACCTTTTCTTTTTTTTTTTTTTTATTTACAAGTATTATATTATACGGCCGTTAATATTCACGGAGAAATGTAAGAATAATATTCCCCTTTACTTCTTTCGCCGACGCTGTAACAACAGTCTTGCGTAAAATATCACCTTTCTTTTCGTGGATGGATGTAAATGTAACGAGTGAGAGTGAGAGCGGGGGGGAGAGCGGGGAAGAACGTTATACGTATACGGGGAAAACTTGGAACATTTACTCAATTCAATTGGGAAAAAAAAAAAAAAAAAAAAAAAGGAAGAGGGAAGGAATTGTTCCGTTACCGATGAATAATTATTCTCTATAGTTACCTACGATAATTACACGTTCGCATACATTCGTAAAAGTAATGTGATTCCGAATCCTCTCGTCGGCCTGCTCTTGAGCAACGCCGCCATTACGAGGCAGGATGAAGGATTTCAGCTCATGCACATTTACTATTAAACAATAGTCGCGACATTCCAATCCCTTAGGCTCGACTACATTCAACACCGATAAAGTCTACAAGACACGAGGGATAAAAAAACGGATAAGGGGCGAGCGAGCGACCCTTTTCCTCATTGCCATTACTATCGTTGTCATTACAATTAATATAATTATTATTAGGCCCTTACGGAACGCAATTGGATTGAGGCGAAATGCTCCGCTAACAGTATTAAAAGTTTCCTAGTTCAAGCACAGAGGACTTTTCTCCGTTTTTTCACCCGACGAACCAGCAGCAGAGACGAATTAACGAAATAACGAAATAACGAAATAACGAAGGAGGAGGAGGTGGAGGAGGAGAGAAAAAAAAACAATATACTACAGCGTCCGAAGAAATTTAAACGGGAATAAACAACAAACTCTCTAAGCGTAAAGCGTGTCCAATGCTTTAAATAAAAAGCCCTTTTTTTTTTGTTGTTGTTGTTGTTGTCGTTGTTGTTACTTTTTATTATTTATTTATATCAATTATATTTGGAGGGAGGATGCGTACACGCGCATCGGTTACACGGTCAAAGGAAATCGAAGCTTTCTTTGAGCTTATTGCGGCTCATTCCAGTTAAAAATAATTATAAGTACCAGCATACGCGGACGGGTGACACGAATATGCGCGCTCGGGCGAGCGTATGCCGAGCGTCAAGAGCGTTCGTTTTTTATTTTCACGAATAAGCCGATGATTCGTAGCCTGGTGATATTATAAACGAGAGAGCGAAAGTATTGTTAAAGAGCGAGAGCGAAAGAGTCTGAACGCAATGAATAAAGTAAGTGACGCGCGATATACAAAAAAAAAAAAAAACAGAATTTATTTAAAAGGTAAATAAATAAAATTAAATGAGAGTGAGAGGGAGAGAGAGAGACCAACAAAAGAATTAAAACGAAAGAAAAACGCTCGATGTAACGATCACGATTAATTGAAGCAGTCATGACTCTACCGTAAAACACGAAACGTCATTATTGTCCAAAACTCTTTAAATGTCGGAGGAGAAAGCGAGATAGCGCACTATATATATATATATATATATATTGATATGCATACATAATATAATTCACGTACGTACGTACGTACGTACGTACGCAATTTGTGCATTTTGCAACACTATTGTGCACGCGCGCCCATACGTGTGCGTATACGCGCGCGAGTGTACGTTATCATTTTGTTAATACTTAGTTTATTATACGCATTATAACATTGTCCGCGGCTCATTATAGCGGCGCTCTAATGTATCAGCTCGTTTTAAATTAATTAATTTTACAAAAATAGAGTTCATTGATTCGACAATCAAAATTTTTTATACTCCATCCACTTATCGTACAATTATAATTAAACGACAAGTTAATTGTTTTTTATTGTTTAATTATTGTCGTATTTTATTTACGAGATTCATCGCAGTACTTGTAACGCGGTATCTACGCGCCGAATGATTAATTAAGAAATCCGAATACATTTTAATTGTTATTCAAAACAAGAAGCAAAAGACAAAACGAAACGAAACTAAACGAAATTAAACTAGAAAAAGATGAAGAACGGGGGAAGGAGGAGGAGGAGGAGGAGGTGGAGGAGGTGGATGAAAAACGAGAGAAAAAAAGGAAAAAGAAAACTTTTATGTAGAAAAGCATTAAAATCCGTAAGTTCTGTGCATCAACTGCAGCTGATCGATCACTTTATAGTTCGATGCGTTCGCGACGAACCTTTTCACACACGTTGTTTAAATTTAAAATTTTTTTAATACGTCTACGACCATGGCAGTTCTCGAAAGAAAAAAAAAAAAAAAAAAAAAAAAAACAAAAAAACAAAAAAACAAAAATAAAATAAAAATATATAAGTCCATTTGCATACTCTGGCTATTTAAGCAGCCCCGTATTTAAGCAACTTAAAAATTAATTGTCTACGCTATACTTTAATAAATGTAACAACTCTAAGTCAACAACTTGCTATTTTAAATAACGAATAAACGGCTGTATGTACATACAGAAGTGGAAGGGGGAGGAAGCAGCTACAAACGTACATAAAACCATAATGATTATTATTATTATTATTATTTTTTTAACACGCAGAGGCATCGATTACCTCGCAGCTCTGCGCACAAATTCGACAAATAACGTCCCGTCGACATTGTAATTGGTTCCATTGTACATTATCCGGCATAATGTAATTATTATCAATGTAATTAATTAAGAGCAAATACACCGGCCCCATCGGCCACCACTTTTATCATTATTATCAATCATTGTTATCATTGTTATCATTTTACGCCATTATCATCTACGTTATATAACATTATTATTATTATTATTATTATTATTATTATCATTATCATTATCATTATTGCAACAACTACTACTTATATTACTGTTATATTTTGTCGAGAGGAGAGCATTATTTATACGTGTAAAGGGAACTGTAATCCGTAAGAATATTATTCTTGTATTATAATTACGCACAGCGACAATGGCTTTCCGTCATTTTTTTTTTCTTTCTTTCTCATTTCG
The DNA here is from genome assembly GCA_018883505.1 of Ceratosolen fusciceps. Classification (NCBI taxonomy): domain Eukaryota; kingdom Metazoa; phylum Arthropoda; class Insecta; order Hymenoptera; family Agaonidae; genus Ceratosolen; species Ceratosolen fusciceps. The sequence goes on from RCIC01000011.1 coordinate 5,791,877, forward strand.
CAACATTTAACGAATAACATTTCGGAAAGTTCGTAAAAATAGTTATGCGTTGCTGTTACGTAGCGTGCTTTGCTTTACACGAATATTCATCATTATTAAGATTATTGTGGAAAAGGAGAAAAAAAAACACACATATATATATATAAGCCCCAAAAACTGATAAAAGAAAAATTAAAGGTCGTGGTTTTCCTTTGTTTGTTGAATGCGAAGCGAAAGACGAGCCTTAGCGTAGTACAGAATGATTTTTTTTTCTACACGTATATTATATTATGTATATTCCTTACGTTTCCAAAGGTCGAGTTGTTGTTTAGATTCAATAAAAACAGGCCAATATGCGGTGTTTTAATGTAAAACTTGGCGATAGATGAGCGATCGCATTCTTTTTTCTTCTTCTTCTTCTTCTCCCGTTGTGGGAGAACGGGATGAAAATTTATCTTGGAATTATGCGAAATTGAAATTCACGGTGGCCCGGCATCATGATTTTCCGGATTTTCGCGCTTTGGCGCGTCCCTTCCCCCCCGCCCCCCACCTTCAAAGCATAATGCCTCGTTAACGGAGAGCAGCAGCAGTTATCTTTCAACTGCCTGTCGCTTAAAATGAGATCATCAGAGACATAGAAGACGAGGATGGGCGTCCAGGTGACGTTCACGCGAACCTCCACTTCCAGCGCCAATATTAACGGCGGCAGATCTGTCGCCCCCACCCCACTCCCACTCCCACTCCCACTAGTCCATCATTAGACGGTTTCATTGTACGCGGAGCTTGTGAAGAGCTTGAGCGCGTCGAATTCATTTGGGCCGGTAAATATATTTCTATAGGATTCTTTAAGCCTATCAATCCATAATTCCAAACGGCCTCAATTTTATAAAGAGGCACGATAATACTCGGTTATTTTTCTCACGGCCAGTACGCGTCCGAGGGCCTGCGCGCGCGCTAACTTATATCCCGGAAAACGATATTGCCTAGCCGTGCGAAACTGCCTAACGTAACTTACATTCCCATCGCCTGGGAAAAGAAAAGGAAAAAGAAAAGAAAAAGAAAAGTAAGGAAAAGTAAGGAAAAGAAAACCCATGACACTGGTATCTGGTATCAGCTATTTAAGAATTGGCCCATTAAATATTAGAGCTCTGCTGCTAGATAAGTGCGCGCGCGCGCGCGCGCGTGTGTGCCTACAAGCACGGGGTCTGAAAATATGCTCGAGGAATGGCGGCTAATGGATAAAAGTGCAAAAAGATGAGTAATTACGTGTGGAATACTGCTACAGGCCTTTAAAAGTGTTAAAAGAGGGGGCCCGCGGGAGGGGGTGGGAAAGAATTGCCGTTAAAATTAAATGCATTTAAGCGACTCGTGTAAATATTTGCTCTCGTTGGAGTAAGGGGGGGGGTGGGGGATGGGATAAAAGTACAATGAAATTGGTGGAAAAGCTCGCGAGTCGAGCTCCGGCAGAAATCGCTGGCTGAGGAAAGCGGCCGCCAGTTTCCCGGCGCCCTCTACCCCCCCCCCCCTCCGGTGCAGTCGCCGCAGTATTCTAAATAACTGGAGACTTCTCGATTTGTGGATATTCCTGTGAGAGGTTCTTATTTCGCTGATTCCGTCGTCGTCGTCGTCTCGGTCGCGAAGCCGCCGCTTCGCGTTAAGTAAGCGAGGCGCGTCGGTGAGATCCCGCCGTCGACGCCCATCGCCACCATCACCACCACCACCACCACCACCACCACCACCACCACCGACACCGACTCCCGCTACAATTACCTTTCAATTAAGTCGAGCATCCTCGCTCTGCCGAGGAGAGACGTACGTGAATTTCCGTTTTGCATAAAGGATTATTGGCAGCAGCAGCATCAGCAGCAGCAGCAGCAGCTCTTTTGCTCGCTGACCTTGAGAAATTCTATTCGCCAGACAAGCACGAAATCCCCTGTATTTTCCTCTCCCCCTCCCCCCTGCCCCCATCGTCGCCTCCTCTTTATTTTCTTTTCTATTCCTTCTATTTCTCTCTCTTTTTTTTTTTTTTTATCGACACGTTAATTTAGGTGCAAGTAAGCTGGGTATTTGGCCGAATAGGTTTAGCATCGAAACGTAAAAGACTTAAGGATTTGGTAGTAAGGAATTATATAAAGAACGCCGTTTAGCTTGATAATCGTGATAACATCGAGATAATGTCAATCACCGTTAGATTATAATACATTCATTGCCCCCTTTAACTTCACATCTCAATGCGACTCGGCGACTCCATTTGTTGTGCATTTCTTTTTTTTTTTTCGTCTTTTTATTAATACTCGAAGGTATTCGAATCGAATCGAAGGAATAAAAAAGGAAACAACAACAACAAACAACAAACAAACAACAACAACATAATAATAATAATAATGATTCGTTGCAACAACTGTAATCTGAATGTGCGCAGTAATTCTTATAAAAGCACAAACAATATAAGTGTTTGGGATTTCAATTTGTGTATAATATAAGCTGTTCTGCTAAAAAAAAAAAATATCGTTAACATTGTTGTACAAGTAAAGTATACGCGCTCATCGCCTAAGCCCAATCGACCACACATTATTCCCCCATCTTCTTCTTTATTCTCCTCTCCTTCCATTACACACACGCGTATGCACATTTATTATTTATTTAGCCAATGTGAATGTATAGCTTTACGGCATTAATAAAAGATGTTTTATCAGTTCAGAATTCCAATTCGCCTCGTCTTGTCATTTCGAACCTCTCGAACCTCTCGAACCTCTCGAACCTCTCGAACCACTAACTACCTCGTATTATTTATTTATTTATATATCCATCCCACTTATGGTACACTGGTATGAGCCGATAATGCGAAAAAGTGCGTAACAACCACATTAAAAAGTTACGGAATCCGACTATTTAGTTACGCCAAACGGATATCGACGGAGTTTTGTTACATTGGATTGGCCGGTATTGGCCGGTATTGGCCGGTATTGGGTTTATTGGGTAGAGTTGAAAAGAGAATTGAAATAATTCAGTCACGTAGGGAGGGATTTTTTTTTTTTAAGAAACTCGAGAATATCGTTAACGTTTATTTATCATTTCGTCGATTTCAACCTCGCGACTATACCTCAGGATGTATAGGTAAATCTCGGCCAAGTTTACGCGGACTCGTCCGACGATTAGACAAATATTATATATCGGCAGGCTTTGCGTGTGTGACGCATCTCCGCGTAAAACGTCGTCACCAAGCCCCGTCGAACCCGTCATTCGATGAACTTATTTCGCGCACAGCACAAGACTTGAATTGTATTTGAACAAAGAAATACACGAAATACAAGAAATGCCTGCGTGTAGGTGGGGGAGGGTGGGTGGAGGGGTGATTTTGTTTCGTACGCGATTAGAGAAAACGCTAAACGCATTATTGGCATCGTTGTAATTAATGTGCAAGCAGACCTTCCCCCCCCCCAAAAATACGTTTTACAGCCTAAAAAAATGTCGTTCTTTCCAATGGCGGAGCATTCGGTCTCGCATTATTTATTCCTCTTTCATAAATCAAGGTAGACGAAATTGTTTTGACGCTGCTGTTCGCTCGCACTCTCACCTCCTAAATTATAGGATAGCCGAGGCTAGTTGGAGGCGTGTAATTTTTTCTATAATCATTTTCCCTGCGCCTAAGAAAGGATTCGGATATCCCGATTAAATATATATACGGGATATATATATATACGTAAGGGGGTAGCGTATAGTTGTTATATATATACGGGAAGCGTGTCGGCCGTCTGTGGAATTAAAGGCCGTTCGCTAGTGCAAATACAGCGCATTACCGTAGGTAATTTGTAAACGGAAGAGAACGTGGTATCGATCCTTCGAGAGATCCATTTGTCGTTAGCCGCTTTAGCCTTTTGCCTTATCGCCCCGTCCTTCTCCCACCAACGTTATCCCGCGCGTTGGTGGGCCCGAGCAGCGGCACGGGACACTCATTACAAGCAATTAGTATTGGGGTTAGAACAAAAAAAAAAATAAAAGAAGAAATATATCGCGAGACGATGATTGTCCAAGAGTATCGGGACGCACTGTAGTAATTGTCCGGCTAAACGTTATCCGGCTAAACCCGACGTTATTGATCGATACATTGTTTACGTTATTAATGGGGTTATTGGGGTTATTGAGGTGGCGAAGTCTGCTTTTGGATAGACAGGCCACTTACTACTTGCTACTTGCTACTTGCTACTTATCCATCTAATACTTATCTTGTGCTCAAGGTCATTAGGGATTCGGATTATCTCGCGAGCTTGGCCCTGTCCGATCCGAACCGATCCGAACCGATCCGAACCGATGATCCGATCCGAATAACCCACCGTAAAGACGAAATACGCGCGGAGATGCGGAGATGGATGGATTGGCAATGGATCGATAGGTTAGTCGAGCTGCCAGGATCCGACGGGACGCCTATCGCGATTTATTTATTGCACGCGCTCCCCGAGTGCTCGTTGTTTACTTACGCGCTCGCTTACTTGTCGGCCGGCGTCCGTATAAAATATATTCTCCGCTGCTGCTGCTGCTGCTGCTGCTGTGTATATACATATATATATATATATATCCGTCGTCTCCAAGCTAGCCTACCTCCATAATTTTTTTCTTTATTCCTCCGCCTCTTAACTGTATTATTATTATTATTATTATTCCAGCGCGTGGATTCCGAAAGCCAAATAAATAATCATTGCCCAATGACAATCGCCTAGAATACCGTCATTAACATTTCTTTTTTTTTCTTTTCTTTAAGAAAAAAAAGTAAATAATAAATAAGAAGAAGATGGAGGAAAGAAAATCTATTCCTTTTTAGGTGCGCGAAGGCCACTAGGAGGACTGGGAGGACTGGGAGGACTGGGAGGAGTGGGAGGGCCAGGAAGGATAAGGAGCCCAATAACGCCCAATAACCCCGCGAATTACGAATGGGAGTTGATCGCGCTTCGGACGTTAAACGTCCTTCTACTTCCACAATCAGCTTCGTTCTTCCTTCAGCTTCTTGACTCGATGCCCGCGACCGAATCAATGTCCCCGGGGTCGGTGGTCCCTTTGGCCGTTTTTAGTCTTTTTCTTTTTTTTTCCATTGGCAATGCGACCGAAGCGGTCGAAAGTGGAAACCGAGTGCCGAGTTGCTCCGTGGGATTAGTGAATCGTAGGAATTGGTCGGGGTACGGGGTACGGGGGACGGGGGGGGGACGGGCCCGGCCCGGCTCGGGAGGGCTGGCGGGTGGAAGGGGAGAAGCGGGCGAGGGGCTCAATAAGTGTCTTGGCTCGGAGCGCGTTTCCGTTATTTCGTTAGATAGATGGGTGCCTGGGGGGGCGGGATGGTGGGAGGGTGGGATGGATGGAGGGATGGAGGGGGGGCACTCATCGAGATGCCGGCTACGGGAACAATACCTGGGGGGAGTGGCGGCGGTGGTGCAGCGGCGCGGCGTGGGGAGGTGGGGCACCGAGGGCCTTCGGGGTCCAGTGTCGAGGTCGTGTCGGGATCGTCGGGAGAAATGCTCGAACGTTCGCGATCCTAAGCAAGATTTTCAACTGTCCACGCGTACCGACCGATTCATAAGGTATTACGGCGAAGAGACGGAAGCGGGAGGTTGCGGTGGAGTAGAGAGAGCGTGATGAGGATGACGGAAACCTCGTGGTTGACGAAGCGGTTGACGAAGCGGGCGGCGGGTCCTCTTCCCAGATGCAGGTGTTTTCGGTAGGTGTCGCGTTGGCCACGCGGGGGTAGTAGTTAGTAGCTGTCCCCGGCGAGCCTACGGCTAGAGGTGGTGGACAAGGAGTGGGTGGGTGGGTGGGTGGAGGTGGGTGGAGGTGGTGGCGGTACAGCCAGTGGCCGAATGCCGAACACGGGCGAGCGAGTTGCTCGTCGGCGCTGCTCCTCGGTCCTCTCTCGGTGTACTTGTTTCTCAGTACCGCGCACGCAACGAGGAAGGAAGGACGCAAGAGCCCGAGCAGTCCCGGGGGGAAGCGACGACGGTGGGTACGGCGTGCGACTAAGAGCGACAGCCTGTGAAAGAGAGAGAGAGAGATAGAGTGAGTGAGTGAGGGAGAGTGAGGGAGTGAGGGAGTGAGTGAGAAAGAGCGAGAAGGTGAGTGGGGGAGGGGAGGGAGGGAGTGCGAATGCGAGAACGGACGGGACGTAGGGCAGCCGGAGGAGGGAGGTGGTGAGCAGCGTTTGGAAAGGGAAAAGGGAAAAGCCGAGCGAGCGCCCGGTGCATGCATCGGGTTCTCGCGCGCACGCACACCGTGGCACGCAAGCACGCACCCTGACATACGCACACCCGCGCGGACGCATCGGCGGCGAGTGAGGCGGGTGGACGGGAGAGAGAGAGAGAGAGCGCGCGCGCGCGCGCGCGCTCTCGGTGATACGTGGACGAAAAAAAGGGCCGCGGTGCCGCGCGCTAAAGCGAAAGAGAGCGAGCGAGTGAGTGAGAGAGAGAGAGAGCGATTGAGTGCGCGCGAGGGCGAGAGGGGGGGAGAGTGAGAACGAGAGTGAGAGAGCGAGCGAGAGAGAGAGAGAGAGAGAGACGAGCAATTTGCCCGCCATTTTGAGGTGAATCCGCCGTGGTGGCTTGGCTGGTGGTGAGCTGCCGCGCGGTCGCAGTTTCGCGGCCCGAGACCGACGAGGACGAGGAGCGCCACGGCATTCGGAGCTCCCTGGATTAAGCCGGCGGCTACTACACGCGTCCGAGTGCACCGGAGGAACAGCCCTTGAAGAGGAGGAGGAGGAGGTGGAGGAGGGGTCGACGCCGCCCGGGCGATGGGCGCTCCTGCCAAGGCCTGAGAGACTCGGGGCCACGGCGATGTCCGAGACTTGGCCCGAGTCCGGCAAGAGTACACTCAGGACGGCGGCTGCAGCTGCTTGAAGGCCGATTCGTAACTTTTCGGTCTCTCGCGACAGTGAGGAAGGAAGGGGATAATACGGATACCAAGAGCGATAGAGAGAGAGAGAGAGAGAGAGAGAGAGAGAGACTGAGAGTGAGCGAGAGAGCCTGACGTTGGAGAGATCGTAAAAGTGAGAAAGAGACAGTGTGCGAGAGAAAGAGAGCGAGCGTCACTTTCCGCAACGAACGAACCGAGTGAGCGAGCGACCGATCGACTAACGACGCTTTTTGAGGTTATAATTACCCGACGAGACTCGTCGTCCGATAGCCCCGGGTACGTATGCACACATCTACATATCTATGCTCTTACGGAAGTACGATTGAATGATCGATGATATTCGAAGGCTACGGGTGCAAGACGACTTACACCTCCATTTTTTTTCTCTTACTACTTGTAATTACCAAGCTGACCTACCACACGTACATACATGCATACGTAAATATTATATACATATCTATATATATATGGATATATATGGATATATATATATATATATGGATATTGATGCAGATACGTACGTATATGAATTTAAGGGCTCGGCGACTACGTTTGCCCTCCCTCCCCCCTCTCCTAATCCCTACGGCAAACCATGTTATTGTTGTTTATACACCCTTAGACCTCGGGCGATCGCTCATTTTACTTGAGCGTAATTTTATGCTCATCTAAAGTTTGTGCTTGCTTGTGTAATAATCTTCGTACGGCTAATTGGGATTTAATTGGCTCTTAAGTAGAATTTGATAAAGCGGCTATGGTAGGTCGTGTCGTGTCTGCCTTTAAATATGTGCAGAAAGTGCTTGGTTTGATTGATTGTCCATAACCTAATTGTCGTACCCTGTATCGAGTGATTATTGGGCTGCGCTTCGCCGCTCAAGCCCGACGTGTAAAATTATTCAGCCCTTGGCGACCGTAATGTCGCCGGGCCTGTCACCCGTTAGCCCGTAAGCGGCTCCGGGGCGAGGAGGGCCGCTCTTTCATTTTTAAAAGCCACCCATGTTTTCGGGCTTCCGATGTTTCGGAGCCCGGAACCTCACCGCGCGTACGTAGCATTTTTTTTTTTTTTTTTTACCTTCGGCTGGATGAAAAATAAATGCAACGCTGTGCCGCCCGAGGGGCTTATTTATAAAAGCGGTGCTTTTCCGGCTCCGGTATTGTCCCCGATGATTCCTGGAGCCGAGGTTCAAAATCAATATCAAGGAAAAAGTTGTAAAGCAGAGAACTCGGTAGCTCTCTCTCTCTCTCTCTCTCTCTCTCTCTCTCTCTCCCTTCCATCACCCCCGCCCCCTCTCTGTCTCTGGCTCTCCCATGCACACACTATCGCACCCTAAATGTCACACACAGCACACGCTCTCTTAGTTCGTTTTTCTGTGTCCACCCCCGACCCCGCCCCCACCCCCCGCTGCCGCCCCCAACTCTTGTATGCCCGCAGGGCAAATCCACCTGCGCGCCTTTGACGCGAGGAGCCGTCGTCGATTGTCGTTAGTAGCCCTGATACGAGTGTCAAAGGACGAGGCGAGCCGTCGATATGGGGTCTCGACGAGCCTAGAGTCGCTGCAGGATCCTTGAACCTCTGGGTGTTATTGGGGTTTGGCGAGAATCGAGCCACCGCCACCGCCACCGCCACCGCGGGGGACAATGTCGAGCGGGAGGTCGGGACAGAAAAGGGTCGTACGAGCCCAACGCGTTTAATGACCTGCGGGCGAGAGGCAGGCGTCCGAAGCTCGAGTCCCCGAGAGTCAGCCCGGATTCCTCATCCGGTACTCGGTGCATCGGCGGAGATGCTCTCTCTCTCTCTCTCTCTCACTCTCGCTACTTCTTGCGAGCTTATGAGTGGGAGGGGGCCGACGGGGTGGTAAAGGAGAGGAGGGATCCCCGTGCCCCGGCGGAGGCCCGCGGCGGCGGCGGCCGCCACCGCCGCCGCCGCCGCCGCCGCTACGTTCCGCGTACGCGTACACGTCCTTGGGTAGGAAAAATCGATTTCCCATGGAGCCGGGCCGAGGGGGGACGGGGTGGATGGGTCGGGTGGTTTGGGGGAGGCGGAGGCGAGGCCACCCTCGGTCTCCCGCAATCACCGGGGAGTCAGAAAATTCCAAAGGGTCAATTTCCCTTTGACGGTACAGGGATGGCTCAGGGTGAGCGCCGATCGGGCGCCGCTCACGGGGGGCACTCACTTCCGCGTTTAAAGGGACACGAGGGCCCCCTCGAGAGGACGGCGCCTCGGTAAGACACACGCAGATAAAAAGGGAGAAGAGGCGAAAGAAAGAAAAGAAAGAAAGAAAGAAAGAAAGAAAGAAAAAAAAAAGAAAAAGAAAAAAAAATGAACGTAGTTACGAACATTGCCGGAGCCCACGAGCGTCTTCCGCTTTCCGCATTCCGCTTTTCAGAGCTACGCGCAGCAGTGGTCACTCGATACACCCATACACCCATACGTGCATACGTGCATGCATGCATGCCTGCCTGCCTGCCTGCCTGCGCGCGTACGTACGTACGTACGAACGAACGATTGTACACACATGTATAATGACGCACGAACGTACGTAAGTAAGTAAGTAAGTAAGTAAGTAAGTAAGTAAGTAAGCAAGTAAGGAAGTAAGCAAGCAAGGAAGCAAGAAAGTAAGTAGTTGTCGATGCCCTCTACCGCTGCCTGACTGCCCAACCCCTCCCCCGTCCCCGTCCCTTGCCCCCGTGTCCACCTCACGAGTCCGCTCTTTTTCCCTGCTCGTAAAATTGGAAAAGCCACTATTTTCTTCTCCCTGCCCTCCCTGCCCCGGCATCCGAGTGCCGGCCGCTGCCCAATCCGCTCTTCCCTTCTCCTATTTCGCCTTCGCCTCTCTCATCCCCCCCCCCCCCCCGCCCCAACCCTCTCGTAGCATGCAAACGCGCGCCCGCGCGCCTATACACACACGCACGCTCTCTCTCTCTCTCTCTGTCTCTCTTTCCATGTATTTCTCTCCTCTTTCTCGCTTTCTGCGTGTCTCAGTTCCGCTTTCCGCACATAATCTTTGCTGGCTGGCGGCGGGAGAGCTAGATGCTGCTGCTGCTGCTGCTGCTGCTGCTGCCAGCTCCTCTCTTTCTCTATCTCGCTTTATCTCCCTTTCCTCCTCTCTCGTTTATTGTCGTTGACTTGTTGTGTCGTTGCTGCCGCCACCGCCGCCGCCGCCTTCACCGCCGCCGTCTATGCGTTTCGCTAGAACGAGAAGGACAGCGGTGGCGGGGGTGGGGGAGGGGTTGACGTGTGAGAGGAAGGGAGATATATGGAACACATAGTTGCCGCTTAGGCCTTTGGCAGACGCATGCACGCACGCACGCACGCACGCACCAACCAAGTCGGGCATATATGCCTCCGGTGTACTTTGGTGCGTACTGTAGAGGATTTCGGATTTTCGTGCGTACGGGGCGGTGCGGGGGAGGTTGGCGTCGCGCGCTTCCACCCGATAATAAGCCGCCCGACAGTGCTCAAGTTCACTCGGCCGCTCTGTAGAGTACGCGAGGGAGGGGCGGGGGCGGCGGGGCGAGAGAGAGAGAGAGAGAGAGAGTGAGGGAAGCGCCGAGGGTTCGGATTGATGTGTCGGCGACGTCGTTGGTGTCTCGTCGTTGGTCTCGTCGTAGCTCTATCCCGGCTTAATGCTCGTACTGAGCTGGGCCCCGGCTCCCGAGCCTCCTCGAGCTCTACCTCGGTCATACGGAAAACCGCCACCGCTAACAAGGTCGCGCCGACGACACGGATTCGCACGCACACATGCGCCCAGAAGCGCATCTGGAGCCTCGTGGTAGGTTAGGTTCGCCGAGTCTCGCTTCCTCGGTTCGCCTACGCGGTCCAGTGTCGTCCCTCGACCCGGCGATCCCCGGTTTCGTTGGATTTGCTTACCCGGGACCCGGGGCGACCTTCGGTTTTGCGCCCGGGTACTCGGCACGGCCTGGCCAGGCTCTTTTCCCTTGACGGTTCTACCGAAGAGCCCGAGCGCCGTTATAGGCTAAGTGCATGCCCTCGGGCCGGCGGCGGACCTCTTCGAGCCGACCGAGAACCTCTTGGTTATTGGCCTAACGATAGTACGCCCCATATTTGTGTAATTAAACAGCGTTGAGCGTCCAATGGCCGTTAACCGTATTATAATTATAATTTCATAGTCTAGAGGCAGGCAGGATATTTCTAACGCATCCAATTTACTTGCGCACATGTATGTAAATAATAATAATAACAATAAGAAGAAGAAGAAGAAGAAGAGAGGAAGAATCAAAGGAAACCTTTTGTTTTTGTTACAGGACCTAGAGAAGCATGGAAGCCATGGATTTGGATGGGGATGCTGTTGTTGACCTGAGCGTTGGGTAACGTATCGACAGTGTCAATTTTAATTTATAATCCTTATTACCGTCCATGTTGAATGTCGCTCATTGTTCCGTTCTTTTAGAAGTAGCAATAGAAGAGAATCTCCTCCGACTGCGCCTACAAATAACTCTGTAAACGATGTGGGCCCTCCCCTAGATTTAGGCGTAAATTATACAACTAGTCCAAGTGTAGACAATAATATGCCTGAGCCTAGGAATATTCAAAATTCCTCTAGAGGAATTTTAGCACCAAAATCAGGAGAGGATCGTAGGCCCAGGCGTAACTTGAGGCCTCGAACCGAAAGAAGTTACGCAGAAAGTCCCGACGAGCCACGAATGAATGGCTACTTGAATGGGAACGCGTCCGACAGCGACGAAGGTATTGTTTATGTCAGAAAGCACTTCATCCCCCAGGCCTCTAACATTCCTTAATAATATTTCCTTAACAGCTGAGATGCCACCTCTGTTACCAATTAAAGAACTGTCTTCTGACGAATTGGCGGAAAGAGAAAGAACTTTAAGAAAACTCAGGGAAGAATTAAGATCTGAAGAAATGAAACTGGTGCTTTTAAAAAAATTAAGACAATCCCAGCAGTTGAAAGAAAACATAGCAGCCGTGCCAAAAGTTCCCAGTAAACTGCCACCGCCTGTCACTTGTCAGCCGGTAATGACTCACAGGTACGTTATTCAAACAATGAGAATAAATAAGAGAAGAAAAAAAAAAAAAAGCCGCTTACGTAGATAGACGGACGGAATAAGTATTGGCTGTGTATAATGTTTTGCAGTCATAGAACGGGGAAGGCGCCTCCGCCCTTATTAAGAGGACAGCCCGCACCGAGTAGAAGCAGCAGTCTTCATGCCCCGCCACCTGGCATGTTATTACCACCCACAGCCGGGAGAAATACAATCTCGACCACCGGTATGCCACCGAATATGGTGATACCGCAACCGCCTCATCCACGTGTGAGGTCTACCAATAGTACTCCGAGTGTTTCTAGTTATCATCCGCCTGCCGACAGGACGGAGAGATCGACAAAAGATCCGACACCGAGTCCGGTCCACCAGATACAAACAAAAGTAAATGTCCCCGTCGGTTTATTTAAAATTAATTATAATATTAAATATAAAAATCATTGTACGCTGCCATGCCAAGCAATCTGGCAATTTATCTCTTTACGTATACCAATCAAATCTACACGTTTTCTTGCAAGTTTTTCTAATAATAACCGTCGTTTAAGTACAACTTTATGGATTAAACTGATTAAATAAAAATTATGTTTTATTCGTATGATTAAACAGCTCGTTGGGACCCAAGAAAATAAGTCTGCCGCGCCTCTTAACTCACCCATGATCCCAGAGCAGGTACACTCGATTAGTAGATTAATTGTTTAGCTTGAAAGTAAAAAGCCTCGTTATTTTTTTCGCCCCAGTAAATAAAAATAGATAGTAAACATTATTTATTTTTCCCCTTATCGTCACTGTGTAGTGCCAATTGTGTGTAAAAGAAGCTCGGTAAGAGTCGCTTATTATGTAGTAGTAGCAGCAGCATCATCATCAGCAGCAGCAGCATCGGTAGCAGCACTGTATAGAGGCTAATTGAACGTTTAGTCCTTGTTTTCTTATTTGCTTTGAGCTATATGTATATATATATACGTATACGTATACGTATACGTATATATCTATAGAACTGGAATGATGATGGATAGAGAGAGAGAAAAAAAAATGCTAGATTGATAAAGAGAGTCGTGAATAAAATTGCAGGAGAGGAACCGGGAGGACAACCAGACGCCTGCGCAGAGACAGGCTGCCGCCAAGCAGGCCCTGAGGAAGCAATTGGAGAAGACCCTCTTGCAGATACCGCCGCCGAAGCCTCCGCCACCGGAGATGCACTTCGTGCCGAGTCCCTCGAATCCGGAATTCATTTACCTCGTCGGCCTCGAGCACGTCGTCGACTTCATAACTAAGGAACCGGCCATACCACCGCCACCTGAGCCCTTCGAGTGCACGCAGTGCAAGACCGACTTTACGCCCGTCTGGAAGTGGGAGAAGCCGGCCAATAGCAATAAAAAGGATGGCCCGCAGGGTCAGCACGCGACCTTCCAACGACCGGCGGCAGGTCGGGATCCCCGGGTTATTTGCGAGCACTGCGTAACAACGAACGTCAAGAAGGCCCTGAAAGCCGAGCACACGAATCGGTAAGATGGGCAACCGACAATATCGGCCGTACCCGATTATAACCTCATTGAGCTGGGCCCGTTATCGTTTGTATTTATTTATTGTATATGCGATTAAATGACGCGATCACGGGACGGTCGACAGGTTGAAGACTGCCTTCGTCAAGGCTTTGAAACAGGAGAAGGAAATTGACGAGAGACTGGCGCAAGCGGCCTGCCCTAGTCCGGACCCGCCCGCACCAAAGCCCGTACCCAAGGCGCCTACCCCGACGAGAAGAGTAGCGACGCCGCCCGCGCCGCCTCCACAAGTACAAGTACCTCCGCCGGCGCCGACGCCACCGGCTCCCAAGCTCCAGGAGCATCCCCTGGTCAAGCTCGCCGAGAGCGGCAAGTTTCCACATCCGGCTGCGGCGGCTGCCGCCCTCCAGCAACAATTACTTCGAGGTACGATAAAATTATTCATTCATTCGGCCACCTTTTTTCTTTACCTTTCTTTACTTTTCCTTTGTATTATCTCCACCAGGTATACATATATATATAATGACAATTGGCAATCTTTTATATTTGCGATTACGTTCGTTAAGGCTCGCGCGGATCCGTATTACATATTAAACGATAACTATTTTATGCGATTTGTGTGTATGCCTGCGTCTGTGTGTATAACCCCAAACTCGCCAGTTATCGCTGTCGTCGTCGTTGTCTTGGTCGTCCTTGAAGCGGGGTGCTACGAAGAGAGACGCGAGAGACGCGAGAGAGTCGTTCAAATGGTTAAATGTCAAATTGTATTGTTTCAGAATTGGCGAAGAATCCGGTTCCGGGCCTGTCACCGCACCAGCCCCTCCCGGCGCACATGATGCCGCCCTTCAGTCCGCTCCTTTATCCTTATCAGCTGGCGATGGCGCAAGCGGCCGGGGGCAAGGGCCTGGCGGAACTCCAGCGCCAGGCGGCGGACCTCCAGCGCCAATATCTCCTGGACATGATACCGTCGCAGGCGTCCCAGGGTCAGGGTAATCAAGCGCCGCCACGCGCTCATCCGCACAATTGGAAGACGTAACCAGCCGTCCACTAAGCACGGCTCAAGACTCTCTCGGCAACGCTCGGCGACACAGTGATGATCGTCCGTTGACCCGTGGCCAAAAAACCACGCCATGCGACTAGCGAAATCGCGACTCGGGGATTACCGTACGACCGAGATCGCCGCTCATTACGTATGCTGCTCAATACACGACGGATATTGTTGACACCTCGCGATTCTTTACCGACTTTTCTCTAGGCTTCGACGAAAGTGTGCTTCTTATCTTATTCTTTTTCTTATATCTTCTTGTTCGTCGCATGGGCGGGAAGCAAGTGTCGTTTTCCCTCAAGATTGATTGATTGACAAGTAACATTTAGTGTATTTTAAACGAGAACGAGAACGAAAACGAAAAACAAAAACAAAAACAAAAACAAAAAAAAAAGAAAAAAAGGAAGGAAGGCCAGGCCGCCGAGAGGGCGGGAAAAAAGACTTTTTTTTTTTTAGAAAAAGAAAAAATTGCCTTTTTACTTATGATATTTTATCATGTAAGAAATACAAAGTAAACGAAGGTCAATATATGAAGTGTTTCTTTCTCTTGCTTCGTCCTTTGGGGGACGAAGTTAAATAATTAAAACAAATGCATAATGCGTGATATCATGAGTGTATTTGAATATTTCAGTAATAACACCACAGTTAAATATTTGTACGTTTAGGGAAATAATGGATGTAACATAAATGATGAGGTCGGTTAAACGACTCGTGTAAACACTTAATTGGAGAAAAACAATATTATAATCACCTAACATCGGACTAACATGTACTTTCAGCATATAATTCAAAAGTTTTCTTTTTTCCTTCTTATTTCTTCGCTTCTTCTCTCTTTGCTTTCGTTACAAAGTATTTATTACTACGAATATTTACTTTATTCTTCTTCTTCTTCTACTTCTTCTTCTTCGTGAAAAACTTTGAGCGTTTAATGATGGTGTACCTGTATTCCTGTATATTCTTGCAGTTCCAAATTTTTTCACAATTATTCAAGTAAAAACACATTACTTTTAAGACGGTTGTAACCAATAGTGGCATTCTGTTTATGCAAACGGGATGAAAGTGTTATTTCGTGCTGTACCGACACAATGTTTGTGTAATTGTATGAACGGATATTTTGTTTTCTTTTTTCTCAATTTTTTTTCTTTCTTTTTTTAATTTTTATTATAATTTCAATTGAAGCACGTTCACAAGGCGTGTTTTTTGTTTTTTTTTTTGTTTTTTTTTTAACTAAGGCAAAAATAACGTGCACATAATGTTAATGAATATTAAAGCATCACAAGAGTTGAAATTTCGAAAATAAAATGCTTGCAGTAGAGGACAGCGTTAAAGCAATTTTTTTACTGTTGTAAGATAACGCAGACGTCAAATTATAGTGACACTTTGGTATTTGTGATATATATAAGCAAAGTATGAATTTTTTTCTACTTTCATAATAATACATTTCCGATTTATACACTTAAGCTATTAATGCAAAATGTGAAACCACAATAATTTTGAACGTTGCCCGATTTTGTCAATTCTCAAATTTATTGTGTTTATATACTCTGGTCAAGCAATGTATTCATAACAAAAATTCAATACGGAAGAAATAATGTTTTCGACTGGCTGTGTCTGACCGCATTTCCTCGCCCTTCGCCGTTCGTGTCTCATTCATTCATTCAAGTAGCAAATCAAATGTAGTCGTTACATTTTTTCGATCCATATATACGATATGAAAAGGGAAAAAAATAACTAAAAAAATAAGCTAAGTAATAAATATGTATGTATATATATATATATATATAATATATAATACATATTATATAGTACTATATATTGTTAATAATATTCGACGTATATTATATAGTATTATATATTGTATACTATGTATATGTATGCCCGTGTATATATATATATATATATATATATGTATGCGTATGAATATACATACACATGAATATTACAAGTAACTAAACTTTAAACGTAAACATTAGTATAATTATCTCTTTGTACTAAGCAATAGCTTTTTGACTTTTAAACTCAATTTGAATACAATAAAATAGGGCACGTAAGAGCATAGATGAAAGAAAATCACTTCACAATCACGTAATATTAGACAAGAATCTGTGTTTTATACAGTAGTATTGAATGTATTAAGAAAGAAAAAGTAATAATAACAGTAATGGTAATAGTAGTAATGATGATGACGATGGTGATGATTATTATTATTATTATTATTATTATGATAGAAGGCAAGATAAAAGAATACAAAAAAAAAAAAAACAAATAATAATAATAATAAATAATAAATAATAAAAAAAAAAGCGTAAAATAAAGATACGTGAAAGGTGAAAATGTGTGAAGTGTGTGGTTGAATTGAGATTTTGTGCGAGCTCCAGGGAAATTCGGCAGAACGTGAACGCAAGCGTGTCGGTGTAAAAAGAAAATACGGCAACGAAGAGAGTTTGGCGGTGGCGCCGGGTTGGGGGGGGTGGGGGTCTGACCACGAATCGCTTATTTTTGTCAAAAAGTTCAGCTACCTTGGCTAAGTCGGACGGACGTCAATAACAATAATAATATTAATAATAATAATAATAATTAAAAAAAGGAAGGTAATTAAGGAAGCGGAAAAAATCGGCGGCCGCTTGGCTTTTACGAAAGATGAAAATAAATGAAAAAAAATGTGCCTTTTGTATTAAAATTTACGAAAGAGATAACTTTGAAATAACGTTTCTTTTTCCAATCGTCGCTTTCCATCCACGCGTGTAATAGCATTGCGAGATTGGCTGCGAGTCGCGCGGTATCGAAAACGCATACTTACAAAGAAATGCAGCTGGGGTGGGGTGGGGTGGGGGGTCGTAAGCCGTAACGTTTTTTTAAAGTAAATCGTACGAAGCTCGATCAGGCCCAGCAGAGCCTCTCTGTTCAAAGGCATAAGTCATTGGGAACGCGCACGGAGTACGGATTCGCCATCATCAAATGATCTTATATATAGATCGCGAAGCCAAGCTCGACGATTAACTGTTGACGATCATAAGTATTATATACGTAAACGCTCGAAGAAAAAAAAAAAGAAAGAAAAAGAAAACCAATATTTTGCGCTTCCTTTTACCTCCCGAGAGCGATCGATCGATCGATCGATTGATTTGATTTATTGTACGATCTTACAAACTCGGAGCAACGGGCTTTCTCCATGGATTTATTTAGCTTTGCCGGCCTTTCGTACGAACGTTCAAAGCCAATTGATTACGTCGCACAATTATGTATCGATTAAGAAAGGGTAGACGATGACAAACAAGAAAAAAGGAAGAAGAAGGAAATGAGAGAGGAAGGCGAGGCGAGTCGAATTCACGAAGAGATTGGGGGCGGCCGGACCCTGTTAAATGTTAAATAGCGGGTGACGTTAAATAACCGGGCGGGGGGATGGTCGATATGGTCGATATGGTCGGCGCACATGAATTATCCCCGGAGCACCGGCTTTGCGCGATTAATTAAACGCTTCCGTTACGTGACGCTTAGAATAATTTGAAGAAATTGAAGGATTCGTGGATTTTGTTGGAACTCGGGCTTTATTGAAGTGAACCCGGGAGTGAGAGGAGGGGCGGAGGGTGCGAGTGCGTGCGTGAATGAAGAATTTTTAACAAAAAAAAAGGTGCATGCGTGGAGCGGGCCGAGAGAGGCTGCTGCAGCAGAGAGAGAGAGAGAGAGTGAGAGTGAGTGAGAGTGACCGAGTGACCGAGTGAGAAAACAAAATTATTTTAAAACTAAAAAAAAAAAACTAAAAAAAAACTAAAAAAAAAAATGTTACTTTGTACATATAACGAGACAAGTTGTCCTTCCTTTATATATATATATATATATATATATATATATATATATATATATCATTGCATTAGTTTTTTGACAATAAAAAAGATTTTTACTTAAAATGACAAAAAAAAAAAAAAAAAAAAAAAAAATGGACAGGTGCTTTCCCAGGCAGGCGTGTGCATAAATTATCGAATGGAGCGGAGATTCGTTTTGAAAGCTGTTTAAAAGCTGTTTAAAAGCTGTTTAAAAGCTGCTCGTGCGTGCCAAGTCTATATTTAGAAGTGCGGCCGCGTGCCGGCGTCCCCCCCCCCCGCCCCGCGGCCCACTACGAGCGCCCGCTACTTATGCAATGCCACTTAATAAAACTCGGCTCGTCGTTCCATTCCTGCCGGCTCTTGCATCTCGAGCTCGAACCGCGACCTCCCTCTCCCGCCCTCTCCCCCTCCATCCAAGTACATCCAAGTCCATCCAAATGGATAGGAAAAGCGCATTCGCGCGAGAATTGTCGGGGTGGGGGTGGGGGGTAGAACTACCCTGCGGTAGTTACGTCCCCCGGTCGGAGCTTACGCGGCGGTAGCGTAAGGGGTGTGCGGGGACACGGGGGAGCTGCTGGCGCTAGCGCGGTAGTGACAAAAAAAAAAAGGAGCAGGACGACGCCGGTCCCCGTGGTCGACAGCGACGACCGTTGTTTACCCGGCTCAGGCGGTCTTTTTGTCGTTGAGCTGTGCCGAGCACTTCTTGAAGTGCTTGGCGCAGAAGGCGTAGAGGCTCGGCTGGTCGCAGGTGCGGCAGGCCGCGGCCAGGTGGGAGCAGCACTTGAGGCTCTCCCGGCAGCAGGAGGCCCAGAGCTCCGGGCCGGCCTTGGAGCAATTGTAACAGAAGCAGTCCCCTGGAACAAAACAGGCATCCGACTTGCTCAAGGGAGTAGTAGTAGTAGGCCTCGAGGACTAGAGATTATGGCTTGGGATAGAGATAGATCCGTCTAGAGAGACGGATAGCATCAGCTAGTGCGATCGATCGACCGGGGGGGGGGCGGCAGCTCCAGTCCGCGTCAGGCTCGCTTCGAACCCGAAGGATCTAAGCCGATCGCTTCTTATCTATCCTCTCGGATATCAATAACGAGCTTTCCATAAATAAACTTTCACTCGCGCGGGATTCTTTTCTTTGCTTGTCTTTTCTTTATTAATTCCTTGATTGTTTGCGCCGACAAGCCGACAAGCCGATCGGGAAAGCGTTAATGGGCTGGAGGTGGGGACAGCGCTATCGGCAATGTCATCGGGAGCGGCCCGAACTCCTCTGCCAAGGGCACACCCGTATCGTTCGGGTGGTGGTGGTGGTGGAGGAGGTCGTGGAGGAGGTGGTGGAGGAGGTGGTGGTGGGAGGGTGGGGCAACGCGAAAATCTACGCGAGCCGTCGTTACCTCGGGGACAATCGACGGATCGTCGAGCCTCCGCGCGTCTGCATTCCAGGCCCTCCTCGCCATCGGGGCAGTTCGAGTCCGGCCAGGACGAGGGCTGCGTGGTCGACTCCTCCTCTCCGAATATCGCGTCTATCTGCAATGCAAAATCGTTCGGATGAGCCTGAGAGGTCGCGTGACCTTCAACCGCAAGCAATTAACGATATCATCGGTCGCCGTCGGTTCTTAAACAACAAAACGCCTCTCTCTCTCTCTCTCTCTCACACACACGCACGCACGCACGCACGCACTCACACCATACAGAGAGACTAACAGGCGCGCGGGTACCCGAGCACACACAAGAACAGCGTATCCGTGAGGGAATTCTGTGCGTGTATATACCTGACTGAAGGCCCCGGGCTTGCTGAAGATCCTGACGAGCTTGGCGAGCTTGGCCTCGGTCTCGTTGCCGGCTCGGCATCCCCAGGGTCCGTGGACGACGAGTAGCAGGAGGATATGGAGTACAGCGACGTGGGTCCAGGGGAACGAGGGGACCGGTAGCGGGCGGCGGCTCATGATTCCCTCTCGGCGAATATCGTTGGATCACGCGCCGTTCGAAGCTCGCGGCCTTACTCCGGAGCAAAGTCGCGCCTCGCCGATCACCGGTCCCGCGGCTCGGGGGCCGCTTTGGTGGGGGGAGCCGCTGCCCGGTCTCCCGTCACCTCGTCCTCCTCTGCCGGCGATGGCACGCGCCCACCCACGGCATAGCGTAGCCGGTGACAATGGGGATCGCGTGCCGAGGATCCAGGAGGTGATAACTCGCTGGATCTACGGAGCAGTCTGCTTTGCAATTAGTGCCCGACGATTACGTTACCTATCCCCTCCCCGTACCTACAGCCACCCCCCCTACCCCTGCCCCCCGCTATTATGTACCATCGATCGGATATCACGCCACGTAAAAGCTTCGGGAGCTTCCGTTTAGAGGTCGATCGGCACGGCAGTTACAAAAGCGATCGCGTTCTGCCGACTAAGAGGAAATTTCACCGAGACAAAAGCTTACCAAGTGCTTACGTGTACGTCGGCCAATCCGCCGCCGCCTCCGCCTCCACCGCCTCCGCCTCTACCGCCGACTTGGTAACGCACAACTTATTTCACTAAAGTTATATTTAGTTAAAAGCGGCATGCAAATCATGCAAATATTCTTCATATTGAGCAATATAATGTCTTAGAAATTTATCATTCGCCTCTCTCTCCTTCCCCTTCCCCCTTTACCCCTCTTCTGCCCGACATCATCGCAACATAATTATTCCCGCATTCGCAATTGAGATCACCCTTCACTTTTTATGGGCATATCTGTCCATATTTTGCGTTTCTAATACCAAGAGAATGGCGATGCGCGTGAGGATGGCATGGCTCGCGGTGACGATCGACGCGCAAGGATCGCCGGATAAACGAGCCTGGAGTAATCGCCAATTTATTCGCCTACGAATGACATTACTCCGCGTTACGTAAGGAGTCGGCTCGACCCCCCCCCCCTCGACCCCCTCTATCCAACCAGAACGTCAGCGAACGCTATCGCTCTATTCTCCGGTCTCTCTCTCTCTCTCTCTCTCTCTCTCTCACTCTATGTATATGATTTTTTTGTTTTTTTCAACAATTAACCGATTCGAAAGCTTAATTTTTACTCGAAATCAATTTTCCGCCTCGTGCGTATCGAGAGACTTTCACCGGCCGTGCTTTATTCGATGATACGGAATGAATAGCCGGCACTGCTAGATCCGAGCGATCCACGCACAATGTCTGCGCGGGGGGGATTATGTCTAAGCGAAAGTCCTTGCAAACCACGGAGACGCTTGCCGCGCAATAATTAGCCATTCGCTTTTGAAATTCAAAATTTACGCACGGGACGCGTGCGTGAGTATCTCACAGTGCACGGCTCTCACTGGAAATCACCGTGTTATCGTAATCATTAATTCCTCCCGGTCTCGGGCTGCTCTGGGACAAGTGCGCAGGCCTGCGCGAAAGTTGCGCTCGCGACAGGTCCTTCGACTCGAGGGGGGGATACCTTTTTTTCTCTTCCTGCCTCTTTATCTCCCGTCATTAGCCGGGACTCGCAAAAGCTCGCAAAAATCTTTCATCTTTCTCTCTCTCTCTCTCTCTCTCTATTTACGTGTATTTATTTATCTATCTGCCCGTTCTTCCCGATCAACGTATATCATAATAATCCACCAACGTTATTATCCCCCTCTTTTCCAATGTAATTACGTAAAAAAAAAAAAAAAAAAAATTAAAAATAAAACAAAACGAAAAAATACCGTTCCTCTTCTATCGTTGTTATCATTACTACTACTGCTACTACTACTACCGCTACTAGTGCGACTACTACGTCTAACGATTGGATTGTAGCGGGGTTGGGGGTGGGGGGGGGGGCATTTGAAAATTGAGTAAACAACGACAGCCTGAAGAGTTCATTCGACAGATTCATAGCGCAATTCTCGTTTGATTGTTAAATACATGCCTGCAGCGCGCATCCGCACAACTACAACTACAACAACGACGAGGTGGAGGAGGAGGAGGAGGACGCATTTCGAAAATGTACTGGCATTTCAACTGCATTTTCTTATCCGTTTATTTATTTATTTAATAAACAAGAGTCCATTCTTACCGGCCATTTATTCTTTATTCTTATGCCCTGCTTGTCGTCACTATCGCCACTACTACTACTCTTATCCCATAATGATCAAAATAAAGGCATTCGATGATTATGATATTATTATTATTATTATTATTTATTATTATTATTGTCGGCTATTTTTGTTTGTTTAGACTTTTGTCAACGGATGTCTTACCGAGTCGTTAATGCCGATGTCGTATGGAATGGCGGTAGTGCAGGTGGCCGTAAAGGTTTTTATTGTAACGTTTGTTGTGAGGGTCCGGACGGAGAGAGACAAGGTCTAATGGGAGTGCAGCTCCAGGTTGCCCTTACCTTTCCCACACCCCTCCCCCACCCAACCCATCAACAACAGGTCTAGACTCGTAGGCCGTGGGAGCGCCTTTTTCCAATCGGGGGAGACTTTTGGGAAGTTTTGGGAAGTCAGGTCACGAGCGTCGCGCTTCTACTCGGCCACGTCCAATTTAGAATTGCAGAATCCCTTTCCATAACCCTTCGACTTTATTAATAAACAAAGCATTAACGAAGCCGTAGTTTAATTTCAAATATAAATAGCCCGGGGGGGCCTTTTTCCCCCATTTGAAAGGTAACGATCAACGATCGATGACGCTCGTCTAACCGGAGCGAAGCGGAGCTCAAGAATTCTGGTAAATCGTCACGAAGCGTACTACAACAGCGCGGGCTTTTCACGGAGGGGACGTTAATTTTTACCGAATTTCCCAAAGACTCTTGGACGCTGGTTATTTTGCTTTCAAATTGTCGCGATTGCACTCCCCCAATAACCCCAATAACCCCAATAACCCACGGAGGCGTTGCATCGGATTCGAGCGTTCGTAGCGTAGATGGCGCTGTTGGCGGCAACCGGAGCAAGGTTTAAAAATTCGCCTGTCCGTTCGATTTTGGAGGGACGTCGCGTTGCTGCCAACTCGTTGGCCACTACACGAATTTCGCTTTAGCATCGATTACGAGTACGGTTTTATTTTTATTTTACACTCGAGTACAACGACGAGATATTATATTATTGATACGACATTTGTAATAAAGGACGCATCGACGAAAGGGGCTCGAAGGCTCAAATTTATCAAGGGCTGGCCGCCGCTTATCGACCATTCACCTTTCATCGGCCGTCTAAATTATTTCATTGCCGAGGTAATCGAATGCTTACAGTCAATCGAATTGGAAAGGTAAGGTAAGGTAAGGTAAGGTAAGGTAAGGTAAGGTAACCATTGTTGGGTTAAAAAGGCGCGCGCGCGCGCGCGCGGCTAACCCTTTCTTTCTTCGCCCGTGCATGCCGCTGACGTATTTATTATTTATTATACGGCCAATAGCAGCCCTCATGAGGGTTATTGGGGATTATATCGGGTACGGAGAAGGCGCAGACCCGCGGGAGAAGACGTTACGACGCGAACGCGACCCGTCCAGGGCAGGCCAGGCCAGATATCGGGGCATTCAATCAGCTGATTGTATTTTTGGGCTTACGATTACGACTTCGCGCCGTTCACGCTCGTTTCCAGGCATTTCGAAACGCCGGCTATTTCAGAGCGCATAGCGCGCAATAACAACAACAATAACAATAACCCCAATAATAATAACGCAGACCGGTCTGCTACTGGGCGATTACGCTCGGTTTCAATAGTCCGGAATTCGTATTGTGACGAGAGAAAAGTCGGACGTGGCCCCCCATGCCCGGGAATTCAATAAATTCAATAAATTCAATACGAGAATGATCGTCACGGCTCCTTTATCCGGGAATCCCACTGGATATGTGGTCGGTGGATCCTTTAGACGGCGTCCCCCGCCTCTACCCACGTGAGTATATTATTAATATCAAACCAGCCTCCTCAACCTTTAGTCTTTGGATGCGAATTACGTAAAAGCTCCGAGTGGACTCTTACCCGGATTTTACTTATAATTGGGAAAATCATTCAACGTCCTCCGCATCCCCGGCATAAAATTATTACAATCCTCGCTCATTTAATAATAATTAAATTACGGCTCGCGACTCCGGACTTTCGCTTTTCTTATAACAAAATGTCTTATAACAAGCAATAATTCGCCTCCTCACCACATCGCACGCACATACATACACGCACACACACACGGTTTCAATGTTTGAACTCTCCGCGTTTTTACACCATAATAAGAGAGAGTGAGCGAGCGAGTGAGAGAGAGAGAGCATCGCAGGCATAATTATAATATTAAGAATTTTGTCGTACATAACGGGCTCATAACGTAAGATTCTTAAGTGGATTGATTTAGTCAGCCATGGAATCGTTAATGCGTTATTTATACCATTTAACCTTTCAACAGCTTCCCCGTTGACGACGTTGACAAGATGAGCGAGTAGCGTAAATCGGCATCTCCATCGGCATCTGCATCGGCGTCAGAGCGATCAGTCATTGTTTATTTATTAAGGCTACTACCAATTGGCAATTGGTAATAAGAAGACGGATAAGAAGAAAGACCGTGCGTGGATTCTTATAATTCGAGGACAATTCGATATGCATGAAGGGCAAAAAGGTATTCGGCTACGCAGGCTACGATACTTGCCAATTTACCTAGAAAGGGGTTATTGGGGTTATTGGGGTGGAGTAGGAGTAGCCCAGGTGGCTTGGCTGTTTACCGAGACAGATGCCTTGGAGTGGCTCGTACAGGCACGTACAGGTATTACTGTGAGCCGCGGTATCGAGAGGCAGGAGGCCGGCCAGGAGAGGCGGTGGTGGCCCATCGCTCGCAACGGCAAAAGGCGGGGGAGGTCGCCTCGTATCGTCGGTCCAGGTGGCGCCGGCGTTGGAGCGTTGGAGAAGGGTCGGTGCGTCGGGGTGGGGAGTGAGCGTGGCGGGGCGGGGAGCGGGGCGGGGAGAGGGCAGCCGCGGATCCGGCGGGCGAGCGGTCCGTGTCGGGTCGCGGTAACGGCGCGTCCGCGTGTACGGTAACTCGCGGTTGGCTGACGCGTCCCCGGACCGTCATCCTGCGTCCACAAACAGTCGTCCTTAGTCGAGCCTCTGGCGTTTTTTCTGTTTTGTTTAGGCAAAAGTAGCAGCAGCAGCAGCAGCAGCAGCAGCAACTCCAACAGCAGCAGCAGCAGCAGCAGCAGCAGTAGCAGCACTGCAGCAGCGCTAGCATAGCCAGCACGCTATCGGTGAGCGACTTTGGCGAGTGTGCAGATGTGCGAGTCGTCAATTAAATCCATCCGGAGCCACCAATGTTCAAGACGCGCAGGAGAAGAAAAAAATAAAGCGTAAGAGGTGGCGATTGATGGTTCCGAGGCGGCTCGGCCGCGCCTCGAGCTGCTTCTTGTGTACATTAGGAGAGTCGGCCGCCCGCGCGCGCTCCGTTCCATATTCCCCGGGGATAGCCGTAGCCCCGTGCACGGGCCAGCGTCCCCCCGCCCGGGATTAAGGTGCCCGACGCGAGCCGAGGAGGGCGGCCAGGGGCCCGCCCCCAGGGAGCCCCCGCGCGCGGTCGGCTTGGCGAGCCGCGTCCCAGCTTCTGGCGAGACATGTAAAAATGGCGTCCTCCCAGGATGCTTGGTATCTATCGCTCTTGGGCCTAGCCGAGAACTTCCGTACCTCGAGCCCCCCGAGCATCAAATCCTGCATACAGTGCCTCCAAGCGGTCTTCAACTTCAAGCCGCCGCCCCGGGTCGAGGCCCGCACCCATCTCCAGCTGGGCAACATCCTTCTCACCCACACGAAGAACGTCGATCTCGCGCGAACGCACCTCGAGCGCGCGGTAAGTCTACACACGGGAGTCACTTAACCTCCCTCGTGGCACGGGCTCGGGCTCGGGCTCGGGCTCGGGCTCGTTCGTGCCAATAATTTTCTTTCTGACTCCCCTCCTTCTCTCCCACCCACCCGCTACCTTCCAAAACTCCACCGTTTCCGTTCTCCTGCCCTATTCTCGTCCTTTCATCCATTCATCCCTTCATCCTTTCTCTCGTGCGCTCCCCCGTTCCTATTCTCATTCTCTCTCTCTCTCTCTCTCCTATCTAACTCCCTATCCCCCCCTCTCTCTCTGTCTCTCTCTCTGTAAGTCTAACTCTCTTGCTCATGTATTTTATTAGTGGCAACTTAGCCAGACCATCAATACCTTTGACGATGTCAAGTTCGAGGCTGCCAGTGTGCTGGCTGAACTTTACGAGCAACAGCAGCAGTCCAGCTTAAGTCAGTCCATCCTCCGCAAAGCCATAGAGCTCTCCCAGCACAATGTTTATTGGCACTGCAGGCTGATATTCCAACTGGCGGTGAGTTTATTTGTCGAGTTTATCCCTCGTATTCGTCGGCGAAGCCTATTTCCTGTTTCTTATTCCCTTTATTCATTTATTGCAGCAAATACATGCCTCGGAGAAGGATTTAAATGCCGCTGGAGGTTTACTCGCTGTCGGCGCAGACTATTCACAAATTAGCAATGCTAATTACACGAGGGTGTTGTTTCTCCTCAGCAGGTGTATGCTCCTTCTCATAGACAAGAAGTTCTCAGAAGTATCGCCTCTGCTGAATTCCACCGGGCACCAAGTTGAAAATTGGCAAGGCAATCCCCATCAGAAGGAATATTTAAAAGTGTACTTCCTAGTGCTTCAAGTCTGTCATTATCTTATGTCTGGACAAGTAAATATTCGGCATTCATATGTTGCGCATCCCTATCCAATCCACCGCTGACTTGTCCATGCTCGTCTTATGCACGTCGGTCATTACGTTTTCCAGGTAAAAAGCGTCAAACCCTGTTTGAAGCAGTTGCAACAGAGTATACAGGCAATAATGGCCCCTACCTGGCCTGCTGATGAAATAGTCACGGGGCCTCACATTGGCGACATGTTCATATGGATGCCCAAGGAGCATTTGTTCGTCCTCGTTTACTTAGTGACCGTTATGCACTCTATGCAGTCAGGTTACATGGACAAGGCTCAAAAATATACGGACAAGGCGCTTGCCCAAATAGAGAATTTAAAACGTATGTCCAATTAATACACTGAGCATCCGGAAATACCGTGCCAAGTCTCGGCTACTCGATTGTTCATTTAACGTTTGTGCTTTATTTTTATATAGTTGTCGACAATAAGCCGATTCTATCGGTTTTTCAATTGATGCTGTTGGAACACATAGTCATGTGTCGACTGGTTATGGGAAATAAAAGTGCAGCACTTTCTGAAATATCTCAAGCTTGCCAATTGTGCAGGCATCAGCCGAAACTATTACAAAGCCATAGGGCGCAGTTACATACCTTGCTCGGTCTATACGCAATGTCCATGAATTGTATGGAAGCGGCAGAGGCTCAGTTAATCTCTGCGTTAAATGTTAGTCATCCGTCATTGTTGATTGTATTTATATAAGGCACACGTGTCTCTGTACACATGTTGTACAATTGTAACCCCTATTATTATTGCATTTTCTAGAAATCGCAAGAGAAAGAATTGGTTACGTTTGCAAATTTAAATTTGGCAATAGTTTATCTTAGGACACGGAGAGACACCGAATTAGGGACGCTTTTGGAAAGGATAAATCCAGAATCATTGCCATCTCTATCGCATTCCTTGAGAGCAGCTGCGTACTACGTGCAGGGTCTTCAAGCATTCTTTGGAGCTCGATATAACGAAGCGAAGTAAGTAAAGTAACTGCATCGTACGTAACTGTGGAAGATGACGGGTTCGTTAGTCCAGCACTATGATGAAAGCCATGTACTTTACTTTACTGATAAGGTTGTTTGTAATAACTTATTGTTTAACAGGAGGTACCTTCGAGAGACATTGAAAATGGCGAATTCGGAAGATTTGAATCGATTAACGTCGTGTAGTCTCGTACTACTTGGTCATATATTCTTATCATTAGGCAATCACAGGGAGTCCATGAATATGGTGACACCTGCTATGCAGTTAGCCTCGAAAATACCCGATGTTCACGTGCAGTTATGGGCGACAGCAATTTTAAAAGGTAAATGAGCAGAGTAATGTTTTTTTTTTTGTTTTGGATAAAGTTTTCATTTCAAAGATCCGTATGAACCAGAGGCTTTTGCTTTTTCAGATTTGAATAGAATCTGCGGCGACCACAATCGCGAGAGTGAAGCATATCAAATGCATTGTACATTTTCACAAACGTTACTCAAAGATCACTTTCAGAGTACTCAAATGAGCGAACATTCTCTAATCCAATGGACTGAAGGCCCAGTACCCATACTACCAAATACTTCACCTGCTTCTACATCGCAGGCAATCTTATAGTGTACAGATACAGACTCTTTAACTTGTAAATTTACTAAGGATACTGTTTTCTAAATGAATTTATTTGTAAATAACAAAAAAAAAAAAAAAAAAAAATATCAAGATTCATCTTGCGTTGTATGTAACATTCTCTTGAGGCAGTTGTTAAATTTATATAGTAAATATTTTAGTAAATAGTATCCTCGGATTTTTATTTTTTTTTTTTTTATTTTTTTAAACTTTATTATCTTACCTCGGAAGTAATTAGAATGAATTTAAAACGGAATTTATGCTATTGGAAGAAAAGGGGAGGCTTTTTCTTTACTTTCTTCCTAGTATTAAATAAATTATACAATTCAAAGGCTTCATTAGAGCGCGTAAATGCGTAAGTAAAAATGAATATACATATGCCCGCTCGCGCGCACGTATGTACATCTGCTGTGTGTATCTACGTATATATATATTTAACATTTGTGTGCATACGTATGCGCGCGCGTTTTATATAAATAAATAAATATATATATATATACATGTATATACGTATATGTATATGTATATATATATATGTGTATATATGTATATATATATATACATATATATATAAATATAGAAACACAACAAACAAACACAAACACACACGCAAACAAACACAAACACAAACACACACATATATATATATAATTTTGTTGAACGACTATCACTCATGTTATATTTTTGTTTAAAATTTCATTTGATTTTTGTTGAAGAGAGGCTAATCGTAAAATCAACGGAATTCAAATGACTTTTTAAACTATATATATTCATATATAAAATAATACTGGAAGAATATTTGCATAATAAATTCAGCTATTAATAAAAATCGAATGGTTGGAAAAAAAAAAAAAAAAAAAAAAAAAAAAAAAAAAAGAAAAGTGAAAGTGTGCGAATAATTGCAAATAACGCCTTACATTCTTGTTGTGAGAAACACGTTTACACGAGGGATACGAATTTTAAATAATTTACTTATACAATTTTATGTATACAATTTTACTTAACGATATTAACTGCATCGATGATACATGACTCTCGAGTTTTTTTTTTTTTTAACATTGATCCCTTAATGAAACTGAAATTCTATCGATCGTTGGGGTTTAAATCAGAAGAATGAAAATCAAAATGAATTTATTATGCAACAGTTTTTTCTCACGCAATAAAAATTACTATTAAAATTATTGTAAAATTCTCACGTATTTATTATATTATGAATTTTGGTCTCGTGGATTATTTTAACCATTAATTTACCTGTCGAAAGGGTAGCGCGACTGTACAATATAATTCTCTAAGCATCGGTCAATTATATATCGAAATCAATCCGGCAAATCTAATATAGATTTTAAAATAAAAGACAGCAACATTGTAAATATTGAGATATACAAAAAGTTGATATGTTTGTTAACTCTATTGTATTGTATTTCTTGTGTTGCAAATTTTTTAAACTCTGCCCAAAAGGACAAAATCTGAAAGTCTCGAAAGCTCAGAACTGATATATTATTGTAAATAATGAATAATAATTATATATATATATATAAAAAAAAAAAAAAAAAAAAAAAAAAAAAAAAAAACCAATAAATCTTATGTTTACATGCTTTAAATTTCTTTTAACCTAGGACCAAAAGTTTTACGAAAAGCTCATGTAAGATTGGGCCCCAATTGATACACGTTTTGGATAACAGGATGAGATAATTCAGCAAAGTGTATAATAATAGATAAAAATAAAACAAAATAAATAAATTAGTCCGTGTATAATGAATGGTATTATGTAGATATCGAGGCTCCAGAATTGGAAATATTACTAGAAACTCGCACCCCAAGCGTGTACGTACAAATTTATAAATTAAGCCAGAGTTGTGAAATAAAAATAAAATGTAAGCGCGAGGAAATTGAAGAGGAGCGCGTTCGTTGAAAACCTCTTTCTACAAACATTGTATACATTGTATACAAAGAAAAAGCCGAGTGTTTTATTATAGTAGGTTTAAGTAATGTTTAAGTAAGTACGAGCGTGTAAGAGCTTGTCGTGTAAATGTACATGCATCCTCTCCATTACTGAATTGGTAATTGCATTTTGTAAATTGTGCTTCGTATTCCCATAAAATTTCCACAAGCTTCGTAGCTGGTTATATTAAATTATCACTATCACTGTCATCATTATAATAATTATAATTTCTCTCTCTCTCTCAGCCTCTCTGCCCCACATTTTTGTGTTTTTAATAAAAGCTATTGTTAAAAGTCTACACGCATGCATTTGATACGGTTTGTCAGAGACGATTTAAGAAAGGCTACACGTGTGCGTGCGCTTGTGCGTGCGTGGGTGCGCGCGCGCGCGCGTCGGGCGAACGAAAGATTAGGTAAAAACAATTATGAGTTGAACGTTATTTTTCGTATACAAATGTATCGTATCATAAAGAATATTGTGAAGCACGAGGCAGAGCTACGACGGTTATGTATGTAGATACTGCGTACATGAGTCGGGGCAAGGGATATGCTGTAGAATTAAAAAAAATTTATCAGACCTTTTTCTACGATCGGAATGGAAGAAAGGCTCACGAGTCAATCAGTTGTGAGATTACAATAAAGTTGTTCAAATGGAAGAAGAGTCAAATAGTTTAATGGAGAGCGTTGCAATGTTATATTTATTAATTACAAAGACCTGTTTTGTACTCGACAGTCCAATTACTAATAATAACGATACTTTTTATAATAAAATCACCGTCAGCGTCATCATCGTCATCATCATCATCGTCATCATCATGATCGTTGTTGTTGTTGTTGTTGTTGTTGTTGTTAATTTCAATCAAGGGTCAATGTAGTTTATTCAATGATAACTCCTCGTCTTGTAAATACGTCCTATTAAAAATCTTGTGCAGATCTCAGTAAAGACTTGTACTACGTATTTCTTCATTATTGCGTTCAATATCCTTTTTAAACGCTTATTTACGTTATTAAATGCGCGGCAGGAGGTGGAGGGAGAACGTTCATACAGAATTTAAACCTTATAATAGTATTTCATTCGATGATAGATCGCGCGTTACCGATGTACAATAAATTCTACATATCTCTAAGTCAAATTCTCGGGGTATGCGTGTGTGTGTGTGGGGTGGAGAGGGGCGGAGAGGGGTTGCGGTGCGGTGGTGAATGTCGGCTTTTTTTTTTTAACAGACGAAACTATAGTAGGAGACGCGTCGAACATATGTTGTATTAATTAATTAATTAATTAATTAATTAGTCGTTGGACAAGTGAAAGCGCCTTGGGGATATCGTCGACGTAGATCACCGAGTAATTCGTCCCTGGTTTTTTTATCCTCAACCTCTGGACCTAATGATCCCACACGGAAGCTGTTTGTTTATTTTTTTGATCCAGCGACATTCAGTGCAACGCAGGATCAGTCCCTCGGCTTCTCTGGCATCGAGGATTTACTATTACAGGGTCCAAAGGGCAACTGGAACTTCTTGTTTTAGGGAAATATAATGGATCACACGTCCGGGAGATGTTATCTTTAATTAGGCTCGATATATACCGATCTATATTTTGCCGTACAATGCACACACGTGCGGAATACTGACAATTAACCGATTACTTACTGCCAGCCGTTATGCAAATCCGCATATATATATATATATATATATCATATTATAAAAATGAGCAAAGTAGCAACGAAAGGGATATAGGGACGCTCCGAGCGAGCGCGTGCATAAATTACGCGACATTTACTTGAGACAATTACAAGAGGGTAATGCACACACACACACACGACTGATGTCCCCGATAAGCCCAATTACTTATTGAAATTCCAATAGAAAAGTGGCCAAGAGCTTGTAAGACCATTTTGGGATCATTTTTCAAAACTTCTCGACGTTGATAGTTTACTGTTGTCCGCGTAAGTCGAGTGTATATTAAAATTTTTTGAGCTTTGAAGATCGATCTCGTCGGTAAAACCGTCGGTAATTGTTTATTCATTGTATTCCAATCATTTTTAGTATAATAAATAAATAAATAAAGAAATGATATTTTATGGAAATGACAGACAACGACATTATAACTTCAGCTTCTCGTGCATTTTATTCGTTATGATTCTCAAAATAATGCAATTATACGAAATCATTAATATTTACATAATAATTTTAAATTATCGTTATCCGTAAAATAATTATAAATACTATACTCATTTGTTGAGATTTTTTTTTTAAGAAATATTTATAGAATTATAAATTAATTGAAATAACATATATTGTAAATTCTATAAGATTTTTATAATCAATTTCTAATTCTATAGTTTTTTAACACACAATTTCTTCAGTTTGTGTAGCGTAACGGATGGTTTTCAATCTAAATATTTTATTGCAGATTACATTTTTCAATACACTTTTAAAAATAAAATCGACTAGCTTCTATACCACGTAAGAAATGGATACATATTTTTTATTTTTCTCTGTATTTGTAACAAACCGTATAAAAGGGCTTCCGCCGTTGGTGGACAACCTATCGAATAGAAAGCAATATATAACGTACATATTTTGCTTAACTTTCACATAAAATTTTTTTGAACATTTATATCTGTTTCTGACTTACCAGGAACATAAATATCTACTGGTATGATCCTATCGCAACCTCTTACAACAGAATAGCTGTAATGGTAGTAGCCTCCTCCATTTGCACAACTACCCATTGAGATAACCCACTTTGGTGATGCCATTTCATCGTAAACTTTTCTTAACGCTGGTGCCATTTTATTTGTTAAAGTGCCAGCTACAATAAGGACATCGGCCTGACGTGGGGAGGCTCGGAAAAGCATACCAAATCTATCAAAATCGTATCTAGCAGCTGCTGACTGCATCATCTCCACGGCGCAGCATGCCAATCCAAATGTAAGTGGCCACATAGCAGCTTAAATAAAGTAATTTTTTTCATTAGACTATTACCCTTACAAGCACTACAATTATCAATAAGTAAATTATCCTTACATTTGGTACACCAGTTCATTAAGTCATCGAACCTAGCAACGGCGTATTCCATTTTACCATGGGTTTCCGTAAGAGGACTGTAAGGCTGCTTTTTAACTTGAACCTTGTTCTCAGTTTCTTGCGTTACACATTTTGATTTCTTTCCAGAGGACTGAACGAAATTTAAAAGTGGATTTTGACATGCTTTGAGAGCACCGTTATTTTGAGCTATTAATTTTAGGCCGAACTGAGCGTTCTCTGTAATAACAAGATGATGCAAGTATATTTAGTAACTTGTCACAACACAATAAACACGTAAGTGTAAATTATATAACATGAGCATAATTTTATATATAAACATATATATATTAAAAAAAAAAAAAAGAATCTCTCAGCCAATTCAATAAAGGGAATCGCACTGTTTTTTAATCGTATGAGAGCATTTATTGTTATTGTTTCCTTATAAATCAACGAATAAAAGGAACGAAGGGGATCGAATGTCCCTTCGTCTCTTAGGTTATACGAGCCTAGTATATTAATAATTCTATAAATATTCGTCGTTGTATGCCAATGTATTGTCCGGCACTGAGGATTTTCAACAGAATCTATAAGTTTTTTTTTTTTCTTAAGAGAAAAGTTAAAAAATTTATGTCGACTTACGATTAAACATTATTGAACGTAACATTTTCCTGGCTAAATTTGTCTCGATAGAATCGTCGTCAATTGAAACGAGAGCACGGACCTCGTGGTTCAATGTTTACACTCCAGAGGTCGTTGGGGGTGTGTGCGCGCGATCAGAGTGCATTTGAAAAACGAAAATCCCGTTCAGCCGTTGAAAATGTTCGAAAACGCGCCGTTTATTTTGAATTAATCGACTCTTTCGACTCGTTCAATGCTGCCATTTAAGTATCGGCTTTGCAATTTCCTCATAAGCTCTTCCTTTATTATTCCCGTCCGCGTCGAGGAAGTCATACATAAAGAATAAGACTCCATTCATTGTTACTAATGTTGTTATTGTTGTTGTAAGCGTTGTTGCGTGAACAATGGAATGTCGTGTTGTGTCGACCGTTTAAGGCCGCATAAGTTTTTGTCCGAACATTTGGACATTTTTGGAAAGTTCCCGAAGGCTAATTGTAGTACAGCAGTTGCGCGTGTGAATTTCTTACGAAAAAAAAAAAAAAAAAAAAAAAAATGTACACACAAGTCAGAAAGCAACGGGAAGAGCGCGAAAGCTTCTTTTTTTTTTGCGGTAACCAATAATTACCACCTCTAAAAGCTCATTACAGTTCGGAAGTTTTGCATGGCTCTTGGAAATTTCTGGGGATTTGCGCTGCAGTAATCAAAGAACGTATTAATTACAACATTGGGTAAGCGAACGCATTATCGACATCGATTTCATTCGAGTCAATTCTTTCGTAATGTTAATGAAGAATCAATTTCTGCAATAAAGCTCGAGAGGGGGCCTATTTATTACACATTTCCCTTTACATTAGCTTAAACACAATATTCTTGTTATTAAATTCTTCTTCTTCTTCTTCTTCTTCTTCTTCTTCTTCTTCTATCAATGTCGTTGTTATAGTAGTAATTTAATACACGAGAAGATTAATAAAGAGTTGAGGTTGAGACGCGGACCATTATTTGGTAGGCAGGTAAGCGCGTATTGTGGACGCACGAATGTCCAGAATCGTCTTTATTGAGCGTAAACGACATTGTCTCGATGAAGTACTGGGTCCGTGCTGTGGATAGCATATGGGATTGAGCTCCTATCATCAGTTGAAAAGCATTAAAAATTGATAAAAGGAACGGAAGTTGCATTCAAAATAATACGCGAAGGGCGGGGAGGAGGGCGAGTAGACGGAGGCAGAGGCAAAGAGAGAGAGAGCAGGAGCGAGGAGGTGGCAGAGAGCAATAATGTTAATGCAATGGGGCATAGCTTGAGGGATCCTTAAAGAAGAAAAAAAAAAAAAAAAAAAAAAAAGAAGAAGAAGCAAGGCCCGAATCGGGTAATTCCGATAGCCGGTTAACTCTTTAACGAGAGCATAAAAATCCAGGAGTTGCAGTTGTCGGAGAAACTCGCAGGCGGACGCGGCTCCTGCAGTATCACCACCTGTAAGACCTGGCACGGGTCTGGCCCGGTAAGATCGTAGGGCCGGCCAGGGGCATTACGGGCGCGCTCGAGAGAGAGAGAGGTGACAGGGAAGGTCGACGCGTCGCGGCAAACGCATTACGAACGTCAACGACACTGATTTCCCAAGCGGAATAATTAGTCCCGGTGCGCGATAAGTTGGTGGGTGGGTGGGGAGGCGGGGTAGAGTAGTACAGCGGCTGCATCGGCAGCTTGTGCGACGCCCTGGCCGACGCCAGATGCCACGTCGATGGCATGTGTACATGAGCGCAATGCCGATCATGAGCCTTTAATTAACCGAGCCAATTACTTCCCGTGCCTTCACCCCCGCCCCGCTACAGGCTATCGGCTATCGGCGGGCCGTACCTACCGGCTCCCGGACGACGGGCCAATCCCGCAGCCGCCCTCATCGAGCCCCGGAGAGACCGACGGGGCCGAGAAGCGGTACCGACGGCAAGTGCGTCCTATTTTTTTTTCCCCCCGCCTGCGCCTACCCGATTGAAAACAGTATCGCGATCGCGCACGCCCGCCCCAAGCCAGCTTTTTCTTTCGTCCGGCTGCGGGCCTTTTTTTTTTTTATGCCTGCCCGCCGCTTCCGATGAAGATATTACTACTAGCGAGGTTCCGCGCCAGGCTTTTCCACCCTCCCCCCCCCATACTATCGGGGGCAGATAGAGCATCGGCAATGTGTCCGGATCGCGCTCCCCAAGCAAAATCGCCAGGCAAATATCAAGGCCTCTCCCGAGCCATTTACGAAAATGCTCGTCGTCGTCGTCGTCGTCGTCGTCGTTGTTATCATTATTATCATTATCATTATCATTATCATTATCGTTATTGTTGCTGTTTCGTTGTTATTATTGTTATTGTTGTTGTTATTGTTATTACCCGTTGGGTATAATAATTTCCTTTCGCCGGCTTAATTTTTTGAAATACATTTTTAATTGATGGGCTTCGTGTACGTGAACCGAGGCCCAGATTATTCTCGACTCTGTAAGGCCCGTTTTTAACTCAACGTCCTTTCCTGTAATCAATTTTTTCTTTACCACTCTTTTGAGTTTTTTTCTCACTGCCTTTTCTTATTTGTCTTCCTTCTTCATTCCCCCCTCCCTCCTCTCTCGGTCGCTCTCTCTCTCTCTCTCTCTCTCTCTCTCCGTCTCTCCGTCTCTCTCTCATTAATGAGAAACCGGTGTGGCCCGACCACTGCTGCACACGAACTTGTGATTTTTTTTTTTTTTTTTTTTTTTATACATTAAGATATTTCGACTTTAAATATACATGTGTACGTTATGTAGCGGACAATTTGCGCGAATGACTGCTCGTACTTTTTGAGCGGGATTTTAGCGTGCAGATCAATCGCACGAAGATTATTGTATTACGAATTAGGAAAAACGTAAGGTATTTGCGTCAGTCTATATTTTCCTATTTTCCACGCAAATGCTTCCCGCGACTTCGTTTTACCACCCATTAATTACGCAATTAATAAATAAAAGAGCGAGGGTTATTGGGGTTATTGAGGTGCGTGGGGGTGGATGTTATATTTTTTGATCCAGCAATTGTGAGGGCGCAGGGCTACAGATGTTTCGCTACCCGTACGAATTACGCGTACGTACATCTTGTAATGTAAACTGTACAATAGAGAGACACGGGAGTGCTCTAGTGTAACTTTACCGACCACCAACCAGATGTGAATTCGAAGCAGGAAATCTTGAATAATAACGCGGACGTTTCCTTTACAAACTCAGCTGAAAACGCGCATTTTAATAGAATCGTTAACTAGTACCTGCTCTTACTTCCCCTCCCCATCCCCATCCCCTCCCACCTTCTCATTCCCTGCCTTCTCGTGTTATTATTTTCACGTTTTCTATTTTTCCAAGCAATTCAAGAGGGGGGGGGGGGGGGGTCACCACCATCTCCTTTCGGCTCCAAAAACATTTCCGCTTCATTTGCAAGTATCGACATTAGTATTAGTATTAGAAAGGCTTAATTAGTTATCGAGTAAAAGTCAATTCTCTAAATATTAATCAACATTCGCAGACCGTAATATGACATGTAATAATACTCCGTTCGCCTATATCGATAGGAAGTCACGGCTAAGGTAAATTACGGCTCGGTAGCATGGCCTAGATATTTATCAAAATTGGGATAATGAAAGCAAAAAGAAGAAAAAGAAAAAAAAAAAGAAAAAAAAAAGGCGGTGAGCGCTTAGTAAGATTGTCGGTGGAACAATTCGACTTCCTTTACGCGTGAGAGAAAGTCGCTAAACGTCACGACTTATCGTATACAATAAAAGACTGGACGACAATACAAGGCTGTAAAGATGATGTATATACACGTGTTTGTTTGTATCGTGCCGATAGTATCGTTTCGTCAGGGCAGAGTCCCCGGTAGCGCGCGTCTCATTCATTCTCTCGGCGCAGGGTAATAATTTATAATCAATTTTTAAAATTCGTCTTGCCCGGGTAAATAATATTCAAAGCATTTCCTTTACCGACGAACGCGTCCCGTTGAAAAAGCTGCGCTCTCGTCAAGCTCTCTTGATTGCTGCGCGTACGCAATCCGTGTAGCGGACAGCTGTACACGGGACCACAGGCCCATACGGGGACCTGCGCCGACTTTCAGTCCTTAACTTTACATTCCAGGAGAAATTTAATCAAAAACCAGGGCTCATTACGCGCAATAAGCTTTCACTCGTGTTCTCTTTACTCATAATTTTAATGCAGCATTTAGGACATTAATATCACGTATTACGTAACTCGGTAAAAAAATATTTCTTGCACGCGTATGTATATATATACATAGGTAGGTAGAAGATACACGTAGATATTAGTATTTAGTATTTTTACAGAATTATAATGACCGGGGCAGGCAAGGTTTTATTGGGTATTTTAATGATAATTTACAAGAATATTTGATCAAGCAATTGAAATTGTAATTGAGGGCTTAATTTCTTTCAGCTGATACATTATCATTAAGTATTTATTATACATATGCGTTTACGTCGTCGTTGAATAAGATAGATATCGTTGCACTACTACTTATTTAAACATTTATAAAGGCTATCGGCGCTTACGATTATTAATCAATTTATATCCAGCGATGGCTTTTCTAATCTAATATTTTACGTTCGTTAGAAAATCAAAACGAATCAAACGAAACTTAAAAAAAGGTAAATATACTTTTCGTCGGTTGCGTCGTGCCCGGCTGAGGTATAACTCACTTTTCTGAATAATTAGAGGCCTTCCCGAGAGATAAGGGGGATTTTCTAATTGAAAGAACGTTGCCGGTTCTTCGTAATTTACATGCGCGCGGCAGAACGCGGCCGTTGAAGGCTCGACGTTTATTACGAGGTGTCGGACACCTTGAGAGGCTCGTTTCATATCTTATTATCCCCTCTGGACTCGGTCAGTTGCTTCAGCACGGATACAACGTCTCGGCAACGAGCTTTCCAGAATTCAGAGACGTGTAACGGCCATCAACACACGAACGTGTTGTCTCTCTCTCTCTATCCATCCATCCATCCATCCATCTCAACAGTTTTATAGGAAAATGGGTAGGGAAGAAGAGCGGGGGCTCGATATTTCGGTAGCGATGGAAAGGATCGACCGGCGAGTGGTGACACACATGTTACGTGCTAGATCAGCTAGATCGGCTAGATCGGCCGGAATCCCCGATAACCTCTCGAGCCCGATACAGCACCGTCGATATCGTTAACGATAACGATAATAATAACGGTAGCCGCTAAAAAAGTTCGCTTAAAAACCGTTTACGTAAGCCTGTTTTGTATGTTTTGTTTAAAAGGGATTATAAATTATTTCGATAAAATCATAATAAAAGTAAGAGTTAAAGCCGGACATCTGTTTGTAAGTGAGCGAGCGAGTGAGGGAGGGAGGGAGGGAGGGAGGGAGGGAGCCGAGCGCTGCCGGCGGTATCTCGTGAATATAAAAGCCAAAGGCTTCAATCGGTCAATGAAATATGGCCGAGGACCAGTTGCTGCCGTGGCTCGGAGATTTTTCACGGCGATACGGTCAGCGGTAAGTGAGCCCCGTACCTCGCAGCCCGTGGCCGTTAATTGTAAGGACCGAGGCCGTGATTGTAATTGCGCGAGGCCCCAGTCCAGTTTAATCGCAAAAATAGAAAGCAGCTTTTGTCGGCGGGAGGATCGGACGAGCAGATGATGACACGTGCGCTCCTACCCTCGATTGGGAAACGTGTGGGGGGGGGGGGGACGGGGACCTCCTCCCGCCCAATCGGGAGAAACTCGGGGGGCCGGGGCCCGTAGCAGCCGGAAAGGCTAGTTAGAGAAAGCCCGCTAGATCGGGCTCCCCCTGTTTTCCGGTAATTTTCCGAGCGATGAGCCGGGGCCTTATATTAGCCAGTTATTAGGCTCCACGAGGCAATTAAGGACAGGATCGCTAATGATTGGCATTAACGTTGACGGGCGGGAGGAGTGGGGCGGAAAGGCTCCGCGATATCCGGCCCCGCGGACTCGCCTCTACGCCGCGATCGATCCACGATGCCCGAGATCGATAATCGGTCGCGAGGTTCCACGACGGCGACGGCGACGGCGGCAATTCTTTTGTACCGTTTAGGCTAATGAGACGGGCGGGTGGGTGGGCAAATCCAGATGGGGGGGGGAGAGGGTTCGATTCGGCGATAGTTGGGCGCCCCCGCCGATAAATGCGATCGGGGCCCGGCAGCCGCCGTCCTCCCGAGATCCCCGGTACCGATTAAAACGATCGCGCGCCCCTTCATGCCCACGCGCAGATGCGGCGACACTGATCTACGGCGCCTAGAGTCGGCCTTTCCGCCTCCCCCTACCGATACCCCGTACACCTCTAGCCCCGGCCGTCCCACCGACCGTATCTCCCGGGCCAATCGCGTCTTCCGCGGCGCTTTCCACCCGCTTCCTGGCACCTTGCGCTCCCGACCATCTCCTTCCTCGCCCTCGCTCGGCTCCTACCATCCCCGCCTCCTACCCCTTCCTTCCTCCTCCTGTAGCCCCTCGCTTTTCCACCTGCGCTCGCGGGAAAAAGGCCCCCCTTTTTTCTGGCTCGGCTCGCATGGCTAAGGCCCGCACGGTGGCCTCGGGATTGGAAGGGCGGGAGGCAGGGAGGTAGGGAGGAGGGAGGAGGAGGAGGCGGGGGACACGACGTATGGCACTTGCCGCCCCCTTATCGGACCATCGGCTTGCTTTTCGATTTCACGCCGTTATGATTCGGCTCGGGTCTTGCTCCTCTTCCGTTTCGCTTCCACTTTACGCAGACGCGCGCGCGCGAGCGCGCGCCCGTCCTCCACCACCACGTCCGCGCGGCGGTTCGAACGAACGATTATTACCCACGCGGTGAAGGTGTGCGCGAGAAATCGGCGGACGGCCGGAGGAAACGACTTCCTCCTCGGGAGATAAAACGCAATCGCACGATCCGTCGTTGGTTTTTGTAATTTCCTCGGCCACGTTGTCCAATTTGTGAAGGTGCGGGTGGACGCCCGCGGCTCGTCGGGCCCTGTGCCCTAATGGCCCTTAAATTGGACAGCGCGGGGCCGATCGCGATCGGCTAGATTAAGGCCCCGAAAGGCTCGACCCGCTAGGCGGGGATAAACGGTAGCTCGAGGGCAATGCGTTTACGTACAAGGGCCCACTTCCACCCGCCCTGGCTACGGTTCTGGCTACGGTTCTGGCTACGGTTCTGGCTGCGGCTCTGGCTGCGGCTCGTTGTACAAAGCGGCCCGATAAGAAAGGCGCACGTGGCCCCGGGCCCTTATCCCGGCCGATCGCCGAAGGCGGACACAGCTTGCGCCCGCCGTTTCCCTGATTGAAGAAACGAGGGGCAGGGGGCGGGTGCTGGGGAGGGGAGCGATGTAATGGAGGAACGGGTCGGGGAAAGTCCGCTAAAAAGTCGCCTCGGTCCGGTAATTATCGGCGCGGGTGCGCGGATTCGCGGGCCTTATCGGTCGCGGGGATCGCAGGTGGGATGACGAGGAGACGGGGCCCAAAAGAAATCTGGGCCAGCCAGCCGTGCCATGTCGCTCTTTTTTCCTCGCTGGCAGATGAGCCTCGCTACGGCCCATGAATATGCATCGCCCGGGGGCCGAACAATACGGGCAACGCTAATTGTCGCGGGCCCTTTCAAGCTGCTCCGCTGCGTCGATTTCCATTCCGGGAGGAATTGACGTCACCGCCCGGCCCTCCTACACCTACTCCTACTCCTACTCCTACTCCTACTCCTACTCCTACTCCTAACCCCCCCGCATCTACCAAGCCCCGATGAACCAAGCCTTGTGACAGGCTTGTGGCCGTATCTAGCTTCCCTATTCGGGACGGGTTCAGGGGTGGGTTAGGAACCGGGAGGGTGGGGAGGGTGGGGAGGCGGGGAACCCCCGCGGGCCAGCGTTAATGAGCTCCGGAGCTGGGAGAGCCGGCCACGTGTCTCGTGACCGCGAGGAAGCGTTGGCCCGAGTTCGGGACAGGGAGAGCGAGCGGTGCCGCACCTCGCCTCTCGTCAATTAGGTTCGATAGATCGGCAGGAAGGAGCTGCGCTGCTGGCCTTTTTACGTCCGGCCCGGGGGCCTCGGCATAAACGGCACCGAGCGATAGGATCTGCGTTCCCGGGGCCGCAAAACGAGCGCTCGTTTACGCTTTCTGACCTGAGAATCGGCCCCATTATCTCTTGAATTTCTCTAGCTCTACCCCCGGTCCGCGCCCCCCCCCTTCGCCCCATCCTCCTTCCTCCTCGTTCTTCTCACGGCCGCCACGACCAGGACGACGACGACCACGACCACGACCAGACGACGACCAGACGACGACCAGGACGACGACCAGGATGACGATGACGACGCGGATGCCGACGCGAACGCAGACACGAACGCCGACATCAACGCCGACATCAACGCCGACATCTACGCCGAGGCCGACTACTGCGATACGATTGTATTCGCGCCTCGCGGAAAAAACCGAATAACAATCGACTCGGAGCCCTCGGCCGCCTCTTCCTACCGAGCTACCGTGACATCACCTGGCTGGCTCCACGTACACCCACACAGACGTGGAGCCGCCTTCGCCGCCTTCTCCGCCTTCGACTGCGAATTATGCGGCCGGCGCGGCTTTCCCCATCTCCTCCCATACCTTTTTTCACATTCATTAGCCCGTAGCTGAAAGGCGCTCGCAGAGCTCCCGAGCCGTCGCCACCTCGTTCACCTCGTTCACCTCGTTCAGCTCGTTCAGCTCGTTCAGCCCGTTCAGCCCATTGAGCCACCCACGCCCGACGGAGCGCGCCTCCATCCTTCCTTCCTCCCTCCCTCCCTCATTGATTTAACGCTTGGGGATTCCTAACCTAAACCTACGGGCTTGTCGGCTTCGCTTAGCATTTTCAAAGTATCCATAATGGTACCGCGCGTCCAATGGACACTTATTTTATGGATAAGTCGCGTCGCCGTCCCGCCGTCGCCATGCGTACATTAGCCGACACGGGAGCCCAACGCGTAGGAGTTAGCGCCACGTTCAGCACGAGGATACGCGCGCCCCATTCCCAAAGCTACTCACGTAGGCCGATTTTTTTTCCTCGGACAGTTGTTGGCTTTGATGCCGACGACGATGCTCCTTAGCCCCCCCCCCCCCGACCCCCGAGACGTCGTAAACGCCCAATAACGCCCAACGATCACCACGTCCTCGGCATGTCTAACCGGTATCGTTGTTTCCGCCCCCCTCCCCACCCTCACCCCCGTCGAGGACGACACGCGTATACATTAACAATCCGCCGTTCGCGATTATATATATATATGTATATATATATATGTAAGTACGCAGCAGTTTGTTTCTGCTTCGTCGTTATGCTTCGAGCTCATTTATTCCTCCTCCGTTTTAACGACCCCGTCCTTCCCCGGGAAATTATTATTTTTTGACACCCGAGCACGTACAAATTCGCTCCTTAAAATAATTACAGCCTCATGAATTATTTGATTTTAACCAAAAAACAACAAAAAAAAAACTTAACAGTTTTCAAAACGCTTTTTAAATTGCCCTCGTAAAGCGGAACCAAGCGGTGCGGCGGCTTGGTGCGCTGGTGTAAAAAAAAAGTCACGTGAAGGATTGACGCCGCAGCTCTATCGCTCCCGTATCTTTTAGAGCCGCGGATGTACCGGAAGGTCATTAATATTAATGGCACTCTTACCGAAATCGATCAAAGCACGGAATTCATTATTACAGCAGAAGGTGTAACGATACAAACTCGCCATTCTACCTCGCTATATTTAATTAACGTTTTGTTCCATAACGTTCGAAGCTCCTTAATTATACCACCAATTAATTATAACCGACGTATTAACATCGTTTGCTTTTTAAAAGGCCATTAATTCTTTGACTATTAATTCCTTGGGGTTATTGGAAGCTTATTAGTTGGAAGTGTAAGTGGACATTTGTCAGAGACCATAGGACGGGGATACGTTGAATCCAATAATACATCGATACGTTTCGATGCTCTTGAACGTGGTAGACTATTACTATAGACGAGTTTTTCATCTGCTCCATCAAATGAAAGCTCAAAGGCAAAAAAAACCATACGCATGCGTATTATATACATATATGTGTGTACGTGGGTATATGAAAGGTAATCTCTGTGATCGGTGAGTGTTGGTAGTGAAGTTGAGAATTACGCGAGTCGGTAAAATTAGAAGGCGTCGATAATATTTGCACGAATGGTCAGCGATTTTGGTAGGGATTTTTCCTCTTCATCTTCCGCTTATTCCGTACCATTAAATGCACACTTGGAAAAGTCAGGCACCGGAGAGAGATTATTTGGAGGCCCGTTTTTTCCAGTTGGCTGCTCGTCCAGAGCACGTCGTCTCGGATACCTCAGAGCTAGGTGCTTGTCACGAACATGTAGGCGATCCCCGAGTTGGTGGTCTTATCACCGACGGGCGAGCTCGTCCTCCTCCGGTCCTCCGAGCCTCCTGGACAATAAAGTCCACGCTAAGTCCATTACGGTCGGGCTCCCGGACACCCTCGACAGTAATAAAGAAGAGCCGAGCCGTCCTATTGAAAAGCCCGCGCCCTGCGTACAGTCGTACGATTGTAGGCTGTGGAAAGGGGGTCCGGGGAGCAGGGGGTGAGAGAGGGGTGGGCACCGACACACCCCGCACTCGTTCGGAGGCGAGCCGCCATTCATCGGCGTTAGAACGGGAGCGCGCACGACAATCGTCCGATTAAAGAGTTACGGCAGGCCTCCGGTCATCCTCCTCCTCCTCATCGGCAGCTCTCGGCGGCACTCTCCCACCCTCTCCCCCGTCCCCGTCCCCGTCATCCGGATCGATTGTTCTTGCGGCCGGCCCCCGGTCCTTCGACTCGGTCGGTAGCTTATTTATGCACCCCTTGGCAGCGGGCAGCGTTA
The DNA here is from genome assembly GCA_018883505.1 of Ceratosolen fusciceps. Lineage (NCBI taxonomy): Eukaryota > Metazoa > Arthropoda > Insecta > Hymenoptera > Agaonidae > Ceratosolen > Ceratosolen fusciceps. Next base: position 5,836,844 of record RCIC01000011.1, read on the forward strand.
TTTTTGTTGTCTTTTTCTTTCGTTGGACCGAGGAAAAGGTGCGGGAGACGACGAGGGCCGATCGACTAAAGTCAGTCAGTAGTCGGCTGCGCAGGTTCCGCGACCGCTATATCGGTATATATCGTCGTTACGGGTATATCGGGGGCCCCCGTTAACAGATGTCTCCCGACGTGTCAGCCAACACTTGTCCGCTCATCTACCTTTACCATTAGTACAATAATAATCCGGCTGCGAGCTTATCTCCCTTCTTTACAGCGCGTTAACCGGCGCCGGGCCCTCCTCGCCTATTGTCCTACCTGTCCACGTGCGCCTTTTAACTAATACGAAACCTCCGTCCGTGCCCCCCCACCCCCCCCCCGCGCACCCACCTCTCCAATACTCGGCAATGCCTTGGGCCCGTTTCGTCACCAGTGACTCCCGTCACGTTCACCACCGCACCCACAGCCGACTAGACTGGCCCGAGGACGCGCGCGCGCGCGCTCAGACACAGATTCCACTTGATCCCCTCAAAATACCTATTCTCAATGCTACTACGCGCGATCTGACGCCGCGTTAATCTATGCCCCGCGCGCTTGTCGTTGTCGTTGTTGTTATTAATATCGTCGGGAAAATGTCTTTGGCGTTTCAATTAAATAAGGCGAATGAGATTGCAAGTGCGCTCTAATATAATATAATCTCGTATCTGAAACGTTGTTCAAAAATAACGCGCACGTTCCGTTAAGTTCGAGCGACTTAACTGGAGTTGTTGTTGTACTTGCTTAAAATATAAAGAGGAGTTACAAAAAAAAAAAAAAAAAAAAAAAAATACTTTACACGCTCCGTGGAGACGCGCGGTCGGCCTTCCTTCCACTCGGTCTTAAATTTCTAAAGCCACGATATACTTTTGAATGTCGTAAAAATTACACCTCTTGCGTTCTAGGAGATTTATTTTGTCTAGGCTGTCGTTGGGAGGTAAAAAAAAGGTATTTCTTCCTCGATACTCATTCTCACTGGGCAGATGCAATAATAATAATAATAATAAAGCGATCCCGGACTGCGCTAGAAACGTTCCTTTGAACGTGTCTCGTTATTTTACAATGGGAGCACTACACACACACACAACTTACTTACGTCTCTCCTGTCGACCCCAATAACCCTCGATTCATATAAATCATGACATTTTCATAAACTAGATTTTGCACGAGCGATTAACACGTAATTAACGCAATTAAGTATTATAATTTCATAAGAAATACCGACTGCGAGTATTTTGAAATTCAAAACGTTGTTAAACGTTATGTAAATGCGCGCGAGGAAACGTTAATAAAAAGCGAACGACGAATCGTTAAGGCAATCTCACAGAATCATTCCGACGATATAAATAATTAATTACGATATAAAATAGCCTCAGCGAGTGGAGGCATAATTATTATAAACAAAATATTTATATGCGAATAGCACAAGAGGTTAATAAGACCCTCGTCTTAATAAATCCATAAGAATTACGTGTGAGATTTGTTTCGTAATATTGGATATCGTTAATATTGTAATGTTTGTTTGTTAATTGCCGGTCTTCTGTGTCTGTGTTAGTATAAATTTCGTCAGTAGCTTAGCCATTCGTGTGGCATCGAATGGTTTTTTTTTTTTTATTTATTTATAGCTAAAAAGTAAAGGCTATGAAATGTCGCAAACATTAGGATTTTGATAATCTCGCACGTATTACGGACGATTATTATAATTATTATAATAAATCGTATGAAATAGGAGTAATTTCAAATCGAGCGACAGTCGGGCAATCAATTTCTAAAATTATGTATAAATAAAATTGAAGGAAAGACGTGGGGCTTGAGGGTAATTTGATTGAGTATATTTAAAATTAGCAGGAATTTATTTATTGCGAGTAATTTATTTGCATCGCCTTATCGAGACCGTAGCCTGAATAATAAATAAATGTCGGTGGCTCTTCTCGAGCTCATAGGCCGTATAGGGCTTTATACAGCTAATGGATATCTCATTCGTTGACAGTGGGGTTGACGTGCGCCGCTCGACTGGGGTTATTGGGGGGGGGGGGGTAGAGTATAAATAATCAATGGCCAGGCAATTTTTAAGGCCGCGGCTATCCCGTAATATTAGCTCGGGAGCGAGTAAAGGTCTCGCTGAATTAAATTCTCTCCGCCGTGGTTATGGATTCCGTGGAATACAGTACCTACGGCCCTTGCATATTACATTGGCCGTGCATTCGCTCGAGATTCGCGCATCTTTTCCGCAATTATTTATTCAGGATGTTTATTGTCGAAGCGGCAGCGGCAGCGATGCTCGAGTATTAGTTTTCCCATTGGATTTCGTCCCTCTTCCTATGGAATATAACGGCCGGCAGCCGGATCGCCGTAATTACAGTGGATTCTAGTACGCGAGGGCCAAGCGAGCCTACGGGTGGGGGGGTGGGTGGGTTCGGTCTACGAATAAAATGTTTAAGCTTAGCTGGATCGCCGAGCCCTCGAGCCCTCGAGCCCTCGAGCCCTCGTAGAAATTACAGTCTTTTGGTAAAGATTTGACTTTTTGATAAAGAAATTGGGATCCGTTGGCCCAATCAAATATAACTAACCATTCCATGGGCGTATAATGTATAATGTTGTCGGCTCGTGCCACGAGACGGCTAGTCGAGGGGAGGCGGGGTGGAGTCTGGTGTTATGTAGTATCGAAGCCGGTGGCTATTTGCTCAGAGCTCGGCCTCTCCTCTCCGCCTCTCGCGTTAACTCTTCCCTGCCTTTTTTACCTAGGGGGGGGGGAGTAAGGCTGTCGTACCGTTGCTACGGATGCTAGCGTTCCTGGTCCCTGGTAGTGGTGGCGATGGTGGCGTGGTGGTGGTGGTGGTGGCGGTGGTGGTGGTGCTAGGGGAGCGTAAGCCCTTAGGAGCAAGTGAAGTACTCGCGCCAGGAAAATCGTCATTAATAACAGTAATCAGTGGTGGGACGGTATGGTACCGAGCTTGCTCACAATGGCTGAGAGTGGAAGGTCGCCGGTGTGGTCAGAGGCCGCAGAGCGAGAACGCCAGTAGTAATTCTCGTCGAAGAAGAAGAAGAAGAAGAAGAAGAAGAAGAAGAAGAAGATGATGCAGGTCCGCGCCGAGGCTTTCTTTGTAGCGGGCTCTCGAGCCGGTGAGAAAAACCCCTACGGAATTATCATTCGGGTTATTGTGCTCGCAGGTGTAAGTCAGCCAGCCAGCCCCCCCTTCCTCTCGCAAAGCTTTTCATGGCTAAAATTAACAAGCGGGAGCGGCATAAAATACCTCGAGAGCCAGATGGAGGATGATGCATTGTAGCGGGCACGAGGGCTGGACGGGACCTCCGAGACTCCTCCGTGGTAGCTCGGAGCTGCTCGGTTCCGACCGAGTAGGAGGTGGGGGTGGGGGAGGGCGAGGGCGAGGACGAGGAGTCGATAGCCGGGGGCTGCGAGCGAAAAACATTGCGAAACGGGGAAAAGCAGAGGTTCGTCCGTCCGTCCGTCCGTCCGTCTTCAGCTGCTCGGGCTTCAGGAAGCCGAATCGTCTCGGGGCCGATATATCAAGCCAGGACGGACGTATCGTATCGGCGTCGTCAGTGTCCGGAGCTCGGCGCCGACACAAAGGACTCCCTAAGCGTATATCTGCCAATCTCTATCCATCTATATCCGCGCGCGTATTACGAGCATATGTAGGCGGGCGGGCGGGTGAGCGGGCGGGCGTGTGCGAGGTAGCCCCTCGACCGACGGGGCCGCCCGCGAAAAGCGTCCTGGCCGACGATCCGAGCCCGATAACAGCCCGATGATTATGATTTGCGAGGGCGAATTTAACCGACGGCGGCGCATCCGCTCCCTCCCTCCCCCCCTCCACCCCGGCATTTCCATACGATAGAGGCCGGCCCGACATTGCTCGAGTCCGGTATCGATCCGTTCTCACGATTTCTATCCGCGCCCCGGATAATTAGCCGGCAAGGACAATCGCCGGCACCGCGGTGGATCGGGGGGATGCCGCGACGCCCCGACGTCGAAACGGGGCGACCTTTCTTATCCGACGTCGCGCTTCTTTCTCCCTTCCTTATCGCGAGCGATATTGTCGATCCGCGTTCAAGGGTCTCGTCGCTGCGCTCCACAATTCATCATCATCGTCATCATCATCATTATTGTTGTCGTTGTCGTTGCCGTTGTCGTTGATGTTGTTATTCTTGTTGGCCGACGGTGTAAGGAGACAGGCAGAGAGAGACAGAGACAGGCAGAGAGAGACAGAGAGAGAGAGGGGTGGGGGAGAGGAGGCTTTGATCGACCTTGCATTCTTTAAATTGAGAGGCAGGGCAGGGCTTTACCTAATTGCCTACTTTTCTGCGCCGCTGCCATTGTCTCGCGGACTCATGCGCAGTGCCACTTACCGCTCTCTCGCATGTTATTCCCGGCCGGCGATAATTGGCGCGGTAATTATAGAATTTTTGAAAAGGAAATTACTGGAAAAGCTTACGAAACGTACTCGCGACTCGGCAGCGGATCATTATTACCGCGGCACGAGGGGGACGGGGCGGGGAGAGAGATAATAAGCCGTGCCTCGATCGCGGCTCGACCTTACTAAACGCGCACCGCTCGGAGAGCATACCCGCTCGCATACCCGAGTGTCCTTACTCATTACTTTCAATACGTCCCAAGCCCCCCCCCCCTTCCCCTCTGCCCACCCAACGATCTCAGCGACGAGTCCCTTGGGCTCCTCCTCGCCTCACCGCCTCGTCTCCTCACCGCCTCGCCGCGTAATCAAATAAGATTTCCTTTATGCGCGTCAATTAGTGTCGGAATAACCACCGCTCGTGCGCACACCCGTCGAATACTAAAGGACGGGACAGACGTCAAAGACGAAATACGAAGAAGCTCGGGCTTCTAACCAAGGAACGTCACGTAGCCGTTGGGGGTGGGGAGGGTGGGGTCGGGGAAGCAGCGGTTGAACGATTGTCTCGGGAGCGCTGCGCGTTGACGTTTATGCATTTGAATAGAGGAAACGAGGGCTCGGAGCCCAATAACCCCGATAAAGGCTTTTTACAATTTTTAACGCTTTAATGTTCGAGGCCGAAGACCTCGAAGACCTCGAAGACCTCGAAGACCCGTACCGATATTAATATACTGCCTCTTGGTATGGCAAGAGGCAATGCAAAGGCATGGTATTCCTCTACTCGGCGACCTTCCCGGCCGTCGAAACAGAAAATAAAAAGCCAAAGCCAGCCAAAGCCAGGCCACGTAAGAATACGCTCCGCTCGACACCTTTAATTTAAATATTTTATTCAAGTAAGACCCCATCCACCTACAATGGACTGATAATTTTCGTCTTTCAGCTTCAGCAGAGGCCGGAATTATTATTATTATTATTATTATTCCGTCGCACTTGCCTACGTGTAAGCCTCTCTCTCTCTCTCTCTCTCTCTGCGTTGCCTCTCAAAGGTGCTTACGACTCGACACTCGTGTTTGTCCAATTTTTTAAGCTTCGACTCCGCTCGGAGCTCGGAATAACAGGATCGAGAAGAGAAGAAGGCCAGGCACCCGAGCCTTCCAAGATTTAGTGAAATAGAAGGAAGCCGGAAGTAGGGCAATGCCGAGTACGGGTAATGCGAGGCCTCGAGCGTGAGAATAGCGCGAGGTTATTGGGGTTCGCGGGACGCGTAAGCTCCAGCAGCGGCTCGCTTGAACGAGAGGATGAGAGGTCGGTGGTGAGTGCCGAGCGACAATCGTGAATCGTGAATCGTGAATCGATTATCGACGTATCGTGGCGAGGGGGGTGGGGTGTGGAGAAGTCGTCGGTTCGAAGGAGGCGAGCCGCGAGGGAAAGCGGCGGTGTCCGGTAGCCGGGCCCCACGGCATACGGATCCTGTTATTCTGTTTGTTTTTCGGGTTGGCGGACAAAAGCCGGGCCCGGGCCCGGGCCCGGGCCCGGGGCCGCAAATGGCCAAGAGTAGAGGAGAGGCGGGAATAATAAAGGAAGCGCCATGAAAGGCCGAAGGCCGCGGGTAATGAGATAAACGGTGCTCGGCGTGAATAGAGGTGGGCGCGGGCGGCTGCTCACGCACGCGCGGCCCCGGAGAAGCTCTTCTGAAAATACGAGGTAGCCGGAAGGGGGCGTAGGTCGGGAGCGAGAGAGAGCGGGAGAGAGAGCGAGAGAGAGAACGGGAGAAGAGTCGCACCAGTCAGTTCGCAGAAATAACGACAACCGCAGTGACAATGACAATGACAATGACGACGACGACGACGACGACGAGATGACGACGACGACGAGGACGACGAGGACGACGTCTACGTCGACTACGAGAGTGACGGCAGTGGTAGTAGTGGTGGCGGTGACGATGGTGAGGTTGAGGAGTAGGAGAAGAAGGAGGACGACTACGACTACGACGACGACGACGACTACGACTACGACGACTACGACTACGACGACGACGACGACGACGTTGATGATAATAATAAGGCGAGGTCGACGTCGATAATAACCGAGCGCCACGACGATCGGCACGCAACGCTCTAATTTTAGATCTTGTCATTCGGCGGCGAGGCGGGGGAGGGACGGGGCGTCGGTGGCAGTAGGCAGTAAGTGCCACGGAGGAGCAGCTGCCGACGTACCGCCCCGACCATTAGCCGCGTTTACGTACGCGGGTTCGCGAGTCGCGCGGCGGTCTTTGGAAATTGACGGGTCCCGATCCGCTACCGCCTCCGCCTCCGTGGCCGCCACCGATGGAGATAAGCCGGGGGCCGTGAGGGTAATTATCAGTGGGAGTCGCGGCTCCCGCAGCTGCCCGCACCCTTTCGGATTCGGTTGGCCCCAGTTGGCCAAGGCGTACAGGTGCGCGGAGGCGGCCCATTGTCAGGACGCGGCACCGAGAGTGACGGATGGGGTGACGCGGGACGTTGGAGGCACCGCAAGGCGACATCTGCCCCAGGGGCTGCCGGACGTCTGTCCCAAGGAAGCTGCATCCCGGAAGCTCGAGCTTTCCCAGGGCGGTGCCTTCTTATACGGCGACTTCCTCTCCGCGTAGCGGCGTAGTCCCGGATCATCCGGGGCTCGCGATCGTTATCGCCTTCCGTCGTTGCACCGCTCCTCCTTCCCGCCCCGACACCTGTACCCCTCCCGGCCCGTAACCCACCCCGCCGCCCGGTCCGCTCCTCCAAAATACCCTCGGTGCCGCGCTCTCTTTCTCCCCCCTCCGCCCCTCAACCCCGTACCCCTGCCCCCGAAACAATACACGCTCGCATCATACAACTGTTTCCGAAAAATAATCACAGCTTTTAGAGAGACGTGCCATTAGCCGAGCCAAGGCTGCAATTAAACTTCCTCGCCCTGGCGCTGCCCTTAAAATCCACCTCCCGAGACTTTACGGAATCCTCGGAAATTTACGAATCGATCCCTCCATACTCCGGCCCATCATACACCGGCTACCATAGAATAATTCCACGTATCCGTCAAGCCCATGTAATTGCCACATTTCCATTATATTTCGGCGCTTATCATTCGTTAAACTATGCCCCTATATGCCCTCCCTCGCCCCCGATAACCCCACTCCCCCCTCTCTCGCCCACTGATCACCACCATCACCGCCATCCCAGTTTCGGGCCATATTTAAATATGAGCGAGCGTAACAATGGTTCTCCTTGAGAGTCAGAACAACGAACACGGACGTTTCCCTTCCCCCCCCTCCCCCCACGGCCAACGAATTCGCCAATATTTTTGTTAGCGCTGCCCCCCTTCGATACTCGTCCTTTGATACTCCGGTCCTCCCGACTTCCTCTGCGCGCGATCGATCACAAGCGCACTACCGCTCCCGTGTACTCGTCTCCTCGCTCCTCTATACCTTCGAGGATGGAAAATTCGTTAATACCCAACGGCGCACTCGACGCGACGTTTAATGCCATTGAATCGATCAATCGATCCACCGGCTGCTCGCTTAATCCGAGCATCAAGTAGTCGAGGGGGGAAAAAAAAAAACTGTTTCTTTTGTTTTTTAAAACTGTCATTTCCCCGACGGGTCTCTATATCTCAGGAAATTGCCGACAATTTAGACTTACATTTATTATGAGCTTTCACGTGAAATCAATAGGTAATAAATGAGCGGATAAGAATTTTATATATTTTTTAAAGGCCGGGCTTCCACGTGTCTGTTCCCGTGTCTGTTCCCGTAAGACCATTAATACATCCCGACCGCCAAATCAATATGGTATTAATAAGAAAATGCTCCCCCGTTTTTTCTTTCTCTCTCTCTCCCCGACCCTCTTCCACCCTCTCCCGTGCGCCATCATCTTCTCGTTCTCGTTTTATTTTTCCTGTATTACAAATGGCATTAGGCCAATAAGGCAAGCCGTGATACAGAATATTCAATCAGTTTGGCGCGACTTTTTGTTCCGGACGCTTACCTCGTAGCAAGTGCCCGCCGCGATTTTCCAGTTAAATACGTAATCGCTGTGACCAATCGTTAAGCTGCCACTACCCCTCGTCATCCGTCATGGAATGATAATTGGCCAAACGCGGTGTTTTGGAGCCGGGCCGGGCCGGGCATATTAGCGACATTACTAAATGATGGTAATGGTAATGCGTCCTAGGCCGGTATAGCTAATAACATACCTGCTAGTAGTACACCCTGGAGTCTCTGAATTCCTATTCCCCGCGACCGCGAGAGTCCATGCTTTCTTTATATTACGTCGATATTTTTCATTTGCATATTAGAGGAGCGAGAGAGAGAGAGAGAGAGAGAGAGAGAGCGCTCCGACTGACAGATTCCTGCCACGTCGCGACGCTCGTTGCAACTACGTTATCGGGTAATATCGGGCCGTAGAGATAAGCGGTATCGGAGCCATCCGCGTATATACGCGACACAGGGGATGACTTAATAAACGATTAAGCCAAACGGCACCGGGCTCAAACTGTAATTTCACTTGGGCGTACGTATTACGTACATTCGGACGTAGTAATCTGCCGGAAAAGATGCATTGCCAGCTAATGGGCGTGATGATAAGGCGATAAGTGCAAATGTTGTTGTTAAATCGCTCGCATCCGGGAGAGGAGGGAATCCGGCTCGTTTCCGCCGCTTCTCTGAATCATTTCCCGGCTCCGGGAGGGAGAGCTGCGAATTAAAATTGCGTATCTCGATCGCTGGTGTATCGCTAGTGTATCGCCGCATCGCGTTACATCGTCCCCCGGCTCTTACGATCAACGGAACGAAGTAGGATGGAAGGATGGAAGGATGGAAGGAGGGTGGGGTGGGGTGGGGGCCGGAGAAGAAGGCCGGATCCGCGGAGTCTGGGTCGGAGAGTACCGCTATTGCTCTATTACAGCGGGTTCGGTCGCGAGCGGAGAGGGGTTATAGGGGACGTGCTGTCAAAATAGGGGTTGGGAGGCAAAGAGAGAGAGAGAGAGAGAGAGAGAGAGAGAGAGGCCGTCATTGGGCAAGCGCGCCATTTCCCTCTCGGGCTGATTATTTATCGCGGGCTCTTTATTTATTCCGGGTTAGTCTGGCGTGTCTTGCCGTCTCTCGGTACGCGAGTATCGGGAATCCGGAGCGGATACCGCGGCCCGCTGAACGACGTCGGGGGTGTGGGTGCGGGGGTGTAGCGCGGGTCAGCGCTCCAACTCGTCGATAAGCCCCCCGAGATAAGTCGCTAATTGGCTGGCCGGGGCTTTGGGATCCAACGGGGCTCTATAGGGGCCCCGGGGCCGCATCCGCGTATTATCCTTGATTCTATGCTAATGAGGCCCACGGCATTAGAGAGGACGCGCATGCGTGGTGCCGGGCGAGCACAATGGCAAAAGGGTTAGGCCCGCCCGGGGCATTTTCATATGCATGAGCCCTTATTATATGGAATTAGGTATGCGGGCAGGTGGGAGGGGAGGAGCCCCTTCTTCTTCAGGTGGCAGCGTCACGCCCGCGCTCCTGTGTTGGACGCTGCCGCGGGCCGGAAGTCCCGCGGATAGGCAAGACCGAGGCAGGAAGCGGCCATCGGCAACCTCCATCTTTCGTCGACCGAACCGAGAGTTCCAGCTCGGGCCCCTGCCAATCGGATCCTCTGCGCGGCTTTCCCTGCTTGCTGCCGCTTTTTTATTCCGTTAACAACTTCGAGAGCCCCTGATTTAAGCGAAGATCCAGGATACCCGGAGCGATTCGCGCATCTCCAGGGAACGCCCGGGTGGGGACGGAGATGATGACGGTGCTGAAGCGCCGGGGCTCCCAAGTGTCATTCGTAAGATCACGATCGAGGATTCGGAAGCGCGGTGGCTGCGGCGGTTCCCCGTCTCTCTCTCTCTCTCTCCCCCTCTCCCTCTCTCAGCGTCCTCCGTGTCCTCGAAGTGTTGCCGCTGTAGTATGGGGGCGGGGAGGCGCGAGGGGGCCGCGAGAACGTGTGTGCGTGCGCGAGAGAGAAAGGGAGATAGCGACCGGACGATCGGCCGCTCGGGACACGCCCACGGCGCGCGTCGACCAATAGCCGGGCACCGGCCGGGTCTCGTAGAGGGCGCGCAGACCTGGCCACGCCCTTAACCCACGAGCTTTAACCCTTTGCGTATAATAATGCGCGCGGAGGGATCATTACCCATGAGCCACGCTGGCGAGCTTGATAAATTGTTGGCCGCTGGTTTTTATCGGGTGGCGCGGCCCCTCGGATCTCCCCCTCCTCCCCGCCTCCCACCCCCACCCGATGCCATCATGTCCACCAATACTCCTGGGCTGGTGGGAGCCCCCACCGCTGTCCCTAGCCTCGTCCGCTAGAGAGTGAGAGGTGCTGCTGCTCTCTCTCTCTCTCTCTGCGTGCGTGCGTGCGCGTGTGCGAGAGAGGGAGAGGGAGAGGGAGAGGGAGCGATCTAATACGAACACATGGTACTCCATTTGTTTATGATTATTTATGATGGGGGAGGCGAAACAATGACGAGGGGTGTGGGGGTGGGGGTGGGGGGGCATTTTGAATTATTGTAATGGCCGGCCCCGGCCTAAGCCGACTCGCGGCCGGCCAGTTATAACGCTTCCACGGAGATATTATATCGGCAGTCGTCCCACGCTTAATTTATCGAGACTTTGCACTCCCTGTGCCCTCCATCCATGCGCACCGTATGCGCCGTATGCGCCTTATGCGCCTTATGCACCGTATGCACGAGTGAATGCAACCTTTGATACTTTCTCGACCAACAAGCGTCTTTGCTCTTGCTCAATAAATACTCTCGACTAGGCACCGAGATAGATACCTAAGGGCCTAGAGTATCGAGGGCCGAAAGGATCGATGATCGATGATCGACCGCTTATATTGTTTACAATACACCGTCGGTCGATTTTGGCGTAATCTCGTCGCCGAGGTAATAATAAAGTGAATGGGATGGAAATGGTCGGAACGGACTCGGGGGGGGGGGGGGGGGGAGCTTAAGCTCTCTCTTAGCTGTAATTTTCCGTAAAATTACGGATGTATGAAGGAATAATGCGAGCCTCGCACGTACAGCCCGCGCGCGTCCGACTTAACATTGCGCAATCCCAGACATTTGCTTGCTCCAAAGGTCCCATTCAAACAGAAGCAATAGAGAAAGGCCGCCGCCGCCGCCGTCGTCGTTCAAACCAATAATTTATTCGATACTCGAGAAAGGAAAGATTATCGACACTCGTCGGGCTACATATGCGCCTATTCCCTTTTTTTTTTTTTTTTTTTTTTTTTTGCGGCCGAGCAAGGATACATTATTGAAGTTTTAATTCATAAACCAATACTTATCCGTCCGTCTCCTGCCGTTCCCATAAACAAGCAATCGCTCTCTCTTTTTCCTAATGTCCTTTTCATTACAATTATTACCCAAAGTACGTATTTCCTTACTCAATTCCTGCGTGTCTCGATTTCTTTTTTAATCCTTTATAATCATGGAAAGAAGTACGAGAAGTACTTTTTTTGCTTTTCGTCGATCCCCCCCCCGTCGCCGAATCGAAATATTTATTTACTTTTTTCAGTCGGGATTAATGACTCGATCCGGTAGAGTGACGGTAGAGAGCGGAGCTCTAATTAATTAATTAATTAAAGCCAATGCATTGTGAAAGGCTCGCTTGCTGCTGCTGCTGCTGCATATACCAGTTCGTATTTTTATCCCTCGCTTGGGAAAAAAAAAAAAAAAAAAAAAAAAAAAAAAACAACGGTTTTTACGATCTTCAAGACGATCTTCAAGACGATTTTCACAAGTGGATCGACGCGGAAGACCAGACCGCGATATTCTGCGGTGTATTTGGTAATGAATAAAGTTTAGCGCTGGGCCGAGGGAGGCTGAGAGAGAGAGAGAGAGCGGAGGAGTCAACGTACGTACCGTTTCCGAGGTGTTAGTTGACTTGACGTGTCACACTGCACGTCAACTCCATCGCTCGTGCTTCGGCTTGAGTGGCCGCAAGACTCTCTGCACTGCGGGCACTTCCTAAGGGGGATCAATGTCATCGTCCCGAATCGCGCGGGATCCGAAGGCGGTGGCGCGCTAGCGTGGTGGCGGGGTGGAGAGGAGGCGGGCGGGGAGTACGACAAAGGACAATGTACGTCAACGCGTCTAGGCACCACCCTGACTTGATCGATACTGTCCGGAGAATATTACCTTCTTAACTCCTCCAAAAAAAATAAAATCTCCCTCTTTCTAAAAGGATTCGCACTCAATTATTTATCTATCGAGCAGTTAAATATTAATGTCTCTTAACTCGTTCATATTATTATTATTATTATTGTTGTTGTTATTGTTATTGTTATTGTTATTGTTGTGATTCATGAGCTGATTACGATGGAGCCCTTCACTGGGAAAGGCAGTACCGGCGATTGATGAAGGGAAAAGCGGGGTAAGAGTGGCTTGGGGTTCCGTGAAAATCCGAGGGCTCGGACAACTGGAATGCGGTCAGGGGGAGGCTAAGGAGGCACGTATATTATAGACTAAGATTAGCCAAAATGCACACACAATACGGTAAAAAGTCATGCGAGGAAAGGCGTCGAGGATGGCGGCTGCGAGGATGGCGGGTGCGAGGAGCGTGGGTGCGGGTGCGGGTGCGGGGGGTAGGGTAGGGGATGGCCGGGCACGAAAGGACGCTATATATAATAAACAGTAGCGCGAAGCGTGGAGGGGAGGTGTGGAGTAGGGCTCGGGCGGGGGAGAGGGAGCATAAATTCTAATCCGGTTATATAGTCCTACCTGGCCGTAGCGGCTGGCACCTCCGCCGCCGGGGCTCGTAATAATTACGACGACCGGCGAATCCTATAAATAAAAATGGAGCGATAAGGAGGAGGGGGGGGGAAAGGAGTCGCCGCCGCAGCGCTATATGAGCTCGCGTGCGCGAGATGAAAATCATTAGGCCGCGGTGGGCTAATGGTGCCGCTGCCCCGTGAGACTTTACCCACTTGGTTAACGGCTCTTTCCCGCGGACGATACATATTCTCTCTCTCTCTCTCTCTCTCTCTGTTGGCTAATGGTCGCGAGAGGCCGGCATACAGACTGGATGGATGCCCGATACTCGTGCACGCGTACCATTTCGGCAGTAATTGTCAAAAGGATTTTTGTCACTGTCAAAGTACCGCTAAGTACGCGGCATTATTATATCAATCAATAGCCGTGAAGACGGGCCGGGGCCGGGGGTGGGGGTGGGGGGTGGGGTGGGGCACTTTCCTTGAGAGCCGAGTGAAAAAAGTTGCACTCGGTTTCTCGGAAGCGTTGTCACCGGTATACCGGGGGCCGAGAGGGGGTGGTGGTGGCCGTGAGGGGGTGGTGGTGGTGCGCGCGAGGTGACACCGCCTCTCCTCGGCTCGTAGCCGAGAGAAACGAATAATCCTCGGCGCCTTACGACACCGCGGACGAACGATGCCCGTACCCTACGTACCACCGCCCACTCGCAGGGAAAACAATTTATCTTGCCGCGATTGATGGAAGGAAGGTAGGAGGTAATAAAAATCGCGAATTCATACGAAAAAAGTAGGCCGCGTCAAATCAAGCGCACGCGAGTCCATTCTCTCCCTTCCCCCCAATAACCCCATCCTCTTTTTTATTTTTAAACAGAAACTCGTTTCGTCGGCGTGGAAAGCGAGCGAGCGACCTTCCTCACTTACCACCTCACTTGCCACCTCACTTACCACCTCACTTACCACCTCACTTACTGCCTCCCGTGCAAATCTCCTTATGCCCGGCACTCACCTCCCGCACTTTGTAATTGAATTTTTTAATTCTTCTTTTTTTTTTCTTTTCTTTTAAAAGCACGTATCCCTTAGCGCAACGACGACATTGTCCTCACTCTATCCAAAGCTCCGCGCTAATTATATTATTAACGAAATACCCGGGGGATGGGGTGGGGGGGTCACTCCATTCCGCCGACCGACTCTTTTACCTCGGATATTCCACTTCACTCCCTCTTGACCCTCCATAATAAACATACCTTGCTTGTATTACTCGATAGAAAAATTACTTATCACAATGGCTTTATGGGGTTATTGGGGTTATTGGGGTTATTGGGGTTGCAGCATGATTTTGTCATTAAATTGATGCGATTAATCGTTTGCAAAGCGCAGGGATCGTTGTCTGAGACTAAAACCCTAAGCTCCTTTTTCAGTTAAATTGCAGCATTTCTAGAATGTACGAAAATTTTTCTTTCTTTCTTTCTTTCTTTCTTTCTTTCTTTCTTTATATGCATGGGAGATTATATTCAATATACTCTACAAGCTCACGAGCACGAATAATAATGAAGTTCGGCATATCCGACCATTCTGCGTTTCCTTCCAGAGAATCTTTTAATATATATATATATATAAAGAAATATATATATAAAAAAAAAAAGTAAGAAAAAAAAAAGAAGAGATTGTTATCTCGGAGGGAATACAATGCAGCACACGTACGTACGTATAAGTACGTACGGTATCAACGTTATTAAAAGTAAAGAGTTTTAAATTAATTCAAATCGATTTTTGACTAATTATTTGTGTTCACTAGGAGGCCATGAAATATTATTTTGCTTGATATATTCCATGACTCTGCGGCTTTTATATAATAAATCGTTTCCATTGCTTTTTTTTTTTTTTTTTCTTTCTTTCTTTTTTCATCCGCAGCACTTTAAATATAGATTTAATGACTCTACCCAGCTATATTAACATAAATTAAATACGTACGTACGCGCGCGCGCGCGCACATCCAGGCACACGTATGTATATATACGTACATATATAAACTATATAATATAACTATACTTACATTGCATTGCATTGGTTCGTTGGTCGTTCTTACACTGGAAGATTCCAATGGAGCGGTCGACATCGGACAGTTTAACAGTTCCATATTTATTAAGAAATATTAGCAATTATGAGCAATAATAATAATAATAATAAAAAAAAAAAAAAAAAAAGAAAGAGAGAAGAAAAAGTAAATGTAATATATTTTCAGTATTGGTAAGGAGGCAGGAAGAGGGTGTAATTGCTAAAGTAGACAATAATTACACGGCGAGGATAGGGCATTGAATACCAATGGGAAATTGCTTTCCGCAAAGTGGATTTAAATACAGGAGAGGCTGGATTTGAGGGAAGGTGGAAGGAAATCCAATGTAACGACCGCGAGATACATTGAAAATAAACATTAAGAATAACATTTCCAGCCGCGGTTCGCTGAAGTTGCAGTTGCAATTTGCATCGCGTTCTGTTGTAATTTCGTAGAGCTGAGTGTCCGGATACTACTTTAATTCGCGATATTGAAGATTTGCGGATTCGTAGCTGCCTTCCGCGAACGAAACTTCTCTCCCCCCCTCTCTCTCACGTATCCCCAATAACCTTCTTACGTTTCTTCTTTCTTTCTTTTCTTTTCTTATTATTTTTTTTCCCCCCAAAGCGGGAATAAGTGGCCGAGCAAGCACCTGCATGTTTTATAGGGAATCGCTCCCATGGACGAACCCATTGAAGTAAAATCGAAGTTCAGAAGGAAGAACAAATCGTTTAAGGAGAATACGTGTAAAATACAAAAACAAAAGAACAACCAAATAAATGTATCGGCAATTCCGATCGTCCGTAAAATTATTATATTTTTCTCGGGGTGGGTGGGGAGGAGCGAAAATCCTCTAGACAAAGACACTTTCGGACTCTTGCGTCATTCATGGAATCGTGGAATAAGCGGGAATGAGCGGGAATAAGCGGGAATAAGCGGGAAAGCCCGTGCTTATTACGTGGAAATCATGTAAAAACGATTGAGCAAGCCAAGCTCGCTTCGGCTATAGTCAGTCCCGCCATTTACCTCGCTCCGAGCAAATAATCTTTAATAATCTTTAATAATCTTTAATAATCTTTAATAATGATAACATTGTCCGGCATTGGCAGGCCGGTTGCCTTGCGCCATACGCTACAAATACACGGATAATTGATAATGCGGGAGTAGTTATCGTCGTCGTAAATTATTCACGAGCAATGCTTTCCACTACGTATGGAGTATGAGGAGCGAGTGCTTGCTTTTCAATGTAATTGAACAGCTATACAATGTTGTGACGGGACTGAGGCCTTAAAGGGAATTTTTTGGTAATAAAAATCTTCACTAGAATGAATTCCGTTGCGAATACCCGGCCCTAGTGTTGCTTTTTTTGCAAAATGGCTCCTCGGAGTCATTGCGGCGTACGGACATGAGGAGAGGGGGAGGGGAGGATGTTTAGCCCCGTCCTATCCCTGACGGCCCCGGGAAATGAATAACGGCGGGTGCGCGGGGCGCAGGCTTAGCCGCGGGCACTCCGATCAAAGGGCGAGGTAGATAGGTAGGTAGGTAGGTAGGTAGGTAGGGAGAGAGAAGAAGAAGAAAAAAAAAAAAGCCGGTAATTCGAGGAAGTGGGGGGGGGTGGGTGGGTGGGTATTCGTGATCGGTTGGTCGGTCGGTCGGTCGGTCGGTGGCGAAGGAGTCGGCGGGACCCTGGTAAATCCAGCGAAACGAATCGATCATCAATTATTCCGCGGCGCCCGGCTGTCAGTCGAGGCGCGCCCTCCAGAGTTCCCCCCGGGTGGGTCGCCGCACGACCGATTAAGGGCCAAGGTGTGGGAGCCACCGGACAGGAAAGCGCCCAGGGCAACGCCTCCCGCACGCGAAACCCGGCTCCCAACGGGGCTGGAAATCCCGGGCGCTAAGAAAAGCCGACCTGCGCCATTTTGCCCACTCGTGTTGCTCCCGCTGTTGTCGTTGTCGTTGTTGTTGTTATCGCTGCTGCTGCTGCTGCTGCCACCGAAGCTGAAGGTGGTGGTGGTGGTGGTGGTGGCGAGTCGGTGGTGGTAGCCCATAACGGTCGGCGGAGGTCACCGGAGGTGCTACGGGTCCGTGCGTGGTTCGCGGTAGGACAGCCCGGACGGAGGAACGAGGACGTGGAGGTGGAGGTTGGGGGGTGGGGGATGGAGGTTGGGGGATGGGGATGGGTTGGAGGTTGGAGGTTGGGGTTGGGTTGGGGGGAGGTTGTGGTGGTGGCGGGTTCGCAGGGGCCGGCCAGGGCACTCGAGTCGAAGAATCGATAGACCAATGGCCGGACAAACGGGACGCGCGCTTGCGCACTCCATTAAGGGCTCGCGTGCTTGCGCCCGGGGGAGCTTTCGTGCGGCCCTCTTTACCCGAAGGTAAAGCTGCACGCGGATACGGGCGAGCAGCAATTTAGCTGATTCATTCCCGGCGCATGATTTATCAGCTCCTGGGCGCGCGCGCGCGCGTGCGTGCTTTACCTTATTCTCGGTGATGGGCGGGCGGGCTTGGTGGGTGGGTGGGTTGGTGGGAGCCGGGAGTAATACCTGCTCGGTATTTATTCATGAGCTAGCGGGGGCTAGTGCTTCTCGTCGACGAAGCGACGCTCGAGGCGATGCTGTTGGCGATGCTGATGGCGTGGCCCCGTGGACGGGGTGGACGATGAGAGAGATGGATAGATAGATAGATAGATAGATAGAGAGAGAGAGAGAGAGGCGGGGGGAGGGACGGGGCGGGGTAAACACTGCCAAGAACATAATGGAGGCCCGTCGTGCGCCGCGCCGCGCCACTCACCTCGCACAAATTGACTACTAATTTATTCTGGAAAATCCTGCTGCCGAGGATTTTCCGGACTCGGCCGAGGTTACGACTTCCTAGCGGATATTGTCCCCTCCTGCCTCAATACACTTATTATCAATATTTTTATTTATAATTGGACACTCGACTGACTCGGCTTATCCGAATGCCTCGGCACGAGAAAACTTATCTTTATCCTAATGATCGTCAGTCGGTCGGGCCGTTTCTCCCCTTCAATTTGTCTCACTCTCTTCTTATTTTATTATTAAAATAATCATAATAATGAAAGAAACGGCTAAGCTCGATATTGCAGCCTCGGAACTAGTTTTCAGTTTCCTTTTGAATTTCCATGTCAATTCACAAATGATAAATGACAAAGGAGCCGTAAAACGATTACGGATAATTATTCCTTTTCACATATATATATATATATATATTTTTACTTTATATCATGCATAGACAAAGTATCAGCGGCATTATTTTGAAGTTATTAAAATTTTTAAATTATTATTTCTAACAAATATCATTACAATGTGTAAGAATATTTTTTGTTTGCGAGCAGTCGATTAACTTGAGTCGCGTGCGAATATAATGACTTTTTCCAGAGATGGTTTCAAGTGTCGCAACGATTCTCGACGAGTTTTTCGAAATCTCGAAAATCTTTCCGATCTATGAATATTCGTGGATCGAGTCGGAGCCGATTCCCTCGTGGCTCGTCGCCCTTTTCGCCGTCCTTTTTTCACCGTCGGCCAAACTCATCTCTCACGCCTTACAACGAATTCCTGCAATAATTAATATACATATACATATATATATATATATATACTAAATACAATATTCAATACAATAAGGTACGTATAGATGTATAATAAACATTATTATTAATGTAATAATATTAGTTTGATTTCGTTGAACTCTTAGTTGAGTTATAAATATAAATAATAATAATCCTTTAATTCATCGAAGTAAATAATTATTTCATTTTTTTTTTCTTTTTTTTTTATGGAATAACCCATTATGCGTTAACCTATCATTATTATGCACATAGTTTGCACGACATGATTTTCCACTCAATTTTATAATTTATCACGCTCTCACTTCTTTGACTCGCTTGCAAGGCGGCATAACGGCGCAGTAAACTTTTTTCACTATAATTTAAAAAGAAAAAAACAATGTCTATTTACGTATGCACGTAATAACGTATTAGGTTGAAGCCCAATTTTTAAGCTAAGCTAAGCTAAGGTAAATAATACCATTAATACCTAAGTAATAATACCATTCTGGCTATCGAATGTAGGAATTCGTTAATTTTCGTAAAGGAATAATTTGTATTGGGTTTAAAGGTGCAGGCATTGCCCTTGGTTACGATCCGATGTCAATTTACTCGGCAATCGCCAGCGAGAATGCGACGACGGATTGAAAAATACCAGGCCGGTTAGTAACGAAATAATTGACGGGACGACGAGGCATCTTGTTGTTTAAGGCGGTATTATTAATACCGACGTGGGAAGAGTAAGAGAAAACGAGCAGAGCAGTAGCGGGGCCTTCGCGTGCGTATTTGTGCGTATTTGTGCGTATTTGGGGCGGCGGACGGAAGAGTGGTGGGGGGGGGGGATACTGCGAGGGGGGAGAGGTGTGAAAAAATGAAAAAAGCGAATATTGTGAAGGCGGAGAGGTGAGAAAGAGTGTCAGATGAGAACAAAAACTGTTGCTTTTTATTTTGTTTCTTTGTTTTTTTTTTCTTTTTCTTTTTTTTGGTCCCCTCCACCCCAATAACCCCCAAATGTATCCTTACTATGCTCGGGCTACATTGGATTACATTTCGTTCGGTTAGCAGGACTAAAAATAATTTTATAAGGACAAATCGTCGGATTATCGATTCCTTATCCGTTGCTATCGCGTTTATTTGCAAAAAAAGTGATCGTTAGGTGATGTACACTACTCGGTTACAGGCAATTTACTAATTATTCAACCGTTTTATCCAATCCCACTCCTACTCAACAAAGAATATACATTATTCCCTGGAAATATAAAATGAAAGCTTTAATTTCTGGTTAATTCTTCAATATTATTTATACGTACATGTAAAATAGACATAGTAATATCGGAGAAAAAGTATTTGTACGTGCGTGCGTGCGTGCGTGAGTGTGTGCATAAGAATTATTATGCACATACTACTACTTACGGGTATGAATAAAATTATTTTCATTCGTCGTAGTATGATTTTTCTTCCCTATGAAATATTACGAGCAACCGTTTTACGAATCTAGCACGTTTTTCTTTGTATTTGCATTATTATAAGAGTCGTATTAATACGCAGAGAGCGATTGCCAACGTAAATCACGTACTCGCGTCTTCTCACGGTATAATTACGTATATTTATTTTATGGTATTATACGATTTGAGAATAAGATACTTTATAAGGTGCTTTGGAAGGCAAGGTTTTGTTGCACTTTCGAGCTCAGCCTTTAAAATCTTACAAAGGCATAAAATCCAATAATCTGGATAAACAATATTATTTTATATAAACAAACATTATAGTTTATAAGCATTGTAGTGAGGATCGGCCGATTACGAGGCGAAGCAGCCCTCTCGTAATGACATTAAGAATGTTACGTTATGTAATCGTGGGCCGGTCACGTTAAAGTAGCGAGATTCGCAATGGACTTTGTAGTAGAAAATTTCTTCCTTATCACATCCTTAGAGTTATCATCGATATCGAACAATGATAAAGGATATTTATTTAGTAGGGACGCTAGTCAATATCAGTGGCAGCCGTTCGCCCTGATCGGAATCTGACTGCTCCTATAAACATTCCAGTGATAAATTAAGTGCATTCGGTACGTTACAGGATATAAATCACTTGGCCATTACGGGACTACTACGTGCATGCATGCATGTATGTAGTGCGCGCGAGCGTCCGGGCCGTGTCGGGTATTATACTCGAATGGCCATTTCTCGGCTCTTTTCTCTTTCATTGCCGTAATTCCCGAATCGTTCTCCCTAACTACCCCAAGCATTATAATAAATTACTCCTTTTTCTTGTTTTCTTGTTTTCTTGTTTTCTTTTTCTTTAAGCTAGAGCGATTATTTTATAATTATCGGGGGCATTATTTTGCATAATTTAAAATTTTAATAACTTTCCGGGACGGGTCTCTGCTTTTTTCTCACCTCGGCTTTACACCTACTTTTTATATTTTTTCCAATAATCCCAAGTACTTTTTAGCAATTAAACGGCACGGGTGGGTGGGTGAGAGAGAGAGAGAGAGAGCGAGCGAGTCCCTGGTAAAAAGTCCTGGTGAAGTTTTTTTCCCCGAATATCGGAGAGAGGCGGCGACGGTGACCGTGTGCAGGTAATACACGAATATAAGTATAACCCCAGTGTCAGGCCCTCGGATGGGGTGGGGAGGTGGGGGGCGAGGAGGTGAGGAGGGTAATAATAATGCGATATTATTTGTACATTAAATGGACGAGAAATCACGGCTCGCGAGTTAAAAATCCTTAATACGAGAAATAAAGCGTGTGAATAGGAAGGAGGGAGCCGTCGGTTTTCCAGCGTCGAGCCTCGCTCGAATGTTCGCGTGTGCCCTAAGTATTGAGGATCGTGACGGACACGGACGGAGGCTCGACGCTGGCAAACGTTAAATAATCCATCCGAGTTTTAAGCATCGACTGACGGTTTTGTCCAGCTGCCCAGCTGAGGTAAGGAGCAGCCCCGGGGCGCAAGGAGTATCGTCGCTCGCTTAGAAACCCATTGGGTGGAGCGGGAGCGGTAGGGGGAGCGGTAGGGGGAGGGGGCCGCTCCGTGATAGATTGAATTATCAGGATTTTCCTGAATGCAAGACGACGATTACGTTAATTGTAAGTTAATTGTAAGCTGCGAGGAGGGGCATTGAATCGATTACGGTTATGCTGCCGTGGTTAAGGTAATGCCAGTTAATCCATCGTCTTAACGACGGCCAATGAAAGCCGCGCTCGGCTCTCTTATGGCAGTCAATGCCAAGCAACTTGCGGTATATATTAAGTTTGACGCTTCGAGTGGATGATGTCGGATGGGGATTTCTGGAAAGAGATAAGGGCGGACGGACGGAGGGACGGAGGGACGGAGGGAGCGTAGAGAGAGAGCGTAGAGAGAGAGAGAGAGAGAGAGACTCTGGCGACGATGAAGGAATTAAAAAGCATATGAAAGCGTGCTATTATATGTAAATGAGTGAATAATTCAAAAATAGAGCGAAGCCGAGGGAGAAATTTTCTTGAAAGTTAGATTATGATGATCGGCACGATAGGCTTAGATAAGGCTTAGTTATATAGGACAGAAATAAGCCCGTCTAAGCTTTGTTCGTGTGCAGGCGGTCACTAGCGTCACTGCTGCAGCCCGAGCACTGGAATAGCCAGAGAATAGCTAACGGACATGTGCGCAAGTGCATACTGTGTATCCTGTTGCATTAACAGCTGTGTCAATGAATTTCAATTCGTATTTCATTAGATTGTCAGATCATGGCGTGGTGGAGGTGGGGGGGGGAGGAGTGGATCTAGCTTACTCCTCGTGTACTCCTCCGTAGTCCGTACCCGTAATCTAATAGACTTATCTACGGCTAACCGCGTCATTTGCCGCCGTTGATGGTTAAATACGAGTCGTTGCTGGGACGATCCTTAGCTTCCTAAGCTGTAATACCTGCACCGCGAATTTTTCTAAATACAACGGGCCAAGTCCGCGTGTCGAGGGAATTTTTCTCCACCTCCTCCCCCACCACTCCTTAGAGAAACGGATATCTGTAAGGAATTGTGTGGACAATGATTAGCGGAGAAGATTTTCAGATTTGTCGGGTTGTAATCGTGATGAGGTGGGGGGGGGGACGGTGTCGCGGGTGGTGAAAGAGTAACGACAACGACAACGACAACGACAACGACAAGGACAATGTCGTCGGTGCCGCGAGGAGGAGGAGGAGGAGGAGGAGTAGTAGTAGATAAATACAACTTAAGAGGTTGAAAGTTCCTGAAGGTACGGAGCTTCCGGGCCCTTCCACCAGGAGTTACCGGTCTCCGCGGCCTGCGGCCGCAATCAATCCGAGTCTGGCCGCGGGGGTGGGGGCGTCCTTCGGGTGGTGGGCGTCCCGACGGCCAATTGGCCCGCGCCTTCGCCTAATGGTGGCTAGGCGCGCCTCCGCTGCCCTTTCGCGTGCCCCCACCAGACGTCCACGAAGCCGCCGCCGTTGCCGTCGCGGTGGCTCTGCTCGCGTCAGACTGGCATCGATTAGCCGCGGAGTCTCGGGCTCGCACGCTCCGGGATCGCAGCTCTCGACGTTCCCCCATTTCTCGTGGCTCCGAGAAGGAATCGTCGGAGCCGTCATCCTCATCGCCATTGGCAGCGGAGGTAGCAGCAGCGGCAGCGGCATCATCATCATCAGGGTCTCGAGATCAACATCGACGACGACGACGACGATAGAGAGAGAGAGAGAGAGAGAGAGAGAGAGAGAGAGAGAAACAACATTGGGGAGCGGCGGTATCGGCAGGTAGAAGCGACCGAGAGGGATGGGAGCGGCCGCGGAGGCCGGGCTCCGGGTGCACACCTGACCGGGCGAGCGAGTAAATGATGATCGGCGGCGGTGTCGCGACGCCCCCCGCCCAGGCCAGGAGCGCCGCGGCCCACGAGGGCCCGCAGAGGACGACGACGCTGCTGGAGGAGCGGGTCGGCAGCGCGAGTGTCAGTGGCAGTGCGACCGGGAGTGCGGGCAGTGGTGCCAGCGCCGGAGGGAGCAGCCCCGCGCCCGGGGCCGCCGCCCGGGACGAGTCCGTCCGGGACAACGGGGATAGGAGGAGCAGCGGTAGCAGCGCCGAGGAAACTGAGCCAGGGCCACGCGAACAGCCGAGCGTCGCCCGCCCCTGGGAGCAGCCCCATCACCCCCAGCAGCAGCAGCAGCAGCAGCATCATCATCATCATCAGCAGCAACAGCACCATTCGCATCAGCAGCAGCAGCAGCAGCAGCGGTGCAGCATCAACATCAACATCAACAGCAGCATCACCACCAGCACCACCAGCAGCAGCAGCAGCCACAGCAGCCACACCTGCACCCGGGCCTCATAGACGGTCAGTCTAGGGCGGCTATCGGCCGGCAATTAATTAACGATAGGGATCGCCCCGGGCGGGTCTGATTTGAGGGTCCGCGGGCCACCTCCGGCGGCCCGCTTACCCAAGATTATCTAAATTACAAGGTGCGGATAGGGCCCGTCAAGGGGCGATCCCTATCGCACGATCGCGAGACCCTCGCGCGTCCGACGCGCACCCGTCGCCCTGATTTCGCGTAACGAGGGCCCCGGGGCCCCGGGGCCCCGATCCTTCCCGATTGGCCGCCGCCCGGGACCATCTGCCGCCGACATATCCTCGCAGCCCCGGGGCTACGAGACGACCCTCGGCCGCGAAATCACGGCACGGCCACACTTGAAACGTCGCCGCCACCGCCGCAACGCGCTTTCCCGTGGCAGCGTTTCGTGATCGTCGCGCGGAGAAAGTCAGGTCGGACAGGTGAGTTTCGCCGCCGAGGTAGATGTTTATCGGTCCCCGGGGCCCTTGTACACCTCGGATTCGTTCACGCGTTATAAGATTTCGCCTCGGAGAGGCGCGACCCGGCGATTTTTCAGGCCGGCTGGATTATACTCTCGAGCGATAATTATCGGGCTCCGTTGATCTGGGCCTAGTTTTGGGCCGCGGCTCCTATTTCCTCCGCTTGCTTAGAGGCGCTTGGCTCAAGGACTCGGGGCGGGGGGCTGGGGGAGGGGACACCACCTCCCGACACCTTGGGATCCCTCGGACGTTTTCAACCGACAACTCACCAACGACGGACTTATATCTGATCGGCCGTATTATTTACTCGCAGCTTAAGACAATTGCCAAATTGCGTGGCTAAATTGGGACCGGATAGCATCTCCGGGCCCTAGAGGCTCGAGAGTCACTCTTAGCGATTACTTTGGCCGATAATAGCTTACCGTAATACGTGTTGCCTGTAAACGTGAACGTGTGCGTGGCATGCGTGCGCGCGCGCCCGCTACTTTACGGATTAAATGGGCTTATTTATATCCGCGAGGGGCCTCCTCGAATTAGTCGCTTTTCTTACATTGAAGAGTCTAATAAGTTAATTAAGCGAACATGTGTCGAGATAATGGCTGCTCGTTATCGACCGGGCCCAGGACATCGAACGGGCGTTATAGCATATTAGGGAGGAGGATACTCGCCTGCGGATTATTCGCGGTTCGCTTTAATTGCCGGCATAATGAAGCTCCGGCCGATGGGGGCAGGCCGTGAATCGGAAAATCGAGCAAACTAATACTCCGGGCTCGATAAGGCCGGTCCACCTCCTGTACCCCCCTTACTCACCCTCCGAGGTCCACGTCCTAGTAGTCTCTGCGCTCGCATTCCAAGGGACTGTGGGAAGATACCGCAGCCGTGCGTGCGTGCGTGCGTCCGTGCGTGCGTGCGTGCGCGTGGACTGAATAGGGACTTGAGACGGTGAGAGAGAGAGAGAGAGAGAGAGAGGGGTGGGGCGATGGGGAGGGTTATTGGGGGGGGGAGAGAGGAATGGGTGCCGGTGAGAAGTGACTCGGGAGTGGATTTTTATTGGAGCTTGGGCCGATTAAATCAATCGGCGGACAAGCGCGACACGCGAGCCGTTTCAATTAGTGGCCGCGAGCGGGTCCCATCGCTGGCCCATCGACAATCCCAATTAGCCAGCTTCCAATTACGTGGCCGACGAGTTGGACGGATTACGTCTTGGACGACGAATGGATAGGCGACCGGGAGTCGACGAAGGGCGCCGCGTCAACGTACGGCCAGGATGCGATGGCTGGACGGGGACGCTGGGTCGAGGGGCCTTGTAGGGGTCCGTGGAGGTTATTGGGGGGTGAGGCTCCGAGGGCTTTACGTGTTTTACGTGGCCGGAACCAAGGAAAGCGCGGGCGGAGCGACGGCGACGGCGGTGGTGGCGGTGGCGGTGGCGGCGGTGGCGGTGGCGGTGACGGCGTTCGCGGGAGCGTGGAAGCCGACTGGGGTAGGGTAGCGGGAGGGATGGAGGGGAGGGAGCGACGGGGGTAGCCGGCGAGAAAAAAAGGGACTTTAATCGAGCAATCATGACTGCGTATTCGTCATTGTCTATAGAGCGCGCGGCCCAGTGTACAATGAGCGCCGAGGGCCGCACTCTCCGCGGGCCCGCTGAATTCCACCTGAAAATCATTTATAATCGGAGAAGCGTGTCCAAGACAAATTAAACTTTCGTTCGAGCGTGCCAAATCGTTTACCTTTTTTTCTCTCATCCCGGCCGCTCGGAGCCCAGCCCTCCTGCCCTCCCGCCCTCCACCCGCCTGCCTGCCGAGAGACAACGAGATCAGCGCTCCTTTAATCATTTAGCTGCTGACTTGCAGAACCTCCGGGCGGACCTCGACCGACGCTTCTCGCTGTTGATGCTGCTGATGCTGATGCTGATGCTAATGCTGATGCTAATGCTGCCGCTCCCGCCACCGCTGCCGCTTCCGCCGCTGTCCTGGACGAGCGATCGACGAACGACCGACGAACTCGCGCTAATTTGCCTAGCTACGGCCAATTTCCGATAGATAGGCAGGTCCCGCCCGCCTAACCCCTCCCTTCCCTTTGCCACCGACGCCGACGCCGACACCGACACTGACGCCGAGGCCTCAACCCCCCCCCCGTCCTCGACGCCCTTTATTAACTCCTAAACGACGGGGCCGACCGACGCCTTCGCCGATCTTTCTGCTGGGGAGCATCCATCCTCCCTCTCCTCTCCTCGGCCAAGTATACCAAGAGCTGCCGATGTACCATAGCTCGTAGTAGTCAAGCTCCGTCCGACGTCACGGAAGCTCGAGCACCAGCCAGAGTCGGTAACGCAAGCAAATGTACCAAGTCGGTCGCTGGTCGTACAGTCGTCCGGCCTCGTAAAATCCCACCGATTTTATTTACTCTCGCGTCCGCAGCTCGAGCTCCATTCTCAGCCATTATATTAATAACTCGTCAACTCGGCATTATTATTATCGCCATTCGTGCACGAAAATACCTTCATACATTCTGCCCACTCATTCTCAATTATAACTGCATTTCCAGTCCTTTTTCCAATAACCTCCTTGGCGCTCGCTCGGCGATCATTCATTAATAATAATGCAAAAAGAACGGGAGATAGAGAGAGAGAGAGAGAGAGAGAGAGAGAGAGAGAGAGAGAGAGACGGAATATATCATCGTTTTCAACGGATGCCAATGCTCGCGGATTGCCCGTGCCGAGCGTTTCCGTGACTCTCTGCCCGACGCAGGACGAGACGCGCCGATCCTTCCAGTGTTCCAGCGACAGCTTCCAGCGATGGCTGACGATCAAATAAGCCCCCAATAAACCCCAATAACCTTACTTACTCCGTCTGCCCTCTATTGCTCCCACAAAGTCATTAGGACGGACCTTTCCTAAGGGCGACATCGTCTCGTCCCGCCTCTCGTCCATCGAACTCCTTTAAATTTTACTGGACTCGCTGGATTCCAGGCTCGATGGGGTGGGGGGGGGGAGGGAGGGCATGGCCCGGCAGACCGTACAAAGTCTCGCCAGAATGACGCGCAACGACAATGACGTGCAATAATAAGCCGCGAGGATTCGCTCGTATCAACAGGTTGCCCGGCAACGTTACGGCTAAATCAAAATGTACTGCCGACACAATGACACAAGGGCCCCCTCCCGCCCGGCCATTCTTATGAAATATCATTATCCCATCGGACACCACTACCGTTTACAGACCGGCCCAACCCGTTCGAAAATTTACCGATTCATTTTTTTACAAAACGCTTTGTAACCCTAATTATTTATTTGCCCCACCACCTACACACCCCCCGCCTCTTATCGCGCCATTATCGTTGTTATTATTTCAATATTATTACGTTCGACTTTGCGATCTCGACGCTCATTGTTATTGTCGTTGTCGTTGCTGGTAGCGTCGATACCGTAATAAAAGCGCGCGCGCGTTCCTACGCGATTTGGTAGCAGCAGCATCAGCATCAGCATCAGCATCAGCATCAGCAGCACGAGAACCCCCGCCGACTAATATTTCTATAATAATAGATAATAATAATTTCTCTTGAAGCCGAGGAAACTATCCTTGCCGGATACTCCTCGTGTCGTCTCCCCCCTCTCTCTCTCTCTTCGTTAAAAGCCGCGCGCACCTGCGTTGGGAGCGTGATCGCGCGAAATTTTATCTGCTTACAAGGACATTATGGGCGCCCGCCCTCGAGTATCTCCCGAGCTAAAAGCAATCCGCTTCGTTCGTAATAAAAGTAAATTGACGAGAATTCCATTCCCAACGATTAGGCGCGAGCGTCATAAACATTTGGTAGGGAGGAACGGGGCCGTTTTTTCTCTTTTCCAAATAGAAATTTGAAGTAGCCGAGTCTCGGAAACGTATTGGTCCAGCTATTGGTGGCATTTATCATTTAGCTCCGTCTCGATCGATCATTTTCGCGGCATCTCAGTCGCCGCGAGGGTCGTTCCAGCCTGCCAGATCATACATCTTATAGGCAGGCGCGTAAATATTTTCAGTTAAAGTTATCGACGGACTTGGCGCTGCCGTTCCATTACGATTAATTCTCTTGTCTTGGGTAATTTTTAAAAAGCGGCATATATTATGTGCCAGGTCTTTGGTAATTTCGTCGGGCTCAATCGGGTACAATCGGCGCAACGATTGCCACCAATACCATTAATGAGCTCCAATTAAATATGGATAGGAAAAATTTCTTAAATTTCACGCAAATGTTGCTTAATATCGGCGTAATGTCAATGTTTTCTTTTTCGCTGATTGAGGAATGGTCTCCTCCAGTCTATTTGCGCAACTCATTCAAATACGTGTCCTATTGACGGACGGCACTTGAGCAAACCTTCAGCGATTATTACCAAAAAAAAGATATATATATATATATATATATAAATTGACGCGTAGTTTAGATTAATTAAATAACTTTCGTGGCTTAGGAAAAGACACACACACACACATTAAATTCATAAGAACTAATTAAAGTGCAAACTTTGACATAAAATGATGGATTTATTGTTCGCTCAATGATTCCAGTGGGCGTCGCTTTTCCGTTTTAACTCTCTTTAACTCTCTGGAAGGTCTACCACTTACAGTCTAACTTGCCTCTATAAGAGAATAACGTTTACGAGACTTTTTTCTTTTCTTTTTTTTTTTGCAAATTTATTTCATTTGACGATCGCTACGTTAAATCGAATGGCCAATGTGTGTGGCGCGAACGGACGGGTGTTGTTGGGTTGGCAATGCAGGCAGGCAGGCAATGCAGGCAGGCAGGCAGGCTTGTTTGGGGCTATTGGGGCACGGGAGGCGTGCGGAAAATGGCTAATGAAGCCGAAGAAAAATGAGTCTGGCACTCGATAATGCCGCAGCAGTGGCTTTACAGCTTCCCTCGACTACTTACTTTGTTGTTGATGTTGTTTGATTATCTTGCCCCGGAAGAGCGAGTTCTTTTTTTTTCTTTTCTTTTCTTTCAAGCTAGAGAACTCGGAAATTACGGAGCCAGTGAATGGTGATGCTGTTCAACAGAACAGTTACATCATGCGCTGATTGGCTTCTTATATGCTAGTAAAGTAACTTAACTGTAACCTCATTTGAAGCTCGCTCCGCTCCGTGTCTTTGGACTACAAAAACTAGTATCATTTGTTGGACAAAGAGGTCGTTGTTCCTCAAATTCCTTTTATCATTTTCTCTCCTTTATCTTTTATTATTTATTTATTTGTTTTGTTTTGTTTTGTTTTGTTTTGTAGTAAAAGCAACAAAGCTCGTAGGGATGGGCCGGAGATGTTACGGGTAGCCTCGATTAACGACATTCTAGCCAATATTTATTTATTATGGATCGGGGCCGGTAGATCCAATAGATCGTTATAGATGGGAGATGGGAGTAGGTAGAATGCTATCGGCGTACGTTAAAGAAATCGTTATTGGGCTCATTGGCTACAATGACTGCTGGCTGAATAATTGGCTTCTCTGCCCGTATTGGCCAATATTGGCTGCGCGTGCGCGATAAAGGATTACCGTTTTAGGTTTTATACGCATTTCCGGTGGAACTAACGTCACAACTAATCACTGGACAGAAGACTGGTCCAACGCGCGAGTCCCTTCTAACGGATGTGATCTAACCACATGGGCTACAACTACGGAGATGGCCTCTTGGAGATGAAGGTTTGTCGAAAATTCTCGTCCTCGGAGAGCCTTAGGTAAGAGCCGAGGCGTCCGACCGGCAGCCAATCTAATCGATCTTGACAAGCGTCGGGGCTTCGGTGTCTTGTTGAAGCTTTACAGGGTGTAAATGGTCAAAATATTGCTTCCTTCCTGCCGAGCCCGCGGCATCATAGATAAGAGCCGCTCGCAGGTATCGAGAGGATATCCCCCTCCCACCTCCCCACCCGGATGATGGGACGCGCAGTTTTAGTTTGAGATGGAGGTGGCGGTGGGGGGATATCCTCTCGATGAGGAGACGCGTGAAAAGTGATTTGATTGGGATTTTGTGATTTGTTTGATGAGTAGTCTGCGGCTCGAGTAAAATGTAAAGGGCTGGTATGCAAAGTCGATTAGCTTCTGAAACCCAAACCGGAATGTCGGGTAATCGAGAATCAATCCAGCAACTAACACGATTTCCCCCACAGATATGACAGGCCGAAAATAAATTCGACTTCTTTCTTTCTTCTTCTTCTTCTTTTTCCCTTTTTCCCCTTTTTCCCCTTTTTCCCCTTTTCCCCCCTTTTTTCCTTTACAAGCGATCTTATCAATTTCTGCCCTCGCTATCGTTTCATGTCATACCTGGTAGAAATAATGGATCAGTCGCATTATAGTCAAAGAAAAATACATGACATAAGTAACGTTCACGTTTAATCACACGTTTATAAGACAAAAAGCAGAAAAAAAAGAGAGAGAGAGAGAGAGAGAGAGCAGAAAAAAAGAAATAGAAAAATTGCAAGTGCTACATTCATTATGTTGTCGAACAATGCTTATTACGCGAGTTTCGTACATTAATTTTACAAAGACGTAAAATATATGTAGTTTAGAACATTGTTAACGATTTTCTTCTTCTTCTTCTTCTTCTTCTTCTTCTTTGCAATTACCTCGTATTTATGAAACGATTATTATGCATGAATTACTTGGTATTACAAGTTTTTCTGACTTTTCCTTAAAAAAGTTGTATCTATATTTTGAATCATTGAAATAAATTATGATGAATTCGTCTCGTTGGAAAATTACTCCATCAGTGAGTGGAGTTTCTTTTTTTTTTTTTAAATAAACTCGTACCACAAATAAATTATTATTCGTGTGTATTTGAACGTGTCACGGATTCATCAGAATTGCATTGCTTTATTATTGCCGGGAATGTATATACGCATACATATATATATATATATTGATCGGCTTTCGTAGGAAGGCGGCATTAATAATTATCAGGGCTCGCCGATCAAGTGTCTTTACGTTTACTCAGAATAAAAGTCTCTCAATATATGTGTGCGTGTGCGGGCGCGTATATTGAATATAACCTGATTATTGGGATTAATGGAAAGGAAGCTGAGCAATATGTAGTACGAAAGTGCCAAATGTACGTCTGCGGAAGAGTTTTTGACGATTTTTTTTCCTTTTTTTTTTTTTTTTCACTTCTAAAAATTTAAGTGCAGAATGACGTAATGGCGCGTAATGGCGCGTGCTCGTAAGGGAAGACGGAGAAATTTAATGGAAAGGTAGGCAAAGGGACGCAGAACGAGTAAAGTATATATATATATTTGAAGAAGCGCCCGGATAACGAGAATATCTTTACTCGCCGTTGTAACTGCTTGCAATGGCGTAGGTAAGCGTAGGATGCCCGAGGGGCACCGGCGAGGGGTACGGAGAAAGACCTGTGGCTCGGATAAAGGTGTGTGGTGGGGGGCGGCGGTGGCTGCTATAAATACAAAATTGATTGGATATATTATTATTGGGATGGATGGCTTCATAAAGTCGGGAGGAGTCTTGTAAATGGCCGTTAAACTGTCCGAGGAAGTGGTCCATTGGGATAAAGTGCGAAAAGACGGACGAGACGGAGGAGTTTGAAAATAATTTTGCATTAAAAGTACAATGTGCCCGTTGAAAGGGGCTTCGGTAATAATAATGGTGGAGGTTGGGGAGGTGGAGGTGGAGGTGGGGAGGTGGAGGGAGCCGATAGAGGCTACCCTTTGAAGCCTGGACTTATCGAATGGGAATAACAATTAAGGGGCTTAATCGGCCCCATGGTCGGAGTGGCAGGAGAGGTCTGGGGCGCTATAAGATGAGATATAATAGGGAGGGGAGCGGGAGCGGGAGCGGGAGCGGGAGTGAGCGTATAATGAGACTCGAGTAATAATAAGAAAAGTGCGCTTGTGCAAATTCGCAGGCAATTTCGCGGGACTTCTCGCCGCTTCCTCGAAAGACCGAGCAATATATTTAAAATTATCCTCGTTGGACGGTTTGCGCGGGGGACGCGGGGGACGCGCGAGGGCGGGGGCTCCTCGGCTCGTAGAGATTCGTCACCCGGTGGAGGACATGCGCGCGCGCGCGCGCCCATTGAAATCGGACCGACGAGCTCTCCGGGCCCGACGAGCACCGGAGATAAAAAAAATATTTTAGCATGATAATGAGGCAGCCCGTGTGCCTCTGTCTGTCTGCGTTTGTGTGTCTGTGTGTGTGCGCGTTGTGACTTAAGTGCGCTCTGTCGTCCTTTGCAGGTATCGGTCTGCCGAACTGCGGCTCGGCCAACCTCTTCGCCGGCAACAATAACGGCGGCGCGAGCCGACAGCGGATGCTCGAGCTCTCGCACGGCCTCGGCGCGCTCCGGCACTACAACGACCTGGCGAATCACGTTTTATCGCTGAACCAGCAAGGCGCCGTCGTCACCAAACTCTTGGGTAAGTGTCAATCTCACGAACGGCGACTCCCGTCGCGCTCCCGCCGCGCACCCCTCTCGCGGTATCCTCTCTCCGAGGTCCGCTGACGCCGTCGCCACCGCCTCCCTTATTACTCCTCCCCCTTGAGGCGAGTGTACGGGGTCCGGAGTCGTAAATACTCCCTCCCCTACCCTACCCTACCCCCGTCCACGCCGGCTCTTCCTGTCGTCGGGAAGCCAAGGAAGAGATGCTCGCACACCTCGCGCACCTCGGGACTCGCGGCCACTCTCGCTGGAGCCTCCCTGCCCTGACCCTTTCCCGGGGCTCGGCTCTCGACTTGGGCTTCTCGGCACAGCTGCCCTCGCCCCGGCCCGCCCCTCTCACTCGAACCCCACCTGTGTAACACGCCTCGTTACTACTACGTCCATTTGTCTTATGAATATTAATGCCCGCCGCCTTTTTTTCTGTTTTTTTCTGTTTTTTTTTTCTGTTCTCTCTCTCCTCCTCCTCCTCCTCCTCCTCCTCCTCCTCCACCTTTTAAACTTCTATTATAATACAATACCCGCCGCTAATGAATTGTTCCTTTAAAAGAAGCCAATCGGCATCACCTCTCCACGGCCGATTAGCCATACTGATTTATAATTATTAGCACAGCCCCTATTATACCGGCCACCGGACGACATTGATTCCCTCTGGCCGATACCTATCCGAGATTTTTAAGGACTAACTGCTCGTCTCCTCCTCCTCCTCCATCTCCTCCTCCTCCTCCTCCTCCTCCTCCTCCTCCTCCTCCTCCGCCCCTCAACGGCCTAACCACGCGCACGAGCACGAGCACGCGCACGCGTAGCCGACTTTCGCGTGAATTTTTCAATGCCGATCCACGGTTACGCTTTTTCCTCCCAGCCAGCCTTCTGCTCCCTCCCAGAGGGATCCTACCGTACCGTGCGTCCGCGAGACAATGGAGACGCCAACCTCACGACAAATACGGGCTAATTAATTATTTCATTACCAGCCAGCCAGCCAGCCAGCCAGCCAGCCTACGACTTACTCGCACTAACGCACAATACACAGGCATCCTGCTGACGAATTCCCCCGTCCTCCGCCCCGCCCCCCCCCCCCTCACCGCCACCGTTTATTTACGGCTTATTACATGTCGACGCTTTTACGGCCTTAACAGCCAAGCCCATCTCATACGCTGCCGAGCCGTACTTACGCACCGACCCGCACCCCTACCCCCCCCCCCCATGCATTCCGGGGCTACGGAAAAAGTGATCCGAGCGATCTCAGCACCTGGACAGTAGAGCGTTTTATCAGCGTAATGTATCCGATCCCCCTAAAGTATTCGTCATTTGTTTATAAATCCCCGTCGTCGTCGGATCGTTGCGGAACCCCGGCCGGCCATTTTTTTAGTTTTCTCTTCGACAGATCTATAAAGTACGGGATCATATATACGTCAGCGGGACGACGACTTTTTAAATCATCGTCAACTATCGATGCTGATGCGTAATTTACGTGGACTTTAAATGCCGCTCCTCGGTTTATTTCCGAGCTCAGTATCCATAAAAATATAAACCGCGATAGATGATTTCCGTTTTCAGATATACAAAACGCATTAAAGCGGCCTAATGAAGGCACCTGCGCGCAGCTTCATACATACCTACACGTACAATACCGCTTAATTCTCGAAATTAACCAGAGAGAGAGAGAGAGTGTGAGAGGAGAGAGAGAGAGAGCGCCTGGTAAGAGAATGAAGCTCTAGTACGGCCATTCCCCGCTCTTTATTCCCCGATAAATTCCTACGTCGTCGAGTTGCTCGGCCGAGGGAAAGGAGAGGCAAGGCCAATCGCGATTCGCGATCCTGGAAAGCAGAGATTTCTAAGACTCGCCGGTCCCGCGGCAAGCTATTTCGGCCAATTCGTTAAAAAATATTACATAAGTTAGTAGCGAGGCTCGCGCTGGAGATCCGGTGCCGAGCTATTAAACACAACGATTGTTTAGAACTGAGGCGGCGGCGGCGGTGGTGGCGGCGGTGGTGGCGGTGGCGGTGGTGGCGGTGGCGGTGGCGGCGGTGGGCAAGGAGTAACGAGGAAGATAAAAGAGGAAAGCGCCGGAAAGAATACGAAGAGCTTGAAAAAGGAGAAGATAGTGGGTCCGTTGAGGAGGCGGCTACGGGAGAGAGGGGGCGGGCGGGGCGATGAAGGGAGATGAAGGCGGTGGTAGCGCGGAGAGAAGCATTGTATTTCAGTTAGTTGCCGTAATAAAATTGATGAAATTGTTTAGTCGTAAAAGGGAGGCGAGATTTCGTGTGCCGACGACGACGACGACGACGACGAGGAGGAGGTGGGGGAGAGGGAGGAGGAGAAAACCCGAGCTGATAGGGCAAAAAATGGCGGAGTACGAGGAGCACGGGGAGAGTCGCGCTCGGGTCTATTAAGGGGGCAAAAAACGTAACCGACCATTGGGTTGTCAAGCTCGGCTCGCGCCTCGGCTTTCGACGAATACCAATAACTCGACAAATGCGTTTAATCGTCGACTGGGACGGGAGCGCAGGCCACGTTACCAAAGGGCCCAATTACCCGGGCCCTTTCTGACTAGGTGCTAAACCGGAGTCCTGCCCCTTTCCATCCTCCTACTCCTCCTCCTCCTCCTCCTCCTACACCGCCCGCATATCTTCCGCCCTTCCATCGCGAGTCGCCGTAACCTTGGTCGCGACCATCGTCCCCCCAACCATCGTCCCCCCAACCATCGTCGCGACCGTCCTCGCTAAACAAGACGGGAGCAAAAACCAGTAGAGCGTTTATGCAGATGAAAGGGCTGAGATGGAGGTAGGTAGCAACATCCGGGCGAGGCCTCACCGCATTCAGCGAGTCCAAGGGCCCAAGAATCTAAGTCTAAGGGTCACCGGCTGCCCGCTAGAGGGGCCAGAAATTGTTTTCTCGGTTGCGCGGGGCCCGTTTTATTGGGCGATTACGCGGGCGCGGGTCTCCGGCAAAAACGCCGCGGCACCTCGCGGTCCCGCGTTAACAGCAATTTGCCCAGGATCCAAATTATAGGGCTGCGAGGTGCCGCGTTATAAAGTCCCGAGCGCGGCCCTCGTTAGCGCGCCCCGATTAGGGCCGCGTTCCCGGAAGTCTCGGGGTCCGCGCGCGCAACCAAAAAAAGTCCCCGCGCGCTTTCTCCGGAGGCCTGCGGGACTCTTTACGAGCTCCCGATTATGCCCGAGACCGTCTGCCTCCTGCCCCTCGGGAACGTTCATACCTCTGTCGCGGGTACCGACTCCTCCACCTCCTCCTCCTCCTCCTCCTCCTCCTCCTCCTTCACCAACTCCTCCCGCTCCCTCTCTCTCTCTCAGGCTAATCGGGGGATTTTCACCGCTCGTCCCGGACATCGGATTTCCATAAATCACCGGCCGCCTTGCTTCGATTTTTTTGCGCGCGACTACTCCCCGCCCCCCTCCCTCCGCTGCTCACCGCCCTCCTCCTCCCGACCGCGCTGCGACGGACCTTTTTTTTTTTTTTCGTGAGCTCGGCACTGCAGAGGGCGACCGACGGCGGGGTGAGCTGCAACGCGCGCGAGAGCCGCTGAGGGAGAGATAGAGAGTGGGATGGGGGAGGAGAGGGAGGAGAGGGTGCTGAGGTGGGGACAGAGAGAAACCAGTAAAAAAATGTAGCTGGACCGGCGTGGCGGCAGGAGTGTTCGCGCTCGCTCACTCCTCGTTAACTTTACGAGCGGCTCGTAAAAATCCCGTTCGGCCTGTCCGTACTATCTTTCTTTAGCTGCTCATCGTCGTCGTCTTGGTCGTCGTCTTGGTCATCGTCTTGGTCGTCTTGGTCGTCGTCTTGGTCTTGGTCGTCGTCTTGGTCATCGTTGTGGTGCATCTCCTACCCCACCTCTTGTCGCCGCTGCCGCCACTACCACCACTAGAACCGCCGGCAATGCTATCCCTCGCCGTTTCCCCGCCCCCCGCCCCCCGAGCCGGAGTCCCAGCCGACCCCGCCGTCCCCGTCGTCCCCGTCGTTTTTCGAGTGGCGCGCGCCTTCCCCGAGTAATGTCTTCATCTCACGGGTGAACACTGGAGTCGTTTGGAGGCCCTCGCAGAGGTGAATATAATGCGCCGTAATCGCTCTCGACCAATTACTTAACGCCACGGAGGATCGTTGGGGCCCGGCGATCCTCGCCCCACCGTTCCTTCTTCGGCTCCTTGAGCTTTCGCCGATAACATCGGCGGCGGCAAGCCGAGGCCGTGGGCCCCGCATTCCCTATTATTTATTTACCGAGGCCGGCTCCCGTACAAGCTCGCTATTTCTCTCCGGCTAACAGCTCATTAATTAGCATAATTGCGCCGGGGGCCCCAAGGCATCGGGCTCTAGGTCCTTCCACCCCCGCCCCCGCACCCCACAACCTCTCCTCACCCCGACCGACGTCCCTCGCTCCCCCTACCACTCGTCTCTCTCTCTCTCTCTCTCTCTCTCTCTCTGCTCTCTCTCCGCTCTCTCTGCTCTGCTCTCCGCTCTCTCTCTCCGCTCTCTCTGCTCTCCGCTCTCTCTCCGCTCCGCTCTCTGAGACGGACCGAGCGAGTGTTTTCGAGTCCGAGTCGTCTAATCGGCCCCCAGTCTCCCGGTCCCCCAATGTGCTCCGACCCCTGCCCCGATCTCGGTCTCCCGGCATTTCTTCTCTCTCTCTCCCCCCCAACCCTCCTTATTAATGCATCGATCTATAAAAGGAGGATGGGCGCGGGAGGCCGCGCGGTCCCGGCCCGACCTTTTTAAATATTTTACTGGGCATTAAAAGCAGAAGGAGGGGGACGTGTGAGGTACTTGCCGGGAAAATAAAATATTGTAAATTACGCCGGGGCTGCGGAATAAATAGAATGAGCAACGGATAAATATCTTAGTCGGGCAATAAAATCTCCGGGCCGGGCTTATCTCGCGGGCTTTTTACGTATCGGGCGACCCGACCCGAGTCGCGCCGGGGGCGAGCGATCGCGCGTGCGCACGCATTAGCCGATTATATTAAAAAATATATATATATATATATGGGATTTAAGGCCGCGGATATTGATTGGCTAATGAAATTACTCGGCCTTTACTCGTGCTCGCTTCGGCGCTTGGTTGCCGAGGCTTTAGGAGGAGGAGGGAGCGGGGGCGGGGGCGGGGGTAGGAGAGACGAGCTTTTAGACGCGTTAGGGCCGTCGTAGGGGCAGGGAACAGGGAACAGGGAACGGTCCACGGTCCACGTTACACGTACCTCTTCCAATCAGCAAGGACGGGGAAAGCTAATAAAACTACCCCCGGACGTGGGTCCAGCGCTCCTGGGCTGCTGCCGCGGCTCCGATCCTGTTCCTGATATTTTACGACAGAATTATTTCACAGACGAAATCATTACATTCTCCCGGGCATAAATATCCTTATAAAGTCAAATCATTATTTTCTTTTGGCCAAAATTTTTACACGTTTTAAGCAGACGTCGTTCTACTCCTCCTCCTCATCCCCCTCCTCCTCCTCCTCCTCCTCCTCCTCCTCCTCCTCTCGATCCGGTACCTCGCCTTTAAAAATTGATTGATGCTCCCTTGAAACAAATGCCCTACTGCTCCCGGACACGTCTACTCAACTTACTTCAGATAAAATAACTTTAAACCGCATTTCTTTTTACTTTCTTTTTTTCTTTATTTTTTCCTTTCTCTTTTTACCTTTTCTTCGTTTTCGTCCTCTTCTTCTTCTTCTTCTTCTCTTCCTCCTCTTCTTCTTCCTCCTCTTCTTCTTCTTCCACCTCCTTCTCCTCCTCCTCCTCCTCCTCCTCCTCCCCCCTCTCTCTTCTTCTTCTTCTTCTTGCCTCCCTTTCACCTTTTCTTCTCTCATATACAAAAAGCCTCAGACTTTTTTCCTTCCTTTTTTCTTTCTCTTTTTTGCTCCCCCCCCCCCCAACCACGTCCATTCCCTTTCTCGCCCCTTAGCACGAGCACTTTTACAGTTTAATAATGGTCTCACTTTAAGTTCGCGCATATATTATGTGTGCTTCGAAGCGATTTAAATCTACCAGCTTATTCGAGCAAATTTTTTACACGATAAAAAATGCTGGCCAAACGCAGAAAACATTTGCTGTAAATACACAATCTCCGCTCCGCTCCGCTCCCTCCCGCCCCCGACGTTCTTTCTCTCGCTGCATTGAGGCCCCCAAAGTACCTCCGGCGGCCCCCCTCCCTCCCCCCCCCCCGCGGCCGCGGCCGCGCCTTCCGTAACCTCGGATCCTTCGGGTCTGCGCCTCGGCCGCACCCGCCGCCACCACCACCACCACCACCACCACCGCCACCACTACCACCACCACCACCACCACCACCACCGCCACCACCACCGCCACGCACTTTCTTCTTGACAAATTTTATCGGGCTTTTTGCGGCAAAGAATCGGCAAAGAGTGTATTTGTATAACGGAATAGCTTACACCAATTAAAAGAATGGATTCGCGCCGATAGGGATGAACCGCCATTTGTCATCCTCGATACGACTTTCGCCGGGAGGCCGGGGCCGCTGACGCCGCCGCCCGGGGCCCGGGGCCCATTCCCACTCGCCATAATAAATGCATCCTAAATCCCATCGTGGGACTCGTTTATCGGGAGGGTCAGCGGTCGCTCTTTATCGAGAGAGGGCCGTTATCCATTACTCCGCGCGCATCCTTCCTCACCTCCCCATCCACCCTCCCCTTCCCTCACCCTCCCCCCTATGCTCCCACCGCCACTGCCTTCGCACGAGCTGACATTTTTCTCCGGGCGAGGATGTCCCTTCCCTCTCGGGGGACGTCCACGTACGAGTCTCCCGCAATTATTCGACTACCCGGGACCGACCGACCGACCGACCCCGAAATCTCGAGCTCCGACGACGAGCTTCTCGGAGACGTCTACGACTACGCGGTCCTCGCGAGCTCGGCTAATCCGATTTACCGAACGAGAAGCCCGTACTCGGCCGGGACTCCGGAACTTGGGATTTCTTCGCAACGCGAACCTTTACAACGGCTCTCGTGCAATAGCATCTCTTCGGCCCCCCCCCCCCCGGTATTATTGCCTCTGCGCCCTATTTGTCCTCGATCGAAGAAATGCCTCGAATCCACTGTTCCCTGTAGCGACTGCTGAGTCTCCCTCTACTCTCGTTCGCCAACTCGTCTGTACTCGTTAATTTCCCGAATCTCCGTCATTTATCCGAATATCCGAATATAAGGTCAGGAGACCCGGGCCGTACGTTCGTAAGGACGTGAGGAGAAGCGGTTGCAAATTAAAATTAGCCGGAGCTACTTAGCGCGGCCCGTGTTTGTTCCCTTACCTACATCGTCTTGCTCGCCTCCAGCGACATGAACTTTATCATTCCACTCCTATCCAGTGGGAATGGACTCTTGCCTTGTCCGCTCGACCCACACCTACGCAATCCTCAATACATGCGTGCCTCGTACCTCACGGAGTGGAAGCGAAATCTCTCTCTCTCTCTCTCTCTCTCTCTCTCGCGTTTTAATTATTATATTTCGTATTGACATTGAGGTGAATGGCGCTTAAATCTATATTGATTTACATTAAGAAATAATAATTCAAAATCAATTGGGAATTAATCAGGTAGAATACACGTTTTCAAGCAATTATGTTAATGCCGCCCGCCAATGCTATATCCAACAGGTTTATTTGCTCACTACCAGATTCTTATCTATTAATAATAGATAATACCTTGCCCGCTCACTGCCAACATGGGTTTCAACTAAAAAAAAAACACGTGCTTAACAATTATTGTATTATACAATAATTTGGTAATACGAGACTCGAAGTAGTCCCAACGTCCCAACGTCCCAACGTCCCAACGTCCCCACGTCCCCCTGCCCCCACACCAAACTCTAGTAAATATAACATCGATACACTTTCATTATTCCGTCCGATTTCGCAACGATCGCGCGTTTTTTTTTTTTTTTTGTACGATAAACGGAAGAATAAAGAGGTGAAGGATAATAATAATAATAATAATAATAATAAAAAAAAGAAGAAGAAGAAGAAGAAGAAGAAGAAGAAGTATTTAATGTGGTAAACGATACATTCGTAATCGTGAATAATCGATCGACTTAGTCTCTTAATCAAATGCCCGCGTCCGCTTGCTTTTATTATAATGCATTTCATTATATTATCGGGTATAATATAATGAAGCCGAAATTGAGCGATTAAAGAGATACGAAAGTGATATTATTAAAATTAAGTTCCGCTCGGCTAATAAAAGGTTGTGTTAAATAAAATACAAATTAAAAGCATATTTACGTTTGCATGAATTTTACTATATAAAACGTTATGGGTCTATCAAAGGCTGCTTTTCCTCTCCCCCCCCCCCACTTTCCTTTTTCTTCCTTAATATAGCGTTAATGTACTTTCATTGGCATATTAAATTAAATTATATATCAACTAATACGCAAGGAAAAGGAGAATAATAAATTTGATGGACAATAAAGAGAATTATATATATATATATAGGAAGACGATTTTCCATTACAAGAATCTTTCCACGTCTTTTTTAATACCATTATTATTATTATTGTTATTATTATTATTATTTATTTATTTATTTATTTATTTATTTTTTAGAATAGAAAAGAAGATAAAAGTTAATAAATAAACAAATAATGACGATAATAATGATGATGATGATGAGATGATGATAAAGATAATGGAGTAAGGAAGATTTTATGAGGTTCAACGTGTCTAAGAAAGCATTCGAACGCCGCGCTTGATGAATTAATTCTTCCCTACCCTGGGCATTTATATTAATAAATTCCGTTACGGCCGAGTTAATTAACGATAGGGCATGGGTCTCTAATGGGTAAGAATATGAAATCGCCTTTTAGATGAATTTGATAGCGGCAGGGGAGTCGGCGGGACGGTCAATGTACATTGACATACCAGAGGACACCAGTCTAATAAAGTTTTTAAAATCCTTTAAAGCTTAAAGAGACGTTAAACTTAATCTAAAATTTACTACGTATGTAAAATAAAATCTCATGGGTTTTATCGCGCGGATTAAATCTCGATTTTTCGCCGAGCTTTTTACGAAAAATCGGGGACAATAATTTAATTTAATTAATTGCTGTATAAAGCACGAGCGCGCGCGCGCGCTCGTAACAGAAATGTTCTGCGCATGCAATTTAAATAACTCGGGGCCTCGTTTTGTCTCTGTCTTTCGCGAGCCTATATTACTATTCCCTCCCGTATTATATAATCTCCCACCCCCCCTCCCCACCCTCCCCCGAGCGCTCCCCATTATCAAATACTTACTTATACATATATATAGATATAGATATATATAGATATTGATATATATATAGATATAGATATTGATATATATATATATATATATGTATATAGAGAGATATTAAATATATAATGGAGGCTTGAGGATTTTTGAAATACTCCGGAGCTTGGCGGGCTGCTTCGTCCCCACCATATATCGCATCGTTAAATGGCGCCTCCTCGATATTTCCTGCATAAATAAAAGTTTAGTGGCTTAGCGCTGGCTCTGCCCGATCGAGAGATCGAATCCCGACGATAAAACGGCTACCACGAATGCTCCCCCAACCCCCAACCCCCATCCCCTTCCACTTAAGGCCCTTCCGCGGCTCTTCCGCCCCGTCCTCTCACGACGATCGATCCGTCCGCACTTTAAATTGACGTTCGTAAAGAACATTTGCCATTTTCTTGAGGGATTTCTTTTCTATTGCGCGCGGGCGGACATCGCGATCCGCGGGGGGAGGGGGGGACAACAATTTAATCGGACAATCCGATATCGAATCGTTATCGATTGTTACGGGAATATGGGGCATTGGCCGTTAAATAAGGAGCGAGCGATTCCCGTGCCCCGCGCCTCGATCCCCGAGGAGGTCAATAAATCCGGCTGGTTAATAAATCCCCCCCCCCCGGCTCTCGAAGGGCCCGGTTATAAATTATTGCCCGGCCTTTATTGCGCGAGGTTTATTAAAGAAGTTGTATAAATTGAAAATTCAGTGGGGAAAAGCGTGTAGGGATCGAGCACGCGAAGGGAGTAATTTGTTTAAATATATAAATGAGGAATAATGCGAGGGCTATTAAGCTGAATAGACTTTAAAGGGGGCCCGGGTTTTTTGAAAGGCCCCCGAGGCCTCCATTGTTTTCTTTACTCCCCCGCCTCGCCCCACCCTGCCCATCCGCTCGACGACCGCCGCTAAATTTGAATTTTCAAATTATATTCCGCGCATGTAAATACTATAAGAGAATCGAGCATGTCAAAACCTATATATATAAAAAAGTAAAAAAAAGTAAAAAAAAAAAAAAAAAAAAAGAAA
This sequence comes from Ceratosolen fusciceps, assembly GCA_018883505.1. Classification (NCBI taxonomy): domain Eukaryota; kingdom Metazoa; phylum Arthropoda; class Insecta; order Hymenoptera; family Agaonidae; genus Ceratosolen; species Ceratosolen fusciceps. Next base: position 5,880,079 of record RCIC01000011.1, read on the forward strand.
AAAAAAAAAAGAAGTTCTTAACGTGTAAGCCGCAGGGAGAAATTGACTGCTATTTAACGTGTTCCTTTGTATTCCCAATTTTTAAGGCTACCTCGGAATTCAATGCGTAATTATAGTAATAAGATCAGTGCCCCGTACGAAATTACTCTCATTGACAGATTTTTTTTCAAACAAATTGTAATGCCCCTTTCATACGTTAAAAAGGGCTCACAATTACCGGGAGAAATTTAAATAATCATTTTTCCGTAATAATAAAATAAAGAACGAGAACGAGTGGCCAGCGATTTTCTCTCCCTCTCTCTCTCCCTCTCTCTCTCTCTCTCTCCGGTATTTGGTGCATTGCATTATGAATAGGAATGTCAAGCTCGCCGGGCGATCGAAGCAAATACATGCAAATACAATAATAAAGTTGGCCTACGACGACGGTGGCGCGCTCTTTATCCAATGAGGACTACTTTCTCATGGGGAGGAGGCTCGACAAAAAACAGAAGGTCTTCCGAAAAAGTGTAAGGGGAGCCGTCGTTGGAGCAGCAGCAGCAGCAGCAGCAGCAGCAGCGGCAGCGGCGGCTCCTCCTCCGGTACTTAACCAAATACCGAGTCCCGAGAGCCGAGATGGAGCTGTTCCAAGTACTCCTTAAAGAACAAGCGAGGACGTAGATTACGTAATTTAAGAGGCCCTTCGTCCCTGCACCCTTGCCCCCTACCCCCTTACAAACGAATGCGTACGTGTGATGTATTGTCGGGAGCCCGTTCGAATTAATATTTAATAAGGGAACCAGCAGGACCTGTGGCTATTTACGAGGACATCCAGTCTAGATCTGGATGGACGAATCGATCTGGTCCGCTGTGGCGCGAGTGCAGATTCCGACCGATGAAGGGTATTGGGTACAGGTAGGAGGTTATTGGGCAGAGGTGCGGGAGGTGGGTAGGTAGGTCGGGTAGGTAGGTCGGGTAGGTAGGATGCTCAGTGATGTATGAAGGTGCAAAGGAGCGGCTGTAATCGGCTGCGAGGCCGGCCACCGCGGTTAAAAGGTCCGCGGGGCCAGATATCCTCTCCATCCTCCGTTTCGTCGAGGAGTCGAGTCGGGCGTCGGCGCTCGACGGGCCCCGAGGTAGGGGGGATTTTTTGTTGCCGGCGCGTCGGGCTCGGTCGCGGAACGCCTCGCGATGAGAATCGATTCCCCGCGCACGGGCTCCCAACCTCTTATCCTCCTCCTCTTCGCTCCCCCCGACCGCCACCCCGACCGCCACCACCACCACCGTACCCCCCCGACCGCCTGACCGTGCCCATGGGTCGGTAGTCGGTAGCCCGTGAGGGGTGCCCCGACGGTGGCCGTCCTCGGGCTCGCGCACGCGAGGTCAGGCATTCACGCGGGAGCCGCGCGCACGATATAATTGACCGATTTGTGCGGTTTCCTTTATTAAATGGCCAGGATGGCTGCCCAAACAAAGGCCAGGGGTGGGGTGAATTTCGCCGGCGGGCCACCATTAGCATGCGCACTTGATCCGTGAGAGCGCGCACGAGAGATGCCTACCGTTCGCCGAGCGACACGCCATTATTTTTATATTAATAACGGTACGGGCACCGAGTACGCACGCACCGCCAACGAGCGAGAAAAAGGGAATCTCGAGCGTCGTGGCCCTTTTCCTCCTGCTCCTCTCGCTGACCTCCCTCGCCTCCGCGCCCAACCCCCTCGCCCAACCTCTCGCTCGAAAGCTCAAATTATACGCGCCCTGAAAAATAAGAGATTTCGTTGGGCGTGCGCTGCCCCGCACACTGACTCGCTCGCACGCACGCACGCACGCACGCACGCACGCACGCACGCACGGACGGACGGACGGACGGACGGACGGACGTAGCTCCGTCGTGAGTACCGAGTCCCGAAAGGCCCCCGTAAGTACGCAATTAGGCCAAGCGAGTCGCGCTTCAATTAGCCGCACGGCTATTGCTCCTCTACCCCTTGCCTCCTGAACCCCGTCGCCACCGGTGACCACCGGTGACCACCACCACCACCACCACCACCACCGCCACCACCACCACCGCCACCACCGCCACCAACACCGGCCAAACTCGCGATATCTCTTATTTATCTCGTGACTTTATCTATCTATATCTCTTTGTCTGTGTTGTTTAGGCACCCTCCGGCCGCCAGGACTCATTGGCGGCAGCAAGCCCAAGGTAGCGACGCCCGCCGTCGTCTCCAAGATCGAGCAGTACAAGCGAGAGAACCCGACGATATTCGCCTGGGAGATCCGGGAGCGGCTCATATCCGAGGGTAAGTCATCCCCGAGGCGGATCGAGGTCGATCGAAGGACCTGCGCGTCATTATTCGTCCATCACCCCCCCTCCCCCTCCCGCCGCTCACTTCCCACCGGTCGCGCAAAGCTACGCGCTCGTATCGCGCTCGTATCGTGCTCGTAACGTACTCGATCGTGCTCGATCGGCCCCTTCCTCCAAGCACGAGCGTTATTAGCGTTTCGTAATGCCGACCTCTCAATGGACGCCCGGTCCATATGCTCGGCCTTGCGGTCTCTTCAAATATTTCACTTTTTTTTATGAATTAGCCGCGCAAAGCTGATCATTATCTACATTCGCTTTGAGAAACCTACCGCGAGGGCTTTACCTACCCCGTGCCCTCATTGGCTAATAAATATATACCTTTGGCTCCGTTCCCCCCTCCCCCCCAATAACCCCAATAACTCCTTGTCCGGGCCCGCCTAACCCTACTCTTATTTCTAGAATATTATAATCCCGAGGAGGACGCGCGCGCGCGCGCGCGTGCTCACCTACAGCCGTAAGATCCCGGCAATCCCACCACCGGTCTTACGCAACCCTTTTCCAGATTACGACGTTATTTACGATCCTTATTAAAGGGCTCCTAAGGATCATCTCTATATTTATTCGTCCAGCCGTTTTCGCTTTACATTCGACTCCCGCCAATGTAAATATTGTAAATACGAGAGCTGGACCGAGTTCATCACGCGACCGCCAGCCTCCGGATAAAATAAGGAACGGCCGGAAAAACGGCGTGAAAAGCGCTTTTTCCTCAAACAAGCCGAGGCCGATCCCCATTGAGCCTTGAATTTTTCTTTTTTTTTTTTTAATGGAAGACCGTATAAAAAAAACTTCCCGTTTCCCCCCCCCGCCGTTTAATCGCCGTTCGCGGCTACGAATTAGCCGTAGATTTTATCATTATCGCGTACACGCATCGCGGACAAAATACATCGCGACGGGGGTGGGTGGGGGGCGGGGGAGGACGCCTCGAGGGAATAACATTCGCGCCGGGCAATATTTCAACAGAAACTTAAATCTTTCCAATTAATGCTTGAATCTGACGTGTCGCTGCTAACCTCGAAATATATATATATCGAAATATATATATATATACATATATATCGAATTGTTTAAACTAACAAAATCACGGTAACGGTCGTTTTAAGCAGCGTCGCTTCTTGAAGGGATTTCCACGCTATTTCCACGCTATTTCCACGCTATTTCCACGTATACAACACGCGTTGGCTGGGAATGCATGAAATGTATTTATTATTGGACGACGCGACGAAGCGAGTGCGCGAACATTCGAGTTTTCGGCATTAACAGTGAGCCACGAGATTTCTCTCTTAGCCGAGAAAAGCCGAGAAAATTGACGCAATAAACATTCGATGCGTTATACATGGACGCGAGGCTATGGAATCGCACGGGAAACGATGATCCTTATTCATTGTTCCTTCGTGGCAATTATTAATCATTACGAAAATCATTAGCGGGGGACGATCGCTCGCTACGCATTAAATCCCTACTAACTGACGTATCGATCGTCATGAGAGTATCGGCCTGACGCGCTCCTCATTATCCATGTGCAAGTAAGAATGCACTCGAGCGTAAATGGGCCTAAAAAGTACGAGGTCCTTTCCTTTTTCTTTCTTAATCCTTTTTTTCTTTCTTTCTTTTGGCAACGATGACAAGAGGCGTTTTAAAGAAGGTATTAATCGCGGAATAATCGGGCTGCCGAACTCGGGCCGAGATCCATATCTAAATGGCTTGCTTTTAGCAATGATAAATGTTAAAAATTCAATCAATGCGCGACGGCGGCCAAGGCCCCGGGCTTTCGACAAGTCGGTGTAAGGAGCCGGCCCATCCAGACCCGTAGCCCGCGATCCCAATCAGATCGTATATCAGCTGCCGCCCCTAAATACATGTAAATTCGCTAAAGGAGGTGCGGGCCCTCGACCCCCTCCATCCAGCGCCCTCGCCCCCCTCCATCCAGCGCCGCTGAATCGCAACGGCGACCGACCCCGCGGGGAAAATTTGCATATTGCGTTATTAAAGCCCATGACTAAGGGATGACGTGGCTCTGGCCCAGGCGTCTGCAGCAACGCGACCGCCCCGTCGGTCAGCAGCATCAACAGGATCCTGAGGAACCGGGCGGCGGAGCGCGCAGCCGCGGAATTCGCCCGGGCCGCGGGATACGGCCTCTACGCGGGGGCTCCCCACCCCTACTTTGGCTCTACTGCTCAACAGCAGCAGCAGCAGCAACAACAACAGCAGCAACAACACCAGCAGCAGCAGCAACAGCAGCAGCAGCAGCAGCAACAACAACAGCAGGCGGTGCAGCAACCTCACGGTCCGGGTGCCTGGCCAGCCGGACACGGACCAGCTCATCCCTGGCTCTTTCCCGGTGCTCTGACCGCGGGCATCGCTGGACCCGCTTCGGCTCTCCTCCTGCAGCCGCCTTTACCCTCGGCAGCTGCCGCCGCGGCGGCCGCTGCTGCTGCGGCTGCGGCTGCGGCTGCCGCGGCCACCAGCCCCGAGCACGCGCTCCACGCCGTCGACGCCATCGCCCGTGGATACCTTCACCAGGGTGAGTGTTGCTTGCTACACTGTTAACACGGTTATTTGGCCCGCCGACTCTCTCGGGGTCGTGGGATCGATCGATTAGTATGACAGGGGCGACGGGGCTGGGGGTGGGGGGACTCTGGACTCGATGAGCCGTCGGTACCGTGACTTAATTGCCGCTTAGGAGCCTCGCTATCTCGGTCGGTTTATCTTCGGAGCACGGGATTCCGGACGGACGAGTCAATTTTATTTCCGATACAAGAAGGATGCGCCGGGGCCGATAAGATCTCGGGATCGCCGACTCATTCGTTAAATACCGAGTGGGCGCTAATTTTGTAATTTCGCGAGCGGTAGGGCGAGGGGCATGGGAAGGTGGAGGGGGGGTGATCGAGTCGGACGGGATGTCCCGTCTACGATTTAGGTTACGTACCGAGGGCATACGGACGTAGGTAAGGGCCTCGTCGTCGTCGTCGTCGTCGTAGTGGTAGTGGTAGTGGCAGTAGCAGTAGCAGTAGCAGTGGTAGTAGCAGTAGTAGTAGTAGTAGTAGTAAGTCGGCAAAAGTCGATGGTGGGGTGGTACGTAGCATGCGCTCCGTCGGTATTGGGTATTAGCTCGTTGCGACGTATTGGCTGTCCGTCGGCCTGTTTACCGTGCCGAGCGGTTATTTATAAAATGGGTCCCGACGACGACGACGACGACGACGACGACGACGACGACTACCATCCGTCCCGAGGCTTAATTGCTTTTCTCAATAAAGGATGTATAAATCGCGCGTCGTATAAATGTGCGAATCGATGCGGAATCGTAGCTCGGGGATAGTACGAGTACGGGGATCATCGTGTAGTTGTGAGCGGGGGGGGGGGGACCGAGTATCGGCCGGAGTTGCGACAAAAAGCTTAGCCTCCGGTCCAGGTATTGGCTGGGATACCGGGCCCGGAAAATGTATCGCGAGCGGCGGTGAAAGTGAACAAACGATCGACAAGCCGCAATTAGATACCGTACTTGGTAGCTATGAATAATGCAATTAACTCGCGTGAATTACTTACCTCGCTCCCACTGCCTTTAACACTGCCATTATTTCTACTATTATTATTGTCGTTGTTATTATTATTATTGTCGTCGTTGTTGTCGTTGTTATTATTATTATTTTTCTTTTCACTTTCATCTACTTATCGTTTTATTTATTCGTCCCTTTGCTAAAATGATTTTAGTCGAACGTACTTACCGATCTATAAGAAAAGATTCATCGAGGATCGAGCATTTGAGGGAGGGGTTCGTACTTAACTCGGGGTATACTCGTTAATACGCGAGCTAATTTTCGGATATCGATCACGCGAGATACTTCTTACCTCTCTCGGCTTTATCTTCGGAAGATAAATTCTTCGTTGAAGCGTATAATTTCGCCTGGGAATATAATTGTCCGTATGTAAAGCAGAAAGTTATTCGAAGTAAAGAGGGGGGAGGGGGGAGACGGAGGTATTTTCCTTTTCCCTTTTTTTTTTCATCTCGTGTAAACTAACGATATCGAGTCGATTAATAATAATGTAATTAGATAGTATCTAAATCATGACGCGCGCACATAGATAGAGATAGAGAGAGAGAGAGAGAGAGAGAGAGAGAGAGAGAGAGGGAGAGGGGGGCTGATGCATGTGACTAAGCCAGGTGTCTATGTGTTAATTGAATTATTCGAAACTTTTAGCCTATAGACGAGTGGAGTTAATCGATAGGCTTCCAGCAATGTAAAGCTCGTAAATGGACGCGCAAATAGAGTATGGGCGCAGACAATTATGTAATTATTACCGATAAGCAGACTTTCATTATAGATTCAATGAAAATTTCAATTAACGCTTCGATTCAGTAAGTTATAGGAATAGAATTTTTTATTCCGTTCACCGAGCGCTTTGTCGTTATTAATTCTTGTTTGCACACTGATTAGGAGAGAGATATCATTGTTAATTAGGTAATTGAAATTTGCCAAGTATTTCTGGCTTATTAAATAAAAAAATATATATATACGACGGTCACACGTGAACGCATTATATACCCATTCGCCGAGCCTCATTATCATTCGGCATTATACGCATTATTGTATTGTACGCATTGCTTTCGTAACGAGTATTGATTTAAAATAGCGAGACGTTTTTCTTTTTTTCTTTCTTTCTTTCTTTTCGAATTTACCCGTTACTTGCTTGCTTGCTTGATTAGTTAATTAATTAATTAGTTAATTAATTAATTATCGGGTAAATATTGGATTTAGATAAGTTGTAAAAGGCATTGTCGAAGGATTATTCTTACGGGAGATCGAGGTAACTTTTCCAAACGACGGGGCAATAAATATTTCGATCATTTCGATGCGCCGCCGTACATTCAATGTAAAACAGAACATCGGTATCTCGTGCAATGATCTAAGTGGGATTAATGGGATTATCCGATGGAAAATGTATGGCGTTGAATAATGCGCCTGGCCAGGTAAGATCTGCCATCGTAAAGAAGGGCAGCTCTATATGCGAAGATGCAGCAACTAAGTCTCGATGAGGGGGTGTGGGGGGAGGCAAGATAGGGAATTATTTTAGTCGTCGTTAGAGAGAGAGAGAGAGAGAGAGAGAGAGAGCGACGCTCGATATAAAATAATTAACCGAATAATTAACGGCTCGGAGTTCGAGAGCCCCGATACGATCGTCGGGAGTAGCTTTGGGGCGGGAGGGGGTCGGGGGGGGGGATACGGGGCTCTCTCGAAATAAGACCGATGGAGCCGTCGATTGCGGCAGGCCGCAGTTGCCGGAGGATAATCGTTACCGAGACAAAGGACCTGGGGAACAGCCGCTCGGAAAAGTCGAGAAGTTTTTGTAATGCAAGTGTGAGAAAATTCCTTTACACGGATCGCCGCCCCCCTCCCCCACCCCCCAGTGGAATGAAACGAAAATTCGAGCGAGTCTGGCCCCGGGACGGGCGGAGGTGTGTGTGTGTGCGCGCGTGTGTGCGTGTGTGTGCTGGGGAGAGAGAGGCTCGCGTTACAGGAGGGGAAGAGGGTCGTCGTCGTCGTCGTCGTCGTCGTCGTCGTCGTCGTCGTCGTCGTATTGTAAAAGGAAATTATAATTCCGAGCCTCGGCTGGGAATTGTTCGGAATAATGAAAGCGCGAAAAAAGAGAAGCCGTCGGGGAAGCGTCTGCCGGTTCCCGGTAAATGGCCGAAGTCACGAAGACCGCGTTGAGAACGGTTACCAGCATCCGTCCTCGTTTCGCGAAGGGGGAGGGGGGGGTCGCTCCAGTCGCTCCGGTCTTCGATGGTATGGGGTTGCTGGGACGTAGGCGACGGCGACGGCGACGGCGACGGTGGGATCGCGGCCGGGGGCGGGGGGGGGGTGAGGGAGAGAGACTCACAGGTTAAAGATAAAGAGGGCGATCGGGATGAGAGCGGGATTAGAGAGAGAGAGAGAGAGAGAGAGAGAGAGAGAGAGATCGGCGGGCGAGAGGACGGGCGCGCGCTGGAGATGCAGAGTGAATAAAGCAGTTGGGCTGCGTCTGTTGGCAGACGGTGGCGAGGGCGAGGACGGCAGCCTCGACGGCTCGGAGCAGCCAAAGTTCCGACGCAACCGCACGACCTTCAGCCCGGAGCAGCTGGAGGAGCTCGAGAAGGAGTTCGAGCGCTCGCACTACCCGTGCGTGTCGACGCGCGAGCGACTCGCCTCCAAGACAAGCCTGTCCGAGGCGCGGGTCCAGGTAAGTTCCCGTGTCGGTCCCAGTGCGACCGAGTCCCCCGTGGAGCCCGCTCACTCGCCCCACCCGCGGCAGCCCCCATCTATCTATACGGCCCTTCCTCTATCGAGCGAAAATCGAGCCGCGCGTTATTGGGGTTGAAACGCGAGAATATCGAAAGCGTATATCCTGCGTGTGGTTTTAATGTTCTGTCGGTGTTGAGTCGATTTGAGCCCCGGGAGAGGCTCCCCGGGGCCACACCCCTTCCCACCCCAGCCCAGCCAAGCCCCGACACCGTGTATTAATTTGCCCCGAGCAAATTGTGGCAAACGGGCCCTACGGTCCGCCCCCGTCCCGCCTCGCGCCGCCCCGCCCCGTCCCGTCCCCGTCCCACGCTCGCCTCGCCACGCAACTCCCTCCCTCCCTTCCTCCACCTCCACCGACGCCCCCCGCCTTCACCCCCCGCCGTGGAATGCGGCCCTTCCGAGCGCTGCACACGAGTCGCTCGATATTTGTCAAATTTGTATTCTTAATTGGGTGCAGCAAGGCTAGCGACAGCGTGTATCCTATTTCTAGCTTTCGATCGGCCTCGATCGACTATACACGAGCCTCGTCGTCTCCGACCACGCGATCATGAATCCCCTCCGCTCCCTCCCTCCCACCCACCTACCTATCCGCCCGAGCTTTTCTCGCTCGCCTCTCCGCATGGCCGTCCGCCTCCTCGGTCCCGGAGCCGAACGTCACTCGACAATTAATACGAAATTGGTAATACGGAACCGGCCTTCGTACCTATCCACCTACCCCCGCCCCCACCCCTCGTCCCCCTACGCAGTTCCCAAGAAGTTCGAGTCGACGCGAGACATCCGCGCCACTGCTATTCCCTCTCTATCTCCGCACACCCCGCACACCCCACGGGCCAAAACGGATTAATTTAATATTCGGCTTTCGATTTTCGGGGAGGTGGGGGGCAGCGGCGTGCCTTTAAATATCCCAGCATGAGATTTCTCCCCGAAGATCGGGATGGCCGATAAAGGATTGGACGTCCAGTGCTTCTGAAAAAAAGTCGAAGCCTAGCGCTGCCAGGCCTCCGAAATTCTTATTCGATTGGATGCTCCGGTGCGCGATTCTAGAGCCGCCGCCCCCCCCGCCCCCCGAACTGCCCGTGTCAGGCCGTACGGTAGGGCTCGTAGCGACTCGTAATACCCGGTGTAAAAGTATTATAGCGCATAGGCGGGCAGCCATACGCGTCCTAACGTCCTCACGTACACGTACACGTACACGCGCCCCTGTAAAATCTCCGCGGCCGGCCACAACTTGACAGCTAAATTACCTCGATTCCCTCCCTTTCCGCTTTTCTTATTTATACAACAACAACTCTTTCCTCTTTCTTTCCTTCTTTCTTTCCTTCTTTCTTTCCTTTTTTTTGTTATTTATTAATCGCGAATAAAGGCAGTAACAAAGATTCAGTTCTGATTCGGTTGTCCTTCTCCCCCCGGTCGGTCCCCCCCCCCTTTTCATTCGGAATTCGAGCCTCCGTCGGCAGCGGTTTAAACAAACATTCGCAACCGAAGCTCCGCTCATCCGAGACATTCATTCAAATGCACCGAACGCCCTCCGCTCCAAACCTATTTATTATAATGACCATATCAACGACAAGAACGACAACGACAACAACGACAACGACTACAAGAACAAGAACGAACGAACTGTCGGCAATTCCAAGCAAATTCAAAGTCTAGGCGCAATCAATTGCATAGGAAGTCCGAGGGGGGCCATCCGGACTAATTACTCCGGACTTTAAAGGGGGCGCTGTTCCAATTAAGCCGGTCGAGCCGTCGAGCCACGATCTTGTCCAGTAGTTTGCCTTACTTCCCTTCCCTATACGGCAGGTCGGTCGGTCGGTCGGTCGGTCGGTCCGATTCCGTCACCGCCGAGGGCTAATAACAACGAAAACCGGGGTCGAACGATAATAGACCGAGCGCGAAAAGGTGTCAAAGTCGTCAATGGTTATTGGGGCTGCTGCTCCGGATGTGCCGGGAACGCGGGAACGCGGGAGTGCGGAACCTGAGACGGCCTCGACGTGGCGATCATACTCACTCCCCCTTTATTACCTCCTCCCCCGCCCCCCTAGCCCGACGCATCGCGAATAGAGCCGAGCCGCTCTTACCCGGGTAAGGAACGTTTCCGTCGGACCGTCGCTCCGTAAGCCCCCGGTACCTACCCAACCGAACCCTCGAGCCCAATAAGAAGAGAGGGGGGGGGCGAGGGGAAGACCCTGACCTCCTCACTCACCTATGTGTCTCAAGCCTTATAACGAGAGCTAACGTCGTGACTCTTAGGTCTGGTTTTCCAACAGACGGGCCAAGTGGCGGCGTCATCAGCGCATGAACCTACTGAAGCGGTCGCCGCCCCCGCACCCGGGGTCCGGTAACCCTGGTGCGAGCGCGGTAGGGCCACCGGTCCACCCGACGACCGCGGGCAGGCTCACCGGCCTCGGCAGCGGCGAGAAGAGCGCCTTCCGAGCGGTCGAGCGTCCCCAGAAGCCAAGCGCCTTCCGAGCCATTAGCCAACTCCTGGGGGAGGAGTCACCGGTCACGGCGGCCGCGGTCGCGGTAGCCGCAGCCGCTGCTGCCGCGGCTGCGGCACCCGAGCCCATCGACGACGACGACGACGACGACGAGGAGATACAGGTGCAGGACTCACCGGGAGGATGGCGCGAGCGGTGGCTCGAGCAGCAGCCCCTCGAGCTGACCAAGCACGACCGCTGACCTGGGACACGGGCCATCCCTTCGAGCCTTCCAACAAGAGCGAAAGACTTTCTTGAGTGCTCCCTCCCTCCCACCATTCCTCTCTCTCTCTCTTCCTCTCGCTCTCTCACTCCCTCACTCCCTCACTCACACACACACTCTCTCTCTCTCTCTCTTCCTCTCTAACTCCCCCCCCCCTCTTGCTCTTGTCTCTCAGATTCCCTGGTGGCGACGGAATCTCGCCGTCCAGGCCCTTGTCGGAGGCACTTCTCGAACACGAGGATCTGCCCGGTCGGCGCACGACCTAGCGAACTAGTCCTAAATAACGAAGAGCGTGTATAATAATTAGCAACAAAGAGAACGAGAGTCACGAGGGGAGGGAGCAAGAGCTGGAGCAAGAGCAGGAGCAGCGAGAAAGCAGCAGCAGCAACCGTAACAGCAGCAGCAGCAGCAGCATCGGCAACGGCATCAGCAGCAGCAGCAGCAGGGAGTAGGTGGTGGAGGGGGTGGGTGAGGAAGAGGAGGATGAGAATTGCGTGGGTGCGAGTACGTCGTAAGGACGCGTACCGCAGCTCGGGAGCGTCGCTCCCTCCCAGCCACCCCCGAGCGCCCGACGTCACCCGACCTACGCTCTCGTCGAATGGAAATGGGCCGAATTGTGTGGAAAGAGGAATAGATGCAGCGATCCACGGCCCCGCATCCGCAATCTAACCTTGTTATAAGTGTAATTGTAATATTTCTTGTAAAAGAGCCTTGATTATTTAAATGAAACGCGTTTGTTTGTACAGATCGATGGTCTATCATTCATTTATTGCCGACACTTATGCGGGGACACTGTCCGTCCTCGTCTTATCCGCCTACTCCTATTGCTCCTCACGCCCCCTACCTCCCTCCCCTCCCTCCCCGCCCTTCTGCCTTCCGGCACTGCGATCATTATTTTCAGGGCGAAGCGGTGGCTCGGGTAAGCGGGAGCAGCTACGGCAGCGGCAGCGGCAGCGGGAGCTGAAGTATGAGAATCGGACGGTCGGAGCCGGAGGAAGAGACGAAGAGACGTTCGAATCGCAGGAGTTGGGGCGGGGAGGGGAGGGGAGAGGGGAGAGAAGGAGGTGGAGGGCCGCCGCTATTTCCAGAATTAAGACAAGAGCGAGGCTGGTCCAGTGCTACGGCGAAAACGAGCTCTCGCCTCGATTAACACGAATCCAGGAATATTCGGAAAGGATCGCGTCGTGTAACGTCTCTCTTCTCCTCCTCTCTCTGTCCCTGATTCTCCCGACTCCCCCCCCTACTCCTTCCTTTCTCCGAGACCACCACCACCACCACCACCAGCACCATCGCCATCGTAGTCTCGTAGTCGACGCCACCGCCACAGCCACCGCCACAGTCACCGCCACAGCCATCGCCACCACCGCCACAGCCACCACCACCACCTCCACCCCCGTCTCGCGCCCCCGGTCCACCGGCCGGGAACTGGTTTTCCTCTTCTCTCGTGGTGTCGCGGAGGCTCCATCCGTTCCTACGGGGCCTCCCCCCCCCCTCGCCGCCGCCCAATAACCCCCACCCCCCCCCCCCCTCCCTTGCGTCGGTAAGCGCGAGGAAGATTAAGAGTCGCACTCAGCCGCGCTCCCGTCCTCCTCCGGGTACAAATTTCGCACGCGCGCTCCCTTCGCGCCGGGCTATAAAGTCGAGCATTACACTCCCGATAAAGTCGCTTGAACGAGCGCCGTGTCAATTTGCATTTTTCCTTCTCACCTATTTCTCTTGGCTTATCGCGGCCCGTTGACTCCTCCGACTGCCATCCACGGATTGCTCTGCCCGGCCCTCCGCCACCGCGACTCCCTCCCCTGACTCCGACTCCCTCCCGACTCCCCCCCGACCGAGACTCGCCGCTGACGTTGCTTCTGATTCCGATCCCGTCTCTCTCTTACTCCCTCCCTCTGACGCCCCATCCCTCCAACCCCACCGCCAACCCCCCCGCCATCAAGGACTCGACATCTTCTTCTTCTTCATCTGGTGCTTCCAGCAGCCTCGGCTCGTTCTTCTCCTGCTATCTCGAAGCGCGTCGATTTCGGGGCGGGAACCCGAAATTTATGAGCCGTTGCGCCGTCGCAGAAATAGAAAGAGAGCCAGCGGCACCGAGGCGCGTTTTACTTCGAGGAAGGATTCGCTTCGTCAGTGCGACAGGGCGGCAGAGGGGGGTGGGTGGGTGATGTGCGTAGACCGTGCTCGCAATTCCGCACTTTTGCGGCGGGGTGCGCGCATCGCCCTCTTCGAACGCCAGTAGGACTCGAGAACGTAACAATTACTATCCGAGGGTGATCGGCGCGCAGAAGATTAACGATCTTACTCGACTTTGCCCGCTCAAGGGTGGAGTGGGGAGGGAGGAGAGAGAGAGGGGGAGTGTGAGAGAGAGAGAGAGGCAGAGGCAGAGGCAGAGAGAGAGGGAGAGAGAGACGAGGGGCACATTAAAGTCACCTCCTCCTTTTCCCAATGAGATATAGCCCGCAGTCACGTCCGCGCTCTTACTCCCTCTCGCCCTTTCCTCCTCCCCATCCCTCTCTCCGTCACTCCCGCGCAGCCTCATGCCCGACCCCTCATCCTCTCTCGGACTCGGACTCGGACTCCGACTCCGACTTCGACTCCGACTCTGACTCCAACTCCAACTCTGACTCCAGACTCAGACGCAGGCTCCGGCTCCGACTGCTCTCTCTCTCTCTCTCTCTCTCTCACTGTTTGGACCGCGGACGTGGACGCGAGGGGCCGGGCGCACGCGTGGGACGCTCCGGGCAGTAAAAACCGATCGGCCCGATATAACCGGCCTTCCTTCGCGGCTAATTCGCGCGCGCGCGCGCGCGTGCTCACCTTCCTCGCGCCTCCGGCTCAATTAAGCATAAAACGGGGCACTCGTTATTTCGGTCTAGTGTCTAGTAGGCTCGGCCAGACCCCTCCGCCCCCTCCCCCGCCCCACCCCCGCCCGCCCTGCCCCTGCCACTACCGCTCGCCCGTTCCGCGCACCTCGACGGCGGCCGTGCGCGGCTTTTATCCGGCTCGCGTGTACGTGTCTCGGCTGCCGTCTCTCGAACCCACTCGTACCTTCGACCGCCCTCGGCCCCTCGGCCCCTCGCCCCGGCCACCGACGGGACTGCCCGCAGCGTGTCCAGCGAGCCGAGAGAAACCGAGAGAAAACGAGAAGGAGCAGCTCTCGGCTAGGATCCTGTCGACGTGATGTACAGCGACAGCCTCGATAGCGTTACAACGGCTACTAACCCTCCTCTCTCTCTCTCTCTCTCTCTCTCTCTCTCTCTCTCACTCGCTCTCTGTCCCTCTCTCTCTGTCCCATCAGTCCCCTTTATCTGGAGGCTCCGAGGCCGCGTCGCCGACGCTCGCTCGCTGCTCCCTCTTTCCTCCCTCCCTCCCTCACTTTCTCTCTCTCTCTCTCTCACACACACGCTCTCTCACGCTCTCTCTCACGCTCTCTCTCTCTCTCTCTCTCGGTATCACCTACTCGAGGAATTAGACGATCGGCTCGGCTGAGAATTGACGAAGCCGCGGCGGCGACTCGATAAGCCTCCCTCCCGCCCTGCTCCATCCCTCGCTCCCTACCCATCAACCGTCCTTCCACCGTCGGCTTATCAACAGGAGTCGGCCATTAGCATGTTTATAGGGAAAGGGCCACTCGGATACGGTCGCGGATTTATTCCTGCTCAATTATCTGGACGAGACTCGACATCTCCGGCTACTTGCGCGCGTACGCACGCAATTAAAAATGGCCCCGACACAATGGCCCTCGACCCCTCCGTACCTCCCTCTGCCCCTGTCCCTACCCCCCTTCCAACCCTACCTACTCGCTAACTCTCTCTCTCTCTCTCTCTCTCTCTCTCGTCGATCTCTGTAGCTTACTTTGTTTCTGCAGCCGTGGGGATACGCCGATAAATAGGCGCGCCGATAAGGACGACGCGGCCGCGCGTCCCAATCCTGTGGGAGCGTAATTAATGAGCTTCCCTCGACGAGTGGGCAACGGCCGGCCTTTTCCTCCCCCTCTCCCACTCGCGTTCGCACGACTCTCTCCGCCGTCCGGCCAACAACTCCTGCCCACTCCTGCCCTCGACCCAACGCCCTTCGCCCTTCCCGCGCTCGCTACCGGCCTCTCACCCACCCACCCATCCACCCTCCCACGACTCCTTGCACTCCCAGAGCGCATAAAGCGGTTGGGGGGGGGGGGGCAGAGAGAGAGAGCTGAGAGAGAGCTGAGAGAGAGAGAGAATACGAAAAGCGTAAGACAAAAAGATTGAGAGGGAAGGAAAAAAAAGGAAGGAACGAGGGGAAGGTGGTGGAGAGTCCGCGCGAATTCGTGCGAAAGCTACGCCGAACATCGGTAAGACACTTGTCTGTTTATTTAATGCTTGCATGTAGAAATTGATTGGGCGGGGAGTCGCCGAGATTAGCCGGATGAAAAGGTGCGATCATTAGCAGCGCCTCTTTTACTCCGCTCTCGTTCTCCGTCCGTCCCGCTCCGATCCCCTATCCACGACCCCCCTACCCCCCCCTCCCCCCCTTCCTTCCTTCCCGCCCCCCCCCCCCTCCCCCCCCCCCCCCGCAGCCCCTCCCCCCCCTCCCCCGTCCCCCCTCTTTTTTTTTTTGTGTTTGTTTTTTTTTTCCCCTTTTACTAATGGTTCAAAAATACCATGTTACTTCACTCCCGAAGGAATCTCCCTCATTAATTGGTATTCCGCGTAAGGTTTACGAGGAGATGGCGCGAAACAAAGTTGCTTTTTAAGCGAAGCCCTCGTTTCGCTTGGTTCAAGCTCGGGGGACCGAGCGAACCGATCGACTCGTCCCTCGGCCGACTCGTGATAATTAAACATTTTTCGAGACCCCGGCCATCTAGAGCATCGCCTTCTTTTCTCACCTCCGCACTCTCTCTCTCTCCCACTCTCTCCCACTCTCTCAATGTCTCTCTTTTGCCCATATCGTCATTTCGGTAATACACCGAAAGCCCATAATCATCGTAGCGGAGCCGGCGCTCCCGCTCCGCTCTTAGTAGCAAAAGCCCTGGCGGAGTCGAGTCCGCTAACCCGATCTAAGCCGATCTAAGCCGATCTAACCCGATCTAAGCCGCTCGACCTCGCTCCCCGCATTCCTCCAATTTTTCATTGCCGCTTCCAGCAGTGGGCCGACTTAACGGTCGAGACGCCGACGCTCGCCTTACCCCCGCCCTATTTCACGCCACGTACTTACAAACAACACGCCAACAACACACACCGACACGACACGAGCTCGGGACACTTGGCCATATTGTTGAATACAGCATACGCACATCGACGTACGAGCTCAGACGATCCTCGTGTTGCGCAATAGGTCTTTATGTATTTTATACGTAGCGGCTCGGTGGCACGTTACGAGGGCTCCGAGCGCAACAACAACAACAACAACAACAACAACAACAACAAAATATAAAGAAACGTATCCGTTCGAGCGACGTTATTTATTATTGTTTTAATTACGCGATCGCGATCTCCCTTTACCCGTCGCGCGTTACTCCTCCCGCAGCGACAGCGGCTACAGGAGCAGCGAGCGGCTTCAGGAGCAACAGCGGCTACAGGAGCAGAAGCAGCGGCAGCAGCGGCAGCAGAGGAGTCACGCACGCAGTAAGCGGTCGAGCACACGAGGGAGCCCCTCAGGTCAGCCATAAGGCTACACGTATAATACTTATCGATTACCTCTAGCGTACCATTGCTTACCAAGACAAGAGACACTCGCGCGAAAGCCATAAATTTTCACGGCTATAATACCCGCTGACGCTCCTCACTCGGAAACGAGACCTCGCGGCGTAGCCTCTGCCGGCCTCGGCCTTCGACCGGACAACAAAAACTTATCTTAAATAAGATATATTAAATAGCATTTTGTACGGTTTAAGAGAGAGCTGAGAGAGACGTAGAGAGAGAGAGAGAGAGAGAGAGAGACGACTACTCCTCCCCCGCCCCCGCCCCGTGATCTACTTAAACTGGATCACTTAGTGACCGGCGACGGCTCACTCTTATTCTCTTCCGAGGCAACAATAACGGCGACCGTAGCCAACTTCCCCTCCTCCTCCTCCTCCAACGATGCGGCGCTCCCTCTCTTAGCATGTAATGAGCGGATAAACGACACCTTTGCCATTGGGACACGAATAGATTGTCGAAGTCCGTGGCCTAGGCAGTCAAATGGCGATGGCGGCGAAACGTTTCAACGCGGCCGATAACCGAAAACTTGTATTCTCCCTCATAATTTCCTCGATAATTCCCTCCCTCCCCCCCCCCCGTCTAACCCTTTACGGCGGATTTATTTGTTTTTTATCTCCTTCCTTTTCTCTCGGGGAGAAATTATCAACGTCAGGAGCGCCTCGTAAAGGCAGCTTTTACTTTTAATCCTCCGTTTCGAGCGCGATTCCTCCATCCGTCCGCCTCCTCCGCCCCTACACCCCCTTACCCACCCACCTACCCGACCACCGGTCCCAATAACCCCCCCTCGCTTTATTATTGCCTCTAAAATCCCGGCCGGGTTCCTAAGCTCTTCCTACGCTTGCGCGGGTGTGGGATCCGACCTGGCTACCACTCTTTTACCTGCCACCACCACCACCACCGCCACCACTACCGATAATCATGATAAAGTGCCACTCTGATTGACTCACACCGCCATTTTTATGAATGCCCTTTGCAACTCTTTATTGTCCCGAGGACCGCTGAAACGGCGCGCACCTTGACCCGAAGGAAGGAAAGGCAGGCCGATCAATGATCGTAGCAATGAGCGATTAAGCTTGAGAAGCGGCTCATTAACCGGGGACCTAACCGGGGACCTGAATTATAAATTAATCAAGTCGTTTGCCTATTGACGACGAGCCCCGTCCGACTCACATGACACGGCTGGCTACAAGGTTTACGTTTACCTTACTCGCCGACGATCGCAAATTACAATAGATCGGTCCTTTAATTTGCCTCGCGCTTGTCCAGACACGTGTACTGTTACAATACGTAGTTCATAGGAGCTCGGGAATCCGCAGCCTCGATCTCTCGTCGCGTCGAATGATGATGAAGAGGAGAGGAGTCTGCGATAAGAAGGCATAATTAAAGCGATGGGATAAGCTATCGATGCTTATTCATGATAAGCTTGCTTTATAATCGCCGGTGGTGGTGGTGGTGGTGGTGGCGGTGGTGGCCATTGCTCGCTCCCGAGCTAAACGTCCTCGGCTAGTAGCCGTCGACCATTTCCAATCGACGTCCAATAAAAACAAACTCCAGACGACGATGATTCCTACGGAATTTTCTCATTAATACGCGGGCGGTGGTGGCCGTGCGGTGGTGGCCGTGTGGTGGCCGTGTGGCAGGCGCGCGTAGACGCAGGGTTATGTGATTGTGAAAAGCCTTTTCACGTGAGCGCATTACGAGGGAACAAAGGAACAAACAAACAAACAAACAAACAACGCAATTACTTTTCAGCATCGGATCGCGAGCGTTTACATATTGTAAGCGAGGCTATTTACAGTCATCGGGCGTACATTTATAAATGAGCGACCAATTAAGATTAAGAGTGTGTAACATTATATATCGATCGGAGATGAGAAATGATGGTAAATAATTAAGCCTAGTTGGTCATCATCGTCGTCGTCATCGTCATCATCGTCATCGTCATCATCATCATCGTCATCATCGTCATCATCATCCGAGTTGATATTATAAATAAATGGCCGATCGAACCTCTCTCCCCGTCCACCATTTCAAAATAACAATCTCGAGCTTAATTAATTGCTAATTCTATAATGCTCCCCGGTGCTTTTTTTTCTTTCTTTTTTTTTAAATAAAAAATTATTATTATTACTGTTGTTGTTGTTGTTGTTGCTGTTGTTATTGTTGTTAGGGTTAGGGTTATTATTAATTATATGTATATATATATATAAGAATTAAATTGAATTTTGCAAAATAAAAGAGGTGGTGAGGTAGAGCTGCTGCTGATGCTGCTGCTGCTGCTGCTTCCCCCTCCCCCCTTTGTCCACGTAATCGTAATAATCGAACGAAGTAGCTTTGTAATTGTCGCAAGCTGCAGGCCGCCAATGATCGTAGTATACGTTTCATGAGTGATTGGCGCCGACAGGGATCGGGCGGCTATTGAGCCGAAGGGCGAAGGGAGCAAAGTCGTAAACTAAAGGAATGCATTCGCGAGACAAAGTAGATCCAAATGAAATCATGCCCGTCCGTTTGTATCTTGTATCGTCGGGATGGCTTCGCAGTTGGCGCGTGTGCGTGCGCCAACTTGCGCCAACTTGTGCCAAGGGGTGGGGTGCGGAGGGGCTGCTGCGAATGAGCGTGCAGAAAATTGTATATGGATTACGTTCGCTTGTACACGAATCATTTTCGTACTATTATTTATTTATTTATTTATTTATTTATTTATTCGCTTATATATTCTTATTTTACGTTTTTCATCATCATCATCATCATCATCTTATTTTTCCTCTTGCCATCTCCCCCTTCTTAAGACGATTCGCGACGGCAAGAGCATCCTGTCTCTCTCCGTCCTTCTTCTTCTTATTCTTATTCTTATTCTTATTCTTATTATTATTATTATTAATTTATATAGTCTCGGAGGCACGAAATGAAACTGTTTGCGTTTTCACAATGACTTGGTTCTCGGAGGAGGCTCCTTCGCAGCAGAAAGTCTCATATAAATTATAAATTTTCACGCTTCCGACGAGGAGTTGATGGGGGTTATTGGGGGCTGGGGGCGGGGGAGAGAGAGAGAGAGAGAGAGAGGGGCACTTTATGACTTTGTATCAATCCTTTGGTGGGAGCACGCGCAAGCCGGCCGACAATAACGATCGTCCGAGGTCCGTAGCGAAGCAAATACGTAATATTTATTTACCTTTTGCCAAGCAAGTACATCCCTACTCCGTAATGCTAATGCCTCGTGGCCACCCCAATAACCGGGACCGAGAATTTCGATAGATCATGTAAATCGAACGGCCGCTACGGCTCTACGATAACCCCAATAACCCCATTCAGCCACATCCGGAAGACAAAGTTCCGGGTTTAAGCGATTTTTCGCGAATTCCGCGTTGATTCGTCCCACAGGTTTACGTCATCGCTCTTACCAATTACCAATTACAATAGCAGACAATGACGGTTACCCCTCTCTGCCGGGGGTCTACGGAATCCGCTTCGAGATAGATCCCTCGGTGGCTGTGGCTGTGGAGGGGGAGGAGGCAGGAGCCGTTACTACGTGGCGAGATAAGTAAGAGCATTGCATGTGGATCGACGAAGCTTTAAGACTTTAAGCCCGGATTACCCGAGTCCCGCGCACCGATATACCTAGTGCAATTAAAACCCGTATGAATAAGTCATTTGTTCGGAGGCCAGCGAATGCCGAACCGCTAAATAACGACAAAATAACCCCTTAATGGAATGATATATGTAATTGTAATTGATATCGAAATCGTAATCTAATGACGTCGGCAAATATGACCACGACAACTATTAATCTCCTTCCGATACTACTCGTTGCCCCGGCCCTACCCCGGCCCTGATTCGTTCCCCTGATATACGTAGATGCGCGCCCGCTAACCCCAGCCGAGCGCTCCCCCCCCCCCCCGGAGCTCGACAAAAAAATCGAGCTCGCTGATCGTACCGGAGGCCTCGGGTGCGCCCAATCAGCCTCGATACTCCGACTCTACCTGGTGCCTCTACGTGGTCTGCCCTCGACAACGACGACGCCAACGAACGACAACGACAACGAAGACGACGACGCGGATGCAGGAAGCCCCGAGGAGGCGTCCAAGTGACGCGCGGCCCCTCAACCCGGTTATGCGGCTCCCATCGCCCGATCTCCCATCGGGGGAGATGCGCGCCCGCTCCCTAAGCGAGTAGTAGCAAGTCATTGTGATCGAGGGGCCGAGCGGTGCCGGGGGGGGGGGGCCGACCTTAACTGCAACTTTAATTGTCCCGAGATGACTTATTAGGGTCCCGAGCGAGAGATACCCCCCAACCCCACCTCCCTCCCCTCCCTCCATCACCTCCCTCCACCCAAACCCCCATCCCCCCCCCATCCCAACCCACCAGAGCCAATAAGCCCCTGACGATCCTACTGAAACAAAGTCACGCCGCTTTAATAACATATCGGATATCACGGGGACGCCCGGCGTCCGGGCAATTATCCTCCGAGTATTCCTCGTCGGGCGCTCCCTCGGCGGCCAGCCTCGGTACGGGCTACCGGGGATCCTCCCGAGCTCGGACAGGACTCGGGGACGAGCCGCGGGCCCCGCGAAGCCCGCGCCGTGACGTGCAACAATGAGCGCGCGCGCGCAAGCGCAAGACTCCCCGAAACGGGAGCCCCTTGGCAGGTGGTCTCGGCCTCAGCTCCTCCACTCGGAGCCACCACCAGGTCCACCACCACCGCTACCACCACCGCCACCACCACGACCTCCGCAGCCGCCCCCGGAGCGCTACCGTCGCTCGGGGGCTGATCGGAGACAGATCCGAGGCGGCACAGACTTGCGTAGTCACGGGGGTCCCATTACCCGGGCCAGCGCTTTATTATTAGCCTCCCAGCGGGGGTGGATCTCCTACGCGCCCCCTCCCCTCGCCCCCTGAGCCACCACCTACCGACGACCGCGACTGCCGCGGAACCGATCGGCAACCGAGCCGACCGGGCCTCATCCACCCGCCCGTCTACCGCCCCCGAGGAAGACAATCACGGCTCCCGAGCCAAGCCGATGGAGCGCGAGGCGATGGTGCCCGAGGTGTATGGGAGCGTAAATTTACACGCATTAGATGTTGCCTCGGGGGCCCCCGGCCACGGCAGACCGGCGCATTGTTCGCGAGGCCGAGCGACTCCGGGCCCCCCCGCTGGGCCAGTTATTCGCAGCGCCTCCTGCGATCCCTCGTCCCCGATTCTCGCTCTAATTTGTAACGACAGACCCGCGGGGCCCGGCAGCGGTACGAGCGGTAATAGGCGGAGAGGGACGAGGTGGAGGTGGAGGTGGAGGTGGAGGTGAAGGAGGAGGAGGAGGAGGAGGAGGTGGTGGAAGAGGAGGAGTTCGCGAGCGCGTACCCCGCCCGTACGGGGCATGCATTCGCCGCCTCCGCCTCCGCCTCCACCACCACCACCACCACCACCACCACCACCACCACGACCAGCACCACCGCCATCACCACGAGCAGCAGCATCATCGCCGTCATCGCCACGTCGACGTAGCCTCTTTGCATTCCAAAGTGCCCCCGAATCGGCTACCGACTATCCGATCTCCCGATCCCAGTGCCGCCCCCTCCCCATCCGTCATCCTAACCCATCACTACACCCTACGCCTCTCCTCCGTCCCCTCCCTCGCCAACCCGCCCCTGCCAATCAATTACGAACAAGCTAACGACTCATGCCCGGCTCGTTTGGGGCCCGACGACCCTCTCTACCCGCACCGCCGGCTTACCCGGCTTCCACGGCTTCCACGGCTAAGAGCCGGGCCCCAGACGCGATTCCCAGCCGACGGATCGACCTCGTCTCCGCGCACTCGGAAATCTAATATTCTAATAGAAAGTGGAGGGGCGGCTCGGATTTCCGAGCCGCGGTGTCGACGACCGCTCGCGAGCGCGCACTGGCACCGCCACCCCCTCCTCCACCTCCTCCTCCACCTCCACCTCCACCTCCACCTCCACCTCCACCTCCTCCGCCGCCACCGCGCTCCGAATCCCCCACCCAGTGAGCCTTGCTTACCACGGGCGTCCCCGTCGCCGTCGCCTAGCCAGGCCACTCTCTCGTCCCCGGGCTCTCTCGTTCCGCTCGTGCGCGAGGAACGCGCTCCGACGTGCCGGGACTCGACCTCCAGGAGCAGACGGCGGCGACGGGCTGCGGTTCCAGGCTCAAACGAGCCGCTCCTACCGGGCTTTTCTCTCGCTTGGACGCATCCCGGGCCTCCTCGCCCCGGGAGGCCCTCCCGACTCCATCCCCACGGCTGCTTTTCCCCAGTTGCCGTCCCTGCCCTCCGTCAAACCCTCCTCCTCCTCCTCCTCCTCCTCCTCCTCACGCGACTCTTAACCAATTCCTCCTCCCGCCACTGTTCTAACAATCATAATGCCAACAATAATAATAATAATAATAATAATAATGATGATGATGATGATGATGAAGCGAAGGGGCCGGTGGTAGGGGCGGGTGGAGGGACGGGACGGGACGGGACGGAGGAGACGGGAGGGGGAGGGGTTGTAGAATACCTACGGAAGCCGTTCCCGGCCACGCCAAGGACGGACCTGATGAGCCCAATCACGGACCCCCTCGCGATTATCCTCATCATTATCGATTATTAACTATTCTTGCCCATTCGCCCTCCACGTTATTAATCGCAAGAGTATCATTATTACTATTATTATTATTACTATTATTATTATTATTATTATTATTAATGGTTTCGCTACCGCGGATGCATGCCCGTTACCCCGCTCAACCCCGTGATCCGTCGACTAAGGACGGAGCCGACGATGAGGACGATGAGGACGATGACGACGATGACGACGGAGAAAAGGGCCTCCGGAGGACCACCTGCGTACGTACCCTCTCAGAGGGACTGTATTCCTCAGTTCCGAGCCGACCCCCCCCCCTGCAGCAGTCCGTTGGACCGTTTACCTCGCGTGCGAGCGACGGCCACTGCAATTTCTTGCACGCGATTACCCAGCGCTACTGGAATACCGCGGTGCCGCTCGTCGTCGATTCCGTCGTGTCCCGGATGCCCGTAAATTTCGAGCAATTTCATAAGACGTTTTTGACGAGCGAGGGATCGACCGACCGACCTGCCGACCGACCGACCTGCCGCCTCCTCGGCACACTCTCTTCTCCTCGGCCATTCCCCTGCCTGCACGCACCCCCTGCCAGCGGCGGGAGAGCGCGGAGCTGACCAAGCTGACCAACGGCGCGGAGCGGGTAATCCTTATCGGCGACGGGAACGGGAGTGCGGGGCAAGGAAGTTTCGCGGCGCGCAACAACAGTTACCCGACGTTATCCACGGGCGAGAGCCGCCTGACTGACCGACAGTCGAGGCTCTGCTTGTGGGCGACGCGCGGGGGCGCCACCGCGCGGCCCCGACCGACTCGGCACCGAGCCCGTTGACCCTGGCCAGGGATCGATAGCCAGGAGTCGAGGCCCGAGAGTCCAGGCGGCCGAGGGCCACTCGACCGACGTCCGCGCGCGCCCTCGACCCTCCGCGTAGGCCAAGCCCACCGACGAAACCCGCGTACGCGATTTATGCACGAGACTCGGCGGGCTCGTCTACGTCGGCACGTAGCCGCGATCCCTCATCCACGTAGGAGGCGAGGCCGCGCTCGGGCTTCCTTATACGGGGGCACGAGATCACGGCGACGACTGCACACGTGCCGCGAATCACGTATGACCCGGTATGAGCACGTATATCCCGGGGCCAACCGGGTCCAGGTCGCGCGAATCGACCTCGCGTCCATCAACGGCAGCAGCGGCAGCAGCAGCGGCAGCAGAAACGCATTAGGACAGGCGTTGCACGCAACTAAAATGCACGATCGGGAAAACAAAGGGTCGGGGAGGTGGGAGGGCAATAAAAAGGGGCTTTATTTGCAGGAGGGAAACAATTTCGTCTGGAAAGGGCTGCGTATTTGTCGCAAGCACAATTATCCCCGTCACGGTTAACTGACGAAACGCAAAGCGACATGGGAAGAGAGAGAGAGATACCGGGCACAAGGGGGGAGGGGGTGAGAGGGAGAGGAGATGGAGACGACAACAACAACAACAACAACAACAACAAGGACAAAGGGGTCAGCAACGGTAGGCAAGGAAAAAAGCAAATGGGATTGGGGTGCGTTGAGGTGGGAGGTGGGGGTGGATAGAAGAAGGGATGGACGGGGGTGGCGAACGCAGAGGTGAAAAAACAATGGAAGAAGAGGGTTAAACGGCGGAAAAGTACCGAGCGGTTTGCGGGGGGGGTGGCGGTGGGGGGGTCATGGCCGGAAGGATGGCCGTGGATGGGATGGGATGGGATGGGATGGGATGGGAGGGGCAGGCGGAAGAGGTATTTTAGAGCTTTGCTTTTTGTTTACAGGAGCCAGTGGATATCTCCCCCCGGAGATATAAAAATAATATCCGTGGCAATATAAAATCCCGGCGAATGTGCTCGGGCACGCGGACGAGCGTATGCAAAGAAAGCTCGGGAGTAGTAGCCCCGGCGGGGGGGGGCGGGTCGGAGGGGCTCGAGCCGAGCGGAACGGAGCGCAGCGGTCTCGGGGTCACAAAGGAGCCTCTCTCCCTTTGAGCGAGCGAGCCGGCAAATTGGAAGTATTCTATTTTTTTTTTGTTTTTCTTTTTTCTTTTTCTTTTTCATTTTCTTTTTCTTTATTTTTTCCTTCCTTCCTCCCTTCCTCCCCCCGCGAGCCTCGCTCCACCAGCCGCCTTTCCCGCTACGCGGATCCTATATACGTAAACGTTCGAGGACCGATGTGCGAAGTGGCGGCTGGTGGAGTGAGGCTCGCGGGGGGTGGTTATTGGGGGAGAGGGGACCGGGGAGGTTATTGGGGTATGGAGGTTAGGCTGAGAGGGAGATCAAGGCACAGATAGATAGATAGATAGATAGATAGATAGATAGAGGCACTCGACTGGCATCCGCGAGAGCTTGATCAGCTATTCAGGTACTACGAGGTACTCCTCGCGTCCCCCCCCCTTCCCGTGACTCGTCCCGGACTCGGCCGACGCTTAACCGTCGTAGCAGTGGGTCCGCGGTGGTGGGTCCGCGGTGGTGAGTCCGCGGTGGAGGAGGGTCGAACGTCGGGGATCGCCAGCTCCGACAGCTCAGCACCGAGATAAAATAACGCTATTGAAAAGTTTGTCGAGCCACAGTCGTGCTCCCTCCCCTCCCCCCTCCCCCCGTACGTGTAAGATTTTCAGCTCACCAGGACGCGGGGCCGTCGGCTTCGTATTCTTAACACGCGCCTCAAAACTCAACCGGGAATATTAAGCGACTTGTAACGCCTTCGTGTCACCCCCTCCTCCTCCTCCTCCTCCATCTCCTAATCCTTCTCCACACACACACACACACACACACACCCTCCGCCCCATACCCGCCCCTACCCACCCCTAGAAAGGGACCGACACCTCGGCACCGTTCTCCGGACGCCTCCGCCGCTCCGTTCCGCTCTCTTAATTGTCCCGGGGAAAAATCCGGACGCCTCCGCTCTTTAAACAAACGCATGGCAAACGGGGAATGGGAATCTGCAGCACCCCCCACCCCACCACCGACGCTCGGCCACTGACTCTGCTCGACCCCCTCAGACAGCGATCGCTCAAGGGCAGCCCCGATGAATTTATTTATTTATTTATTTATTTTTTTTTTTTTTGGCCGTAGGGCAGGGACTTCCGGTTTCCTTGTCACTCAATAATTACATTAAAAAGTTCCTTCGGGCGGGCGGATAATGCGATTACCTCGGCGTCGACGGGCCGCCGACGCTTTAGTCGTCACGGGATTCCCTGCCTCGGGGGTTATTCGCGTGGGTTATTCGGGGGTTATTGGGTTGCCTATTGGGGGTGGATTGGGGGGGAGGCAGAGCAGAGCTGTGGAGAGCAGTGGAAAGTGGAGGGGGGGGGGGGGGGAGGGGATAACCGAACCCACGGGGCTACTATTGAAATCCGGGCCATTAAAGGGAAAGCGGCGTCCGATCGATTAAAAAACACGTCGGTGACCGGCGAAAAATGGTTAAGTGGATGGGCGGCCGGCGGCGGGGGAGTGGAGGGAGCCGGTTTACAAATGGCAAATGATAACGCGTAACCGCGTCGGACAAGCCAAAAGAGACAAAGCGCCGGGCAGTGAGGGTAGGTAGGGCTGGTGGGACGGCGGTCGTTGGAGCGGCTAGGGGTGGGGGGAGATGTAGCGGTAGGATTATTTATGATTGCCGGGGGGTCGGAGGGTGGGATGCGGTGGTGGCGTAGGAGTAGGAGGAGGAGGAGAAGTAGGAGGATGAGGGAGTAGAAGGGGGTGGGGATGGGGATGGCATCGGTTGTGAGCTCGCTTTATGGGCTAATACCTCGGTGGTTGCCTCCTCCTGGAACGAGGAGAGACGTGGACCGCGCGCACAATCAGGGTATTACGAGGGCACGTAGATGCCGTTACGGGGACGTCGTCGCTTTAAACGCGGGTGCGTGCGCCGAATCGATAGGCCGATATCGCATTATCGCATTACGCCGATCTTGATTTATGCCCCCGATAGCGGATAGACGTCTCCATCGTCGGTGTCCGTCCGTCCGTCCGTCCGTCTCCCCCCCCCCCCCTCCCCCAACCCCCTCCATCCCCATCCGTCCCCGTCCCCGTCCCGTACCGTTCGACGACGACGACGACGACAACGACGACGACGAGGTCCTCCGTCCCCGTCCCCGTACCCGCACGTTAGAGAGGCACGCGCTACCCCCGGGGACTCCCCGCCCTCCCTGACTCAGCGCTTTTATCCCGCTTTAAAATCTGGTGGAAAATTTCGCGGAAAATATCGCGGAAAATGTCGCGGAAAATATCGTGGAAAGACGCGCGATCAGCGGCCGTTAAACGTCAGGGTGTCGAGCGGCTTGCGATTATAAGCCCCGGATAAGCCTCTCCTCACCCTCCTACACCGGGTCTAACCACCCCGCGTCTTTCTACTCGGCAGTTCGGCAGCTCACCCCTCCCCCCCACACGCCTCCCTTGCCCACCCCCTCAGACGGGGTCTATGAAAGGGCTTATCGGCTTGCCGGGCCGGGGAGGGTGACGCGGGTGCCGAGGGTGACCCGAGCCTGATTACCCCCGGAGAGGCTGCGATCTCGAGGATTAAGTACCAGCCGTCAAAGTCGCCTTTTGTCTCTTACGAGCGCGCCGACGGATTCCTCCCGACGCGCGGCACAAATTTATCGCCTCCGTTACCTCTCTTCCCCTCCCCCCGCCGATAACCCCTTAGAACGCCAACGTCATCGGCAAGCCTCTCCGCTGAAATAAAACTCCCATTAATCCATGCGAATCGTCAAAAGATTTATACCTCTAATTTGAGTGCGCGTTTACCTGCTCGCTTCCCCGCCTCCACCCCCCTCGAGTTCTACTAATGAGAGGCCCATCAACTCCTGCCTGTGTCCCGTGCCCCGAACGAAAACTCGTGGCCGGGCCGATGGTAAATCCCCGCCCGGGGTCTCACCTGCTACGACGCCCCCTTAATCACGCGCTCCCCGACCCCGACACGTTAAATGCTTTTTTTTGTTTTTTTGTTTTTTTGTTTTTATTTTGCTCGTGTGTTTTTCATTTCCCTCCTCTCCCTCTTCTCCCTTTCACCCCCCTACCCCGGGTTAATCGTCCCGACAGCCGAATACGCGAAGCCTTACTTAGGAAATCCACGGGCCACGATAAATATCGTTTATTTAAAAATAGCGGACAGCTACCAATCAAACTTCCGCCTCCTCTGCGTGCGTGCGTGCGTGGGTGCGTGCGAGGCTCCGTGTCTATGTGTCTCTGCCACGGCGTAGCGCTGAAAAATCCATTCGATATGTAGGAAATATATTGGCCTCTGCTTCCGATACATTATTCCCTCCGTACACGGGATACGAGAAAAATGCCTCTCTCGTAGAGCGAGCGAGAGTGAGAGAGAGAGAGAGAGAGAGAGACAAAGTGTCTGCGCGTACCCGCACAAATACATGCTTGTGTATATTTACCTCGTTTAAATTGATAATCTTAAACGAGATAGAATAAGGATGGATAGAATGAATAAGAGAGAAATGGGTGAGGCGAGGCGAGGCGAGGCGAGAGACAACCGAACGACCTCCTCTCTATCGGAAAATAAGGATTATTTTAGGAATGTCAGATGCTAGGAAAAAGGTCGGGAAAGGATAGGGAAGAGGCTTGAGGGGGGTGGAGGAGAGAGGGGGGAGGAATCCTTTTAGTCTAGAAGGAAATATTCTGATTTACAGGGACTTTTTTTTATTTAGCTTAGCAACTTCATTCAAGATTAATACTCGACAGCCAACGGAGCTTTCCACCCCCTCCCCCCCAATCAACCCCTCGCTCCTCACCGCGCTCCGCGCCATTCGCCCCTCTACGCGAATAAAAGCTTATTAGAGGAGCATTGAGACCGTGTTCGAGAGCCTTAGCCGACGTTTATATTACCGTCCTCCTCCCCCTCCTCCTCCTACTCCTCCTCCTCCTCCTGCCACCCGCGCAGCCCGACTCGGTAGATCCTCCGACCCCCCGATACCGGACAAGCTTCGTATTTAGATATCACCCCGAAACGACGACAACTTTACTCACGCCCCCCCCTCCTCCTGCCCCCTACACACCCGCCGGCCCATCCGCCTGCGCGCACCTACACAGATGTGAAAAGTAGAATAAAATCGCTGCAGTGGGATTGCCATTCTTTCCGGATTCTGCTGAAGGGAGTCTCGAGTCTTGCCGCGACACAACAGCACCCGCCGATACTCGATCGCTTCCAGTGCATCTGTAGAGAAAAAGAAGAAGAAGAAGAAGAAGAAGAAGAAGAAGAAGAAGAAGAAGAAGAAGAAGAAGAGGTTTGCCTAGCCCAGGTTCGCCTGGGTGATGGGAGGGGCCGGTGGCGTAGTCGCACGGGGGGTGGGGGGTGGAGGCCGTCGATGATGCTCCGTGCTTATGTGATGGTGAGGGGAGAAAGGGGGTGACAACCTCGCAGGGGCTAAAGCCGGCAGGTGTGCAGCTCCTAATTAGGTACTTAACGCTCCTCGCAGGCACCCCGTAGCTATTCATCGCTCCCTCTCCCTCCGACTCCCTCTCCGACTCCCTCTCCGACTCCCTATCATCCGTCTTTGCCTATCGCTTTGACGCTCAGGCGTAGAGGATCACGATCCCCAGGCGCTTTACCTGATGCTAACGTATGGATAACGTAGACCCGCCCGCACGCGCTTACGCCAATATTTATGAATGGGGGCGGAGGGGGGGTGAGGGTAGCAGCGACGACACTCGATGAATATATCAGATAACGGAGCCCGGCACCCCCTCCCCTCCCCCACATGCGCCCGGCGTAGCGCAAATTAATTTGCCGATTTATTTGTCGACAAATCGCCGTCGATCCCTTGTCGCGTCAGCCCGCCGTAAATTCCATCCACTACCCTGCCCTCCCCTCCCATCCGCCCGACACCACTACGCCGATTTTTTTTCAAAATCCGCTGGGGCGGTTGGAGGGGGGGGGGGGAGGAGGCGTAACGCGCACCGCTGCTGAGTGGCAGCGATATTTTTTCTTTTTTATACAGGGGCGCGAGGAGGAATATTTATGAAACGCGCTTCGGTGGCGGGCTCGATCGGCCCACCGGGAGGCTGACTTTTACCCACCGAGTCGAGTCCTCCCGGGTTTTTCATCTTTTTTTTCCCCGGAACCCTTCACCATTATGCGCGGCCCCGCGGCAAAATCTCTCTTGGCTCATTGGGATTGACAGGGCAGACGTATCAAAGGTCTTCGGCCGCTGAATAAATAAATAAATAATATTCCCTCGAAAACTGTCGTTCCTACCCCCCCTCGCTCTCACCCGCCCTCACCCGCCCCAACCCCAACACCACCGTCGCCGCTGATCCTCCTTGTTCCCGTTTTCTTCTTCTTGCTTCCGTCGTCGCCCTCCACCCCCTCCCTCCACCCTCCACACCCCACCCCCGCGGGGGGTCTCGTAGACAAAGGAGCGAGGAGAAGCTGACGGCATTGCCCCTCGGATTGGAGAATTTTATAGATCAAGGAGGCTCGAGCTCATAAATACTTAACTGTGCCGTAAAGTTTAAGGGGATGATTCAACGGCACCACGAATGCGGTTAATTTTTATAACCTTAAATTCGTTTGCTAAAGCACCGCGGTGTGGCCGTAGAATTGCGCGTAGGTCGCTGCATGGGTCGCGGGGTTATTGGGGTCCGGGGGGGGGGAGAGAGAGAGGATAGCTTCCGATTATTCAGCAGCTCCTCAGCTTTTAATTGTTTACCCACGGCCTCGTTATTTACACGTCGCGCTCTTCTAATGGTAAGTAATTAGCCCGAGTCCGAGTCATGACTCACCCACGGACGGCGTCCGGACCTCCCCCCCATGCGTCCACGGCCGTGGAGTAGGCGACGAGGATCGGCATGGATTTCATAGGGAATCGCAGCCCGTCGAACGCAGACGTATATTACTTGGACGTTTTATCGAGCGGAGGAGGAGATTCAGCCGTGAGCTATGAGGAAATGTGAGGTGTACGGGGAGAGGAAAGTCGAATGAATTGCCGATATTAGAAAGTGAAGTAGCTCGGACTCTCTCCCCCCCCACTCTCTCACTCTATCTCTATCTATCTATCTATCTCTCTATCGGGGAGGATCGGGAGAGCCGGCGACGCTTCTTGGCCGCATTTAATTCTCTTTAAATTTCGGAATAAATCGACGACGACGACGACGACGACGACGACGACCCTCGTCCTCCCTCCCCCATCCCAGAGCACCACAAGTATTAGGAAACATTGGGGCTCGGTACCTCTCGGGACCTCCTCTCGGGACGTCTCAGGGCCTCTCGGGACCTCTCGGGACCCAACGGTGCCACGAGGCGATTAATTCATTATTCCCGGGGATTGTCGGTGGGTGGGTGGGTGGGTGGCTGGCTAGAGGGCGGGAGGCGGAGAAGTACTTTTTCAAAGCCCCGCTTTACGTGGTACGTGGAAAATGAGAAAAGCTAGGGGGGTGGGGTGGGGTGGAAGTGGAAGCGGGCGTTGTGAGCTTCATTCGTCCGAGGATCGATCGGGGGTCCTTCCGTTTTCGGGCGGGAGGGACGTATATCCGTAGCCGTAGTCGGCGCCACCCCTCTCCCCCCTCTCCCCCTCACCACCCTTCTAGGGATCAGAGCCAGCCGTACGCCGTATATACCCTAAGCACTTTATTATTCGAGTCATCGTCCTCTTTGTTATAATGGCTCGGCAAAACTGCGGACACTTGGCGTACGTACAAGGCGACCCCAGTGCGATCTACATGTCAATACTCGTCCATCGGGTGACGAGAGATAGCCCGGAGAGCTGGATCGGCCGGCGTGAAGCTGTCGTTGGAAGTGGGGCCGGGGTGTGGGGCGCAGGGTGCGGGGCGCTGGGTGCGGGTATTACATTTCACTTAGAGCGTGTGAAATATAATTAAAATCAATAGCCCTTATCGGTCGAGTAGCTTACCCTACCTCCCGCACACCGCCCCTCCCCCGTCCAGCAATCGACCTGATTTTTTTTTGTTTTTGGGGGTATCGTTGGCGATGGTTGGAGGGAAGCGAGGGGCGGGAGGGATTTTTATCGTTAGATCCCCTAATAAAATCGACAGCTTTTCGGCTTTTCGGCTTTTCATTATGAAATCGAACTTATTTATGAACTTATAATAATACTTAATGACTTTTCTTGGGGTTATTGGGGTTGGGGTTGGGGAGGGAGGGATGGAGGGAGGGATGGGGGCTCGGAATCTCGGAGGTGGATTATATATTATTATGGTTGTTGTTACCGTACGGCTGTTGATGTAGCCGTTGCAGAGAAGGAGGAGTCGGAGGAGGAGGAGGAGTAAGGGGGTTGGGAGGGGGGGGAGGAGGAGAAATTTCCAGCGGATGGGAGGATGGAAGGTCCGCTGGATGGAAGCCCCGTAGTCGAGACCCGGTAAATAAAGTACCTTGAATATATTTTAGGGAATTCCGTGGCCGCAATCAATGCCGCGCGGGGATCGCGGTGCCGGTCACGTACTTTCCACGCCTCGAGCTCCGGGCAAGCTCCGGGGCGGTGGCAGGGCGGGGGGATTTTCCTAAGCCCGGGTCTAGCCAAGCCCCGCGAGGCCTTACAACGCAATGGCTCGGTAATACACGGCCGAGGGCTAGGGGGAGGGAGGGAGGGGTTATCGGGGTTACACCTCTCGCGAGCTAAGCAGCCTCGCCTTCTCATCCCCCTCCCCCCACCCATAGAACGTATTTTTTTTTTTGCTTCGTAGAGAGAGTTTTTTTGCAAAAAGAAAGCCGATCATCCTGTGTATATGGCGATGGGCCTCTGGACCCCCAGCAGCATCATCCACTCGGTTCTTATATTATAATCCATATATTAAGGATTTTATTGACTCGCGCGCGCGTACCAACGCGGTTTAAGGGATGTTGAGGGAAGTTGAGCGGAGTCGGCCGGCAAGCCACGCGATCCCTTAAAATATTAATCTTTTTGACGAAGTCCGTACTGCGATCGTATTGGGGGTTTGAAAATTTTTTTCAAAGCAAAGCCGACTTGCGGCAGCTCGCACCGTTGCGACGGGTTTGCAGGGTTGGCGGGTAGGCGGGGGGGTCATTGGGGCCGGCCGGGGGGGTTATTGGGGTTGGCGCGGGTGGCGTTGGCGGCACTCGTAACAAAGTTTCCCGAGCTTGTTGGAGTCTGGAGGGGGGTGGGGGGTGAAACGGTAGAGTGGCCGCTCCTCGGTGCTGGTGCATTATATAGCCAGAGAGAATTGCTCGACGTGAATTTCGCTATAATTATCACCGTAAATGGCCAATTATCGTGGGCCAAACTTTAAACGAGCAGCCTCATTATCTGCGTAAGCGCTCCTTTTTCTTTTTTTTCTTTTCTTTTTTTCTTTTTTTTTTTTATTTTCACTCGATAAAACTTATCTAAAAATCTATCTACGGCATCGCTTAGCGTACAATCGAACTTTTAATTTTAAACTGCAAAATCGGTGGGACCGCCTGGCGTGAAGGGGGGGGGGGACGAGAAGCTTTTAGGGATTCGTAGGCGACCTGCGAACGGTGGCAGGTGTGCAGGTGTGCGGCAGTCGATTCAACGAGCAAAAAAAAAAAAAAAAAAAAAAAAAAAAAAAGACACGGATTTATTTACGGCTTTATTTCGGGAAACCGCGTTTTCCGTTGGACCGCTGTTTTCCACGAGAGGGCGCCCGATTCCTTGTTTTCGCGAGCTTCACGCGTAAATAAAAGGCATTCCAGTCCGGTAATTAGCCCCTCGGCGATATTAGTCAACCGGCTGAGGATGGGGTGGGTGTGGCGACGTCACCGGCTCTTGATTTACGGGGAAGGGAATGGTAGAGAGAGAGAGAGAGAGAGAAGACGGGCAGGACTTTAAGAAAGGAAAAACACCCGAGGCTCCGAACGTGCTTATATACCTTTATATACCTTTTCTTTCCCCACCCCCCGCCCCTCCACGTTCCCTTTTTCCTTGTTTTCTTTTTCTTCTTCTTTTTCTTTTTTTCCTCTCTCCCCCTCTCTCTCTCTCTCTCTCTCTCTCTCAGTCACTCCTCCCCGCCCCCTTCCTTTTATTATGAAATTTGTAAATATATGGCCGTATAATTGACAATCGAGTGAATTCAGCTAAAAGGCTCGGCTGTAATCTGCAAAAAGGGGGGGGGGAATTGAATTCAAATTGAATATTATATTGAATATTCAATATAGAATTTTTTTTCCCTATAGAAGAAAACTTATATTGAATTTATGGGATCATTTGGAGTATAAAAGAAATCGATCCCATTCATATATTGTCAGACAATTTCCTGCAATATTATTAATAGTTTTCCACAAATAAAAAAAAAATCGCATCCCTCCCGCTCCTCCCAACCCCTACCGCCCCCCACCCCAATAACCCGGCCCAACGAGGCGCATCCGTTGTATAGCTTTCGTCCGTGGAATTAATTGCAGCCGCCAAGTCCGACCATCGTCGGTCGCAACGTTACAAAGCAACGTTTGCTAATAAATTTCTTCTGGGATTATTAGCGAGAAATGAAACGAGACGAAGGCAAAGTAGGAGAGAAAAGTTACGCTCGGGAGTATAATTATGGGAGTGAGGTCGCCTACTTGGCCTCTGTCATTTCGTCTAATAAGAAATTGAGGCGTCATTCCCTTCTATTTTAATTCAGGCCCATTTTATTTGTACGGCGAATGCGGGGGCCAGACTCTCTTTATAATGGCAAATGTAGCGTGTGAGATTGGGTGGGGGGGTAACGCTTCACTTACGGATCGAAAATCATGGGAGGTTATTTGAAAATACGCACCTCGACCATTCCCTACCGTCGTCGGAACCCCCTGCCCCCTCTCACCCCCTGTCCCTACCTCCGGTCCCATGAAAAGACAATTCTCCGAGAGCAGAATTTATCGCCTGATATTATAATTTTTTTTTTTTTTTTTTTTTATCCTTCCCTCCCCCCCCTCAGGGTTGGTTGTTGTCGCCAGGACACAAAGTAAGCTTTAGTGCGACAGGAAGAATATTAATGTGAAATTCATAAATACGGCAATACAGGGTGTAGTAGTAGTGACTAATAAGGTGATATCTGCAAGCTAATATGCAAGGATTCATTATATTTTTTTTATTTTAAAGGCTATAAATTTTAAGGGGAAGCTCTTAAAAAGGATACGCCGCTGCCCCCCCCCCATCCCGACTCTTACATAATAAATTTAAGTAACGGTCTCTTTTTTCCCTCGTCGTCGTAGTAGTCGTCGTAGTAGTCGTCGTGGTTGCTCTTGTTGCGCGTGCTTTTTGTTTATCTTGTCCGTTAGATGGCAGGTGGGAGGGATGCACAGAGAGAGAGAGAGAGAGAGAGAGACTCATCATCCCTTAAATTCTTCCTAATAAGCGTCGGGCGTATCCCCGCCCCGGGCCGCGCGACACAAGGACGGCCGGCCGGCCGGCCGACCTTCTCCTCTCCTTGTCGACGTTCTTGTTCACCGCCGGGGTTACCTCCGAGGGCCGAGCCCCGCATTCTTTTTTCCCGGATAAAGAGCCCGACCAAGACTATTGGACGAAGACTAATACACGTCGCCGTCGTCTGTATGTGAACGACGCCTCCTTAAAATTCATGAAAATTTCCTCTTAATAAAAACCCCGACGCTGAATATTTACGCGTATTGTGTCTGATAATACGATATCGATAGCGGCCGCGGCCACTTGCATCTCCCCGCATCTCCCCGCATCTCCCCGCATCACCACGCATCTTCCTCGTATTTCCCCGAGCAGCAACGAATTGCAAGAATATCGTATTCCGGAGTCTTCCTGTCGCGGGTACAGTAAGTGCGCGTACGCTATAAGCGTAAATAAGCTCGCACCCCTATCCAAACACGACTGCTTCGTTTAATTTTACATCGTACGACGACTAGGACAACGAGGAGGACAACGAGGAGGACAACGAGGACGAAATTGTTGCTCCGCGGCACGCCTCGCCTCTTACCTGTCCATTGCTTATCGATACAACATACCGACCTCCGCGTATACGAGCCGCCCATCCACCGGCCGCCTACGTGTCATTGTCGTTTATAATTTATTGCCCGGCATTTCTTCCCCGCCCCCCACCTCCCCCCTCAAAACCTATATTTACAGCTCGTAACTATTTTTTACGGAACATTATAATCTGAAAATACATACCAATCCTTTTACATGCAGCAGCAGCATTATTTGCTTCTTTTATTTAAGCGAAAAAAAAAGGGAAAAAAAAATTATTATTATTATTTTTTTCTATAAACTTTATTATCCCTTGAAATTTTAATTCCGTAAGGGGAACCGTTATATTGTAAAGCTGGCTTGTAAAGCTTTCAAATACCTGCTTTAGCGGTTTACCGAAAATTTCATCGCAAATTCCACTTAGTAAGATTACTATTTTTTTTTTTTTTTATATCGCTCATCAATATGTTTTAGAATTATTTAATCAATACGAGCCGTATTTTTCTCCTTTACCGTCAATACGTCCGCCAATTTTCATCCTTATCCTCCCCGCCCTTCCCGCCCCTCCATCCCAGAAGGTAGCCTTCTGCTTCCGCCGCCGCTACAGCTACAGCTACAGCTACTGTTTTATTGTTGTTGACGTTGTTGACGTTGTTGACGTTGTCGATGGATGCCGACGTAGTAGTCGTCGTCGTCCTTTTTAATTTCGGCTTTTAGCGTGAAAATTAGTAGGAAGAGTTTTTACGGCCCCGGCACCTTTAGGCGGCCGCGTCCCAAAACGAAAATAATAAATTCGCTAATTTCGCTAAAACTAAAAAGATATTAAATTTCTATACGATTATACGTAAAATGAAAATATTTCCCTGCTCTCTGGGGGTGGGGGGGGGGAGGAAAAAAAAAGAAGAAAGAGAGAAAAAAAGAAGCAGAAAATTACTAACGAGTTTTATCTATCGGCATTCCTTAACCTTTATCATAAAAAATTTCTAATATAATAACCGAAATGAAGTTTTTAAAATATTTTCCTGGCTAAAAAAATATTCCGGACCCTCTTTTTGCTCGAAGCTTTAAAAAATATTAGTCCATTCGCTGTATAAGCCGAATTATCGTTACTCCATCCAACATTATTACTATTAATCGTCATCGTCATCGTCATCGTCATCATCATCATCATCATCATCCGAGTTGACGTTATTATTTCTTATTGTCATCATCGTAAGTACAGTTAATTCGAGGGCTTGCGTGACATATATAATTTCTATAAAACGTTCCCGGTTAGCTCTACGAATGTTGGGGGGGTTGGGGGGGTTTCGTCAATCAGGGCTCGATTTAGGAAGCGCGTTGCGATCCGCGCACTGATGCATCGGTCGGCCGTGCAAGTGGAGGCGAGAATGGCACTGGCGAATTAGATAATGGATTGTTCGAGGGGCGGGATAAGAATTTATCGGGATTTACGATGCGCGTGACGCGCACGATGTAATAACAACGGGTCGCGTAATGCAGAGTAAGCTGCGCAGTCGGTAAGGATGGTTATTTACTTAAGAATTTCGGCGAGGGCTTGCGAGGGCTTGCGAGGGCTTGCGAGGCTAAGGGAGGAAATGTTAATTTAACGTAAAAGTAATGGGGGTTCGGCCGAAGCTTCCTATCTACGGGTAAAGTGCATGAAATTCACGTATTTTACATCCATAATAAATATTAAATTTTATTACAAGGTAAGGCATATAGAGAGAGCGAGGGGAGAGGGGGGGGAGATGGTAAAGAAAATACGGTATTTTATTATAATGTAAGGGAGTAAAAAAAAAAAAAAAAAAATGAAAGGAAAGGAAAGGAAAGGAAAGGAAAGCGCCGAGACGATAATAAAGGGTAGAGTTGGGGGTTGGGGGAGGTCGAGGGAGTCCTGGGTCGCCGGGAAGGGACTTTTGATGTTAGATATAATTACGGAGTATTCTCTGCGGTGTAAGAATTTAATTCTTTTGAGAGTCAAAGCGTTTGCGAGGGAGCGCGCGACAACGCGTGTGCGATAGACATAGAGAGAGAGAGAGAGATAGATAGAGAGAGAGAGGGCGTTTGGGGGAGAGGGAGGGGGAGTATAATTCGTAGTAGTCGGCGGTCACTCGTTGATCGATTATCCTCCTGCTCGGCCCATCCGAGTTCGACGTTTGCCTGCGAGTGTGTGTGTGTGGGGGGGTAGGAACGGAGGTGGCTGGCTGGATGGCTGGGTGGCGGAAGAGTTCTTTGTTGTTAATTTGACGAGCCGAGGCTGATTCGCGGTGACTTTTCGATCGGACTGAGTAGATCCGCGTTCGGCCGATTACGTGGCCGATTACGTGGCCGATTCGAAAGAAGCGTATAGGTAGGATCCTGGCGCCGGGAGAGCCGTAAAATCCACAATATCCATCATTCCAGCCCCGGCCCCGGCACCTCCTCCCCCTATCCCCAATCCCCAATAACCCCAATAACCCCAATAACCCCCTACCTCTCCCAAAAATAACCACCCGATCCCGCGAAATTCCAGCCCGCGTATCACTTCCCCAGGACCGGGGAACAAAGGCTCGTGGGTGGGCGAGAGGGTGAGAGGGTGGGGTAGCTATGGCGATACGAATTCGATAAGAAGGGACGAGCTCAAATCCTCGTTAGAGTCGTTTTTTCGGCATCCGGGGCTCTATCTCGACCGGCCATTCGTAGATACGTCGAGTCGGGTCGGGTCGGGTCGGGTCGGGTCGGGTCGAGTCGAGTCGAGTTACCGGAGTAAACTCGGATTCGGACAGTCTGGCCGGGATGGATTTGGCTTTTGCGGTTTCATAATTCGGGATATCAGTTGCTCCGGACTTACGCCTATTACAATTAAATCCCTGCAACGTCTCTCCCCTCTCTCTCTCCGCTTCCACCCCATGCCCAATCCACTCCGAGGCTCCGACGAACTGATTTTAACAATCTCGACTTCGGGCTTGACGGATGAAAAGCACCTTCCGCATTATTATCCGCGAAAACTCTAACCCCGCGCAGCCTTGAATTAATCCTCCCCCCTCCTGCCCCCTGCCCCCACCCCTCGATCACGCCGGCATCCAAGCGCACGCGCCCGCGTCTTTACATAATTGGAACAAAAACCCATACGTGATTATTAGTACTCGTAATCGGGGGATTATTGGTTGCGCGATGGAGGGTCGGGGAGCGGAGGGTCTGGGTGGGGGGGTTCGACGTTTCGAGCCGACTCCGGTGTTGGGATGATTCGGCTAGGAATGTTTTCGAGATCGCTGAGCATGGGTGAAAAGGCGAATGTAAAGGAGGGCGGGGCGTAAATTTGAAATAAATATATGAGTAATTCCCATCCTTTGAGGGGCTCATCCTTACTCCTGACTTGAATTTTTTCCCCCGGAAAAATCAGACGAGATGATAAAGCACATCAATTCCAAAGTAATGCCTTGGCCCGAGGAGTTTTTCAAGTAGGATTTTCCAAGCGGAATTCTTAAGCAAATGCGCGGTTTCCTTTGCGAAATTTCCCAATAACCCGCGATCCGACTCAAACATTAGAAATAAAAACGGAAGAAGAGGAGGATGGAGAAGAAGAAGTAGAAGAAGAGGAAGAAGAGGAGGAGGATGGAGAAGAAGAGGAGGAGGAGGAGGAGGAGGAGGAGAAAAAAAAAAAAAAAAAAACGAGAGCCGCGATCCGTAAATGTCTCGGGAAAATTGATTAAAAGCTCGGCAGGGGACGAAGCGCGCGGATCACCGGCTGGACGTTTAGAAGGTGGATGGTGGGGGGGGGGTTATTGGGGACTCGAGGATTCTTCTCCTCGTATTTAAGGAGGTATCACCGGCCCCGGTGATTCGCGAAGGCTCGATTAGTCGTATCGTCCCGCGCAATTGCGCAACGCCTCGTCGCCATTCTCTCTCCCATTCAAAAGGGATAAATTAGATTCTGCACGGCAGCTTCCTCCTACCTTCCTCTCCCCCCTACCCCTACCCTCCGCCACGAGTCGCGGGACTAGAATTTCCATAAAGCCGCGCTAAGTGACGAAAGACTGGCTGCTTTTAATAACGCTTCATCTTCATCTTCATCTTCATCTTCTTCTTCTTTTTTTCTTCTTCTTCTTCTTCTTCTTCTTCTTATAAGGGAAACATTATTCGAAGAAAACGGAACGAGACGTGACGTAAGAAAGAAAGAGAACGAGCGGAGCGGGACAAAGGTGAAACGCGTCCAATAAAGCAGGCCAAGAGAGCCAAACGCAAAAGTAAGATGAGAGAGAGAGAGAGAGAGAGAGACTGAGAGAGAGAGAGATCACATAGGACGTCCAGGCGGTTCCGGGGCTCGGCTGCACAAAGAAAAACCCCGTCTAAGCTGATAAAATAAATAAACTAAACGGGGACGGGCGGGGCGGGGCGGGCGGGGGCTCACGGGGAGAAATCTCGTAGATAAGGTTATAATGCCCGGGTTGATGAGATGTACCGAGTTTTGCAATACATATTTATATTCAGCTCATGCTTCGGGGGGTGGGGTGGGGTGGGGGGAGGGGCATTTTTCTCTCTCCCTCGTAAATGTGCCGCGGAGCCTCGGCTCCCTCCAATCAGTATAATGACATTAGCTCTTTTTCCCCACTTTTACTTTGCCACTCCCCGACCTTCCTTCTCACCCTTCCTTCTCACTCCTTTCGCCCTTTTCACCCTTCTCGCTCCTTTTCATCCTTTCATCCTTTCTTCCTTCCTTACTTTACTTACTTTACTTACTTTACTTGCTTACTTGCTTGCTTGCTTCCTGTCTTCCTTCCTTCCTTCCTTCCTACCTTCCTTCCTTACTTTCGCCTCGAAAACTTCCTCCAGCCCGGGGCTCACTAACTTATTTACAAATTTTCTATCTATCTCATGTGTCCACGGAATTAGATCGGGGGAAAAACGAGGGCTTTTCGTGTAAGGTCGACCTCCAGGGGCGCAGCTCTCCTCGGCACCGAGCTCCACCATTACGAGTCCCTTGCCGTCTTCGGGGGGGCCTGGGGGGGCTCGGGGCTCGAGGGCTGGACGGGGACTCGAGGGCTCGGGGGCTGGGGAGGAGGGACGACGACTAGGTCGACGGATCCGCGCAGCCCGTTTACCCAACTGATCTCGGGCCGTAGTGCCAGGAGACGACGTCGAAGAGCTAACTCGGTATACGTCCGTTCCCCGATCCCACGGCGAATAAAACTATAATTTTCAATATTATTGATTTCCGAAGGCCGTAAATAATATTTACGGGAAGACGGCAGTACGTGCGGCTTTTCTGTATTCGCGAGGCGAGAGACGTGCGAACGGGAGCGTCTTCGCCGACCGTCCGGCGAAGACGCGAACGGGGTGAGGGGACGGGGGGTAATCGGCACCTGTGCCCCCCCCCCCCCTCCCCCTCCCCCCAAGGAGGCGAGTGGCCGGACGCGACGGGTTAGATGGTCTCCCACGCTCCACCCCACACACTCCCCACACACACACACACCCAGGGTGGGAGGATGTAGATGTACGAGCGGGTCGAGCCGAGGCTGGCCCTTTGTCCCGGAGGCTGGGGTCACGGGAGGCCGAGCCATCGATCCGGCGACATTCCGCCCGCGATCACACGTGACTGACTTTTAAACGCTCATTTTATTTGGCCGCCCGACCGGACGTAATCGATAAATCCCTGCCACGCGGCCGTACGCAGATGCGAGGACGCACGCGCTCCAGATCAATACGATTCTGTACGCGCGAATCCATTTAGGAAATATCGTGTCTCTAATTGCCAGTCTCCCCTCACCCCCCCCAATGACCTCCTCCTCCTTTTTCCTCCGACGTACGGCGTCCGCTTGAGTCACGCTCAAGCGGCTTTTCCGCTTTTCCTCCACTCGGCGGAAAATCAGCGGCTCCCTCCGCCTCCCTGCCCTGCCCTCCGCCTCCCTCCGCCTCGCTCCCCGTCACCGAGCTCTTCAAATCTTACGAGACCTATAAGAATACACAATTTCCATTACACGCTGTCCTACATCTGTAGTAAGGATATTAAAAAACAAAGCGCTGCGGCAAAACTCTTGTGGGATATTAACTGCGCTTTCTTTGCCGCGGGGAGCTGAAAGCCCCAATAACCCCACGGCCCTCTATATATACCTACGTACTATTCTATATACGTATATACGTATATACGTATACGTATATGTGTAAAGGGTGGCGCGTGTTGAGAACGCGCGAGCGTCTTGAGACATCAATTATTTCTATCCCTATTAAGCATGCATCCGCCAGACTCGCCCAAACTCCCATAAGCCGTTGCCGCCACCCTCCCCCCACCCCCGGTCGCAGACGTACTGTAAGGGGTTTGGGGGGGGGGGAGAATAAGTAAAGCGCAATAATAATCTCACCTCCGCACGGGAGCGGAGCCGAGTAATAACATTTTCTTTATAATAAAAGTGCGCTTGCAATAACGACGGACTCGCTATTTTTCAGAGCACCTGACTTGCCCCCGACCCCCTACCCCGCCCCTCGATTTAACCACGTTCCTTCGTCTCTCTTTCCTTCCTTCCTTCCTTCCTTCCTTCCTTCCTTCTTTCCTTCTTTTTTTTATT
This sequence comes from Ceratosolen fusciceps, assembly GCA_018883505.1. Taxonomy (NCBI): domain Eukaryota; kingdom Metazoa; phylum Arthropoda; class Insecta; order Hymenoptera; family Agaonidae; genus Ceratosolen; species Ceratosolen fusciceps. The sequence goes on from RCIC01000011.1 coordinate 5,923,059, forward strand.
TTTTGTTTTGTTTTTTTGTTTTTTTTTTTTTTGTGCAAATCGCAGCGGTGTAATCAAGCCGGCGGGGTAGGGGGTCGGGGAGAGGTCGGGGGACCAAAATGCGGCACGGGAATGCCGTTTCTAATCAACGGAGCAGCTAATTTTATTTCCTTAGCCGGGACGTAGGAGCAGTTTCGCGCGTCACACGTACTGCGCGATCGTCTTCCCAATTATTCCTGATTCATTGGGGCAAACAAGCGCCTCCCCCGTTTTATTTATCCTTGCCTGCTAATTGCAGGCATCAGTCATCTCGTAATTCCTTTCTGAAACGTAAATGTAAACCGGGAGCGAGCTCTCTCGTAGGCTAAGCCCGCGTCCCAGTTTTCCGTGCCCACTCCCCCCTGCCCTCCTTCCCTCCTCACCACCAATCACTTTACATTTACATCAGCCAGCACGTACTTCGGTTACGGGACCCTCGCCGCTCTCTACCCCCCCACCCCAATAACCCCGTCAACGACTGTAATTTCTAGCTCTGCCTCGTCTTCTCCCCCTTCCGGCTTTAACGCGTCGATAGCCCCGCCGTGCCTACGTTCCCGCTCCCGCTCCCGCGTCTACGTCCTCGTCTACGTCCTCGTCCTTGCATAGCCGAGGCGGAGATGCTCAGACGACGACGAGGTCCGAAAACGATAAATATTCCTCGATCGCCACTGCTTCATTCGTACGCGAGCAGTCGCCCGCTCCTCGTTCCCATCCCCCCTCCCCAACCCACCCAACCCACTCACCCACGCACCCACACCGCCGATACCCCCAGTCATTCAAGTCTCCAACAATACAGAGGCTAATCGAACAAACGATAGAAATAAATAATAAAAAAAAAGAGAAAAAAATAAAGAAAAAAAGAAAAAACGGAAGGAAAAACGATATCCCCGGCAGTTTTCTATATTATATTCATCGGGGGGAGGGGGGAGTCTCTCGATGAACTTTCAATTGGATTTCATCAATTTCATCGCTTCGCCCCCCTTCATCTCTTCAGTGGATTTCTATGAAACTTAGTTCCATAATTAGTAAAACTTGTCAATTTTCGGCCGAGAAGAAAAGCAGTGCCCTTTGTACGTCTCAAAGCCAGTCAGACCTACACACACGCGCGCCCACACGCGCCACGCGCTCCTATAAGTAGTTAAATCCCTGCTGAATAAGGTATTAACTCTTTTAATTCTCATTCAATATAAAGTTTTTCTCACTATAGAATGTTAATTGCGCTCCCGGTCCTACCCTCAACGTACCCCACCCCCTCAACGTACCCCACCCCCAATCTCGCCCCTCAACCCGGGCCATCCCGGGCCGGCCTCAGCGTCGCTGACACCGCCACCGGCGACCGCGCACACGCACAAACTTCTCGAGCCCTTGGCAATTTAACAGAAAAATTATACGGATTTAAGGCTCTCGAAGCACTTTTGCAAGCACCTATTGAATCCAATCGCCATAATACTTTTCAATCAAAAGGTTCCTGCACCCCCCGCCCTTCTTTTTTTTTTTTTTCCACGTTGAAGGATCGATTTTGCCGCTCTGAATGCCCTGCGTACCACTACTACTACTACTACCGCTACTGCTGCCGCCGCTTATCTACTGCTGCCGCTACTACCGCTACTACTACCGCTACTACTACCACAACTACTGCAGCCTTATATGCCTTGTAAAATTTCGATGGGTTAACAAATCTCGGTTAGCCTATGCCAGCCGGACGCTCGTAATTACAATCTGACCATTAATAACATCTGTAAATACGGCGGAACGGCCATTGGCCAATTAATGTCATAATTAATAAAGCCGTCCTCCCCTATAGATTTTCCTTTTCTTTCTCTTTTCACTTTTCTCTTTTCTCTTTTCTCTTTTCTCTTTTCTCTTTTCTTTTGTTGTTGTTGTTGTTGTTGTTTGCATTTGTTTTTCCTTTTCATTTCGTTCGCAGGTAACGACGAATTTATTGAAATTCAATGCTATCGGCTTCCTTTTATGCGAAAACTTTTTAGCCGGCGAGTAAATAAGGAGGCGGGCATTTAAAATTATTACGCTGAAAGGCAAAGAGGAAAGTTATTAACCCGAATAAAGTGCAGTTTACATTTTGAGATCAAAGCCGGGGCTGCGAAATCATTTATAAAATAAAGCGATCCCATTACATAATTACTCAAATACCTTATACATTCCACTCTCAACTATTATCATCATCATCATTATCATTATCATTATTTATTATTGTTGTTATTATTGTTGCTGTTGTTGTCGTTGTTGTCGTTATTATTGTTATTATTAATAAAGGCACGGCAAAACGGAGTTGTAAGGGCTCTCGTTTATTTAGTTGCAATTATTTATCAGTGCCGAGGATTGTTTGCTTCCCTTGAGGGTCGGCGAGGGGTGGCGAGGGGTGACAGAGGGATCGCGAGGGATCGCGAGGGATCGCGAGGGAAAAGAAGAGGCCGCAGCGTGCAAGTAATGCTCGTCTCTGCTAGAGCAGCGATTCCTTGCTCCACGCTCGAGCTGCACGAGCGCCAGTCACTTTTTCCGTTCCTAAAATTAACCGTAAAAAATTTTCATAGGTATATAACATCAAAATCCACTTCAAGCGGAGTGGTAATTCATTATAAGCGTACGTTGTATTGCCAGGCTCGGCTGGATGGAATGCCATTGGACGCGGGGCCAATGCGGGGCGCGCATAAGTGATAGGCAAAAAAAAAAAGGTATTCCTGGATAGGACGGAGCGGAACGGCCCGGGGATGACGGGGCGGTGTTATTCGGAGGGAGGGAGGGAGGGAGGGAGGTAGGGCGGTAGCGGGAGCGCATCCACCAGCTTCAAGCGCCTTTAAGTACACGGGGCATTATTTTCCCGAGCTCATCCGGTTGCGCCGTTCCAATCGTTGCGAAATCCAGAGGGGCCGGGGGGTAGGGGGCTAAAAATAATATTACCCTTGACGTAAATCCCGACGGGGATGGGCATGACGTTGATAATCGCCTCGAGACTGACGTCCCGACTCCCCGGCAGCACCGAAGAACCTCCGCCAAAGATGCTGCAGATTCATCTCGCGGGGGTGGGGGTGCGGAGGGAGGTGCGGAGGGATGGAGGTGATACATTCGATGACAAAATATTGTCCCCGTCGGGAAAGATTTTCACGTCAACCACTGTCCGACTTTTTGCCTGTACCTCGAATATTAAATAATCACCTCTCCCGCTCGATTCAGTTTTTCTTTAATCTTTTTTTTTTTTCTTTTTCTTTTTTCTTTTCAACTGAAAGCCAGAAGGTTATTGGGCGTCGGAGAGTGAGAGCAGAGAGAGGAGGGGGGGGGGTGGAGGACGGTTTCGGTGCCCATCCCTCTTTAAAATATTCGCCACGGTTTGTCTGTCCCACCGGACGAGTGGGGCGGTGTTGGTGTTGGCGGTGGTGTTGGCGGTGGGAAGGGGGTGGGGGGAGGCGCGACAGCTATATTAATTATCCGAGTCGCGCGTATTGATTTCGCATTATGTATTTTAATTAAGTATAATTTATTTACAGTCAATTACGAAACTTTGGCCGAAAAATGCGATAAATCCTTTGATTTTCATTGAAGGGACGAGCGGCCGACGAGGGGCCGAAGGGGGGTGGGGGGTGGGCGACGTTTTAATTTACCAAACAGAATTAAATATTTCACGAACGCCTCCGAGCGACGATTCAATTTATTTTCATCGCCGGCGAATCTCATTATATAACGGCGTATTTACCAAAGGATTAACGCGGCTACCCTCGCACCACTAAGCGGCCGCCCGAGCACACGCGCACGTACTCACGCACGCACGCACGCACGCACGCACGCGTAAGAAGAGAGCCGGTGACGGCGGGGAGGTCCGACGGTAATAATAATTAATGGGCATTATTATTAACTATCTTATCGCAGAGACTAGCCGATGAATATATTATTCGCGGTCGGCTTGGTGGTGGGTGAGGGGGAGGGGGGTTATTGGGGTTATGGTGGTGAATTCGGGGCGTAGGGAGAGAAGAAATCGCTTGCATCCGTCGGGAGTAGGGGAAATCGGGCCCGAGGTACCGGGTCAGTTGGCCCCGACCTCGCCGAATTTCCCTGGAGACGGGGATACGAATCCCGGGTAGGTCCGGTCCGGTCCTGTTCGGTCCGACGGGGGTTGAAGATGAATATGAAGATGAAGATGAAGAAGAAGAAGAAGAACAGGAGGACTTGGAGAAAATAAGGGAAGAAAATTACGAGCCGTCCTTGAGCGTGGCACGGCCAAGTTATCTACAAGTAGAGCCGGAAACGTGGTCGGGGGGGAGGGGAGGAGGGCGGTGTCGGAACGAATTCGGCAACTCTTGCGTCAGTTTTTCCTCCCACGCTTTCCTTACTAAGGAATCCATTATCCCGCGGACATTATTCAAGGGAACGTAAAACTCTCCTTCGCATGACCTACATCCCTTTCACCTCTGACCTTTTTTTTTTAGAGAGAGACACAGAGAGAGAGAGAGAGAGAGATGGGGAGGGAGGGGGGCAGGACGCGTCGAGCCAACCTCTTCCACGCCGATCTTCCCCTTGATAATCGAACGTCTCTCTCGTTGGCTTGGCGAGTAGCCTCGTTCCGATCATGCAGCAATAACGTGGAAAACGACCGGGGGGGGGGAAAGAAACCCCATAAATATATATATAGTTTTCACATAATCGGCAGGCTCGGTGCCCGTTCGCTAATAATTATCCGGAATATTATTTGCGAAAAGGTTGCGAGGCGCAGCGACTCGAGTCAGCCCGGCGACTTCTAACGAGAGATATTATGGTATCCCTTGGGAATACTCGGCTCCCCCTCCCCCGCCCCCCACCATCCAATAACCATCCAAATATCCTCTTGGAGGAGCCTTTACGTACCTCCATCGTCTCCGTTGAAATTGAAAACTTAGCTGCCCCCGCCCCTCCCCGTATCGGGAGAGATAAAGTCGCCGGCCAATAATATTACAAGTACTCTGGTGGCGCGGACCGACGTCCCCGAGCAAGAGAATTCATTGTTGCCAAACCATAGAGACAAGCTCAGTACATTCGTTGTGGGTATTCGTTTCCAAAAAAAAGAAAGAGAAGAGAAGAGAAGAAAGAGAAGAGATAAAAAAGAAAAAAAGAACAACAGCCGAGCGCTAATAAGATCGAATTTATCCTTTTATTTTAATACTTTGACATTAAATTTTTCCTTCCTTCCTTCCTTCCTTCCGCGTCATAATTTACACGGAGGGGGTAGGGGGGAGGGGGTGGGGGCGAGCGGACGGACGGGAAATTAAGCCGTAAAATTTTATGAAGGTAATTAAGGTATATACAATTTTCTATCGACGTCAAATGATATTTTTCGAGTTAACAACTTGTCATAAAATTAAGAAAGGCGCGTAGATGCACGCCTACGTACGTACGTAGCTCGTAGGCCCTCTACCTCCCTATATATAATCCAATAAGCCATTGTATATATGTATATATGTCCATATATATATGTATACAAGCAATAATATGCTCCCGAGTTCGTGAGGATACGTTCGTTACTTTTATTATTAAATTCATATACTCCCGGGATTAAAAATGATAAAGAGAGAGAGAGAGAGAAGAAAAAAATATACACAAATAAATAAGTAAATAAATAAATAAATAAATGAATGAATAATAAAAATTAAGCTTTCCGCGACACGTAGTTCAATCTTATGGGGTTATTGGTAAGAGATGCTTGCCGAGGTTGCCGAGGTTGGTATCGCATGCCGAGGGGGGTGGGGGGGGGGGGAGAAGGGCTCGGTTGGCAGCTCGGTTGATAAATAAATTCACCATGAATTTTTGTAACCTTTTTTTGCCGTAAAAATCTCTCTTGTTCCGTTGGCTGTAAGTGATGGGCAGGCAGGCAGGCTGGGAGGTGGGAGGGAGGCCGGGTGGGAGGGGCGAAGCTGCGAGCCGCCACCGTTAAGCCGTAAATTAATGAAAAACCTAAGAAATTAATAAACATAAAAGGCATCGGGTGTTCAGAGGGGGGGTTGGGGTTGGGGTTATTGGGGGTTATTGGGGTTGTTATGTAGGTCAAGTTGAGTGGGCGGAGGGGATAGTATAATAATTTAACGACCGATGCAAAAGAGAAAGATAAATACTGTACGTATTCGGGCAGCGGAGGGTCTAGGGTCTAGGGTCGAGGGTGGGGGGGGGCTGGAGCAGTAGTCGCGGCGGGTGATGACTCGGTCGTCGGGGCCGGGTACGAGCGGAGCTAGTCAAGTAAAGAGAGAAACCCGGTTATTGGGGTTATTAATCGGGACGAAACTAACGCTTCGAGGACGACGTGAATTCGTACACGGCATTGGTCTGCCATTGTTTGTGTTAGTGAATCCTTATGGGCCTCGGCCGTGGAAAATATTACCGGGGAAATGATAAATGATAAACGATCGGCCGTGAGTCAACCTGTGTCCGAGGGTTATCTCGGGGTGGTGAGGTGAGGGGGGGCGATTACGCGCAGCTTCCCAAGCGTAATCCCAAGCGACCGGCGAATCCAATAAGCCCAATAACCTAATCGTCGTAATGGCCGACTCCTGGTGGGCCAGGGCTCCCGCGCCAACGGAGACGTAATACGCACGAGCTCCTCTCGTCTTGCCTTACTTATTACTTCTCGGCGCTTTCTTGGGGGTTATCGGCTTCGATCACCCTCCGCAGCCCCAGCCCCAGCTCCCCTACCCCCTACCCCCTACCCCACAGCCCCTACCCGCGTTGCATCCCAATAAGAATTGTGCCCCTCGCGGCCCGATTCTCCCGCCGACCGCGTGAGCCTATGATTTATGAGCCCATCCTTTAATTCATGGGAATCCCCCCAGCCCCCGCCCCCGAAATAGCGATAGTGCACTAACGTACGAATCGATCGCTGCTCCCCCTCCTCCACCACCAATAACCCCTATCCCCATAGCCGTCAAAATAACAGCGTAATGACGCAGTAATCACCGCGATCATCGTATTCATGACGTGCATTTATTATGACGTCCGTGCTCTCTATCTACCGGGTTCTTCTAGCCCCGCCACCCTCCCATCCCCCACCCTCCATCCCACCATCACTCCCGCCACCGCTCCATCCCACCCTCGTTCGGCGCTCCGAATATAATAATGCTCTACTTGCCGCCGTTGCGAATACATTAGGCGAATAACATTTATCATACGTATACGCGTACATGTATATATATATATATATATATATATAGGACGTATGTATGTACAGGAGGTCGTCGTAGTCGGTGGCCATGTCCGGGCCGAAGCCACGCGTCTCGCGAGTCGGGAACTGCCCGACAAAAAGGCACAATCTGCCGTTCTCTCGATGACTCGTCCTCCGAAATCCGTGAAATCCGTGAAATCCGGGAAATCCGGGAGCGCAATCGCTTTGAAAGGAAAAGTTACGGATGCCGACGGGGCGGCCAGACCCTACGCAATCTTTATACCCAAGTTTAGAAAATTAAAATGCTCCCGTCGCTACGTGTCGTCGTCGTCCTGGTCCTGTCCTGGTCATCGTCGACGTCGTCACAGTTGAAAATCATTATCTAGGAAAGAAATAGAAATGGCTGGGGCTCGGTGCCCACGAGCAAGTTCATATTATTTGTGCGCTTTCTTGGTCTCATTAGGCGCACGTGATTCTGGGATACGATCAATGCAGCTCTAATTTCGTCCGCGTGCGGCCGCTCTCCCTCCATATAATACCGAATCACTTATGAATTTAGCCTCCCCGCTCCACGTATAATGGATCGGAGATAATGCAATTCATCCATCTACGTAGCTACGCGCTCCCACTCTGCTCTCTCTCTCTGCTCTCTCTCTGCTCTGCTCTCGGTTTTATCGAATCTCGCGTAAGCGCATTATTTGACTTATTAGTTTCGAGCCTCTGACTGACCCGCGTTACCACTACGTATAGCAAGTCCGCTCCCTCTCCGGCCGCTCTAACGAGTTATCCTCTCCCCTCCCCTCCTCTCCACTCCACTCCACTCCACTGCTCCATTGTGACCCCTCGATGTAAGTTTACGGCGAATGCCTCGAAACTTTAAAACTTGTTGTGCCGTACATTCGCTATTCGCTATCCCCCTCCCACTCCCACTCCCACTCCCACCCACGATAGACGACTCGCGAACCCAAGTATAAATCCTCGGGAGCGCATTAAGCCCGTTTGCCCGTCTCTTTCTTTCCGCAGTCCCGGCGGCAGTTACGGCTGTCGATATCGCGTTGCCCACCGCGTTACCACCTACCTCAGCTTATTAACCTCTTAATAAATCAAAGCATTGAGGGTAGGCATCGAGTCCGACGTAAATGTACATCGAGCACCGGATCGAGTACCACATCGAGCACCACATCGACAGTCAGTCACACCAGCCGTCATTTAAATCTCATTACCACCGGGCTTCCTGACGTGGGCGCGAGCCACCTACCTGCCCCCGCCGCCACCTACCTGCCCCCGCCACTCAGTCCAATGCGGTTATTAGCGAATCCCCGGGCGGGCGGGCGGACGTCGAATTTATATAGACGGCAATGACCGATTCGAAGGTATTACATGGGGTTATTAACGCTCGATAAATAAAAGTGCATTTCATCGGCGGCCACCGATACAACGAACGCTCTCGCCCCCTCGAGGGCTACGTGATTCTTTATCTCCGACCCGCCACCTCCCCCCCTCCACCACCACCACCACCACCGTCGGCCCGATAACCCACGTCTCGCAGCGTTTCGTTATAATGAGCAGTGGCTTAATTAAAATGGAGGGGCGTTAAGAGGGTCCGGGGGGGGGAGTGGGAGTGGAAGCGGTGGCTTTTCTCCTTCCTACGCACGCACGCACCACGCGAAAAGTCCACGATTAGAACGGGCGTTTTTTTTTTCTTTTCTTTTCTTTCTAAGCGAAAATAAAAAGAAAAGTAACGGAAAGGGAAGGTTATTGGGGCAAGAGAGAGAGAGAGAGAGGGGTGGGGGGGGGTGAAGGAAGGAAAAAAGTCGGTAAGCCGTGAGCCAGCGGGCCTGAATAAGCAGTACCGGGGAAGAACACGCCGAGGTCCGTATTGCACTCGGGGAATTAACTCGTACTCGTTAATTTGCAGCCGAAGCCGGTACGTAATAATAATTTATAAGCTCTCGGTGCCCTCCGTCGGCCCCAACCCCAATCCATTATACCTGCATTATTAATTGTTTTTTTTTTTTTTTTTTTTTTTTTTTTTTTTTTTTGTTTTCCTTTCGATTTACCGGGAAAGACAAAATCGACCAGTGAGTGGGATTCGTTTGTTTTTTTCTTTTAATTGTATTCATTAGGCGATTCGGGCCATTACGTATTTATAACCTTATTCGGTGCTTCGTCGTGAAGAGGAAGAGGAAGAGGAAGAGGAATACAAGCCTTAAATATTTCATTGCCTTCTCATCTGTAATCTGTCGGAAATTTATTTTTCAAAACCACCTCTGACGCCCCGTATATTAAACCAATAATCTTATTATGCAGCGGTGTTTGTTGCTGGGTGGGGTTGGGGGTGGGGGTTGGAGGAGGTGGGGGTTGGAGGAGGTGGGGGAGAAAATTTATTTAAATTGCATTATAATAGCTTTCGTCGCGGTAATACAATTCAGCGGTGCGAGTGAGGGTACCGGGTACCGGGTGACGGATCGCCGGGACGAGAGGGAGGGCGAGAGGGAGGGCGAGAGGGAGGGAGGGTTGAAATAAGAAACAACGAACGCTCGGCTTATCATTAAACCAAGGCAGGCTGGTAGAAAGTAATTATCATTTAATTGGCAGGAGCTTATACACTTTTACCCGCAATTCGTACCTCTGTTTGGATATTATGATTACGCCGCTGAATTACCATTTAGCGGACCTTTAGCCACGAGCTTATAAATTCCAACGCTGCATTTATTAAACCCTTTATCGAATGCTAATTCACGTAACGACAGGGGATTCGTTTAATTTAAAGAGAACAATAAAGTAAGTATACCGGGTACGAGATTGATATTCTTAGGCGATGGCGGGTGGGGGTTGTAATTACGAATCAAATGTGCAAATTGTGAGGGGGCGGGGGTGTATGGAAGTATATTTGAATATAAACGAAGGGCGATCGTGCGGAATCATAAGTTACGGAATAGCTCAACGATTAGGGAATATAACTCTTTTTCTCCCTCGGTTGTAGATATAAAATCCATGAACAAGTACGATAAATGCGCATATGCGCATTGAAGGGGGTATTAAATTTGTTTTAAAACGAGCGTAAACAAAAAGCGGCCACGTCGTAGTTTGCCGGATAGCGGGTAAAGGGAGAGGGTAAAAGGGAGTACAAGACGATTTGGCTTATCGAGCAGATTACCGATAAATCGTGTACATTGTTTGGCCTTAAAATCAGGGGGAATAATTTCAGAGGCCAGGAGGAGTACCAACTTCCACCTTATTACGAACGTATTTATTAGTATGTATTAAAGAGCTCAAAGTATTTAGTGGGATCCGCATGCCCTATAATAATAATAATTAATAATAAATACGTAAGCGCACGCGTGGGGACTATCGACTTGATAAGAAAGAATCGTTTCGTTAATCTCGTTGTCGTTGTTGTTGTCGTTGTTGTTGTTGGTTGGTGGTGGTGGTGCCGCTGATGATGAAGGCAGTAAGCTCGTTTCGGTGCCATTAGTAGGGAAATCGGGGCTTAGTTTTAAATCACAGTAAACGAAGAGAATGAATTTATTTACGAGGGAGTTGTATAAATGCGGAGAGAGATTAGGGCCGTATTCCGAGAGGAGTCGATGGGATCGCGTATCGAAAAGCAGAAAAGTAAAAGTACCGGGGTAAAAAATCACGTACGGGTCATACGGTCACGGGTACCGTACGTAGACGCCAATGCAAGACCCTTATTAAAAACAATACAAAAACAAAACCTAAATGAATAAATAAATGAATATAGGAGTAAAGGAGGAAGGGAGCAAAAAAAAAAAAAAAAAAGGATCATAAGCTCCGAAAGATCCGATGAATTTTTTTTGTTTACAGGCACCGACGCGACACGACGCGACACGAGACGAGTCGAGGGGGTTAAATGCAGCCATTGGATCTTGAGGCTATTGCGTTACGGACACGGACACGGACGCAGACGACGACGACGACTCGGGGACAAATCGATAAAATCCTGTATAAATTACTAGGGACACGTATTCTCCCCCGCCCCCACACCCTCACCCTCGGTTTACGCGGGCGAATGGACGTGGAGGGAATCGAATCTTACTTAGCTGTCGGTCATCGTCGAGCATCATCAGCCCCCCCTTCGTAATTATTTATTATACAAAATAGCCGAAAGCTTTCTACGGACGTAGTAATTGAAAGTCGATGCGCGTAGCTAAATAATCTACCCGAACCTACTACCTCGGCTTTGCCTAAAAAAAAAAAAAAAAAAAAAGAACAAGAATTTCATCAGGAACGCTGCCCGAGCCTCGGTAATCACGCGCGAGATTCCAAGCTCTCGCGTTGCCCTTACAAATATAAATACGCATTGGGGTTATTGGGGAGCGAGTGGGTGCGTGCGTGGGTGGGGGCGTCGGTAATATGGGACGATTTAAATGGCCGACTTACTCTGCCTACTATTCCATCATTACGTGTTCGTAAAGGGAGTTATTGAATAATTCGAGCTATTAAAAATGTTAATAGGATTAATTCTAGCGGGTAAGGGTCCATTCGGATGCTGGGCTCTATCGATGCGAATATTTGTATTGGTTTTACTATTGGTGCTCGGCAGAGCCGTGTTTGGCCGAGGAAGCGTCGCCTCTGCGCCTTATTACGTATTACGTACATCACGCACGTACACCTACGTACCTCTGTAGTGGGCGAATAATGATGTATTTCCTGTCGAGAGTGCCTTAACTTGATCAGTCGATAAAAAGTTTATTTAATTGACCGGCTCATTGATTGCTGGTGTGTGTGTGTATAAATGTCCGATCGAGTCGTGCGACTCGGTGGCCAGCGGATCGCCGAGGGGGAGAGAGTGGGCTTCTGACACTTTGGACGGCGACGAATAGGTTCGGTGGTCGCGTAGTTGGTTGGTCGGGTTGGTTGGTCGGGTTGGTTTGTTCGTCGGGTTGGGTCGGCTCGGGTCGGGTCGGGTCAGGTCGGGTCGGGTCGACCATCTTGCCACCCTCGTCGTCCTTCTTGTCTCGGAGATCTCGATGGAGCCAACAACTTATACCACCATCTTGTTGTAACGAGCGGTTATTGGGGTTATTGGGGTAGGTTATTGGGGTAGGTGGGGTGGTGGGGTGCGGTGCAGCAGAGGTATGCCCGACTTTTTAAAACTTTATTCAATTGCATGTCGTCGGGAAGTCGTCTGGAGAATTTCAAATCCGACGACCGCGGCCCACGACATTTTTATACACGTAAACATTCGCTTCCCTCCCACCCTCTACCCTCCCACCATCTCTAACACTCATCAGCGTCATCTCCCCCCACCCCACCACCCGCCCGGCCCAAGTTACAGCATAAACCTGACGAATGTGCCCAGGTACACGCACACGCGCGCCCACTGCACGTCCAACAGTACGCGTCCGCGTACGCGTGCGGGGCGAGGAGGGGTTCGGGACGTTGGGCTAGCAGGGGTCGGGGGCGGGAGGGAAGGGGGGCTCAGAGCTCGTATCCGTATCCTCGTGCATTCGTCGTTGAGGTTTTTGTATTCGCCGCTTTTCCGCATTGGGAAGCGCAGCTTTAAAGTTTTAAGGCCGCGCGTGTACACAATGAGCGAGCGCTGCCCATAAAAGCCGAGCGATCCCCACCGCCCCCACCGTCCCCAGCCCCGGCACAGGAAATAAAGCCACGAGCCGTCATTCGGCGGGATGATGAAAATTTCCCCATTGATTTCGGGAAAATGTTTATAAACAGGCTTCGGTTACTTGACATTCGTTCGGGCTATCGAATCACGGGAGAGCCGGATTTTCTTTAACCAACAATAAACGCGCCTTTATTAGTTTAAAGTGTCGGAGAGAGGGGCGGTGGCACGGCACGGTACGGCACGGGACGTGATGGGGGTGGGGGCGGGGGAAGAGGATTCCATCGTCAATCGTCATGCGTAAGTAGTCCGTGCTAAGAGAGTAGACGTTCCGATCCGACGGACTTTTTATTCCCGCACCGTCGACAGTGACACTCAAATACTCGTGAAAAAAAGCCGTCATCTCCCCCCAACCCCCCCCGCCTGCTTCTTATGCGACTGCTTAGTAGCGATTTTCCTCACTTCTACTTTCCGATGAAAAAGAGTCAGGCGAGGCGGGCATTTCTTTTAATCCGAAAATCCATCACGTCCATTCGCAATTCGAATGCTTTGCTTTTAAATTCCCGTAGCTTCGTCCAATGCTCGTATAATTATTCATTACCAATCGTAAGAATAGGAATTGGAGAGAACGGTGGAGAGTCACACCCCTTCCCCCTCCCAACATCCGGGTATCGTAATTACGCGAGACTCGCGAACGCAAGGAAGCCGAATCCATTGACTCTGTCGACTCCAGTTCTCCCCCGGAGGCTACGACCGCCGACCAGGGATCGGGTCATAGAAAATCCTCCCAAAATATTTTACTACCCTCCCGTGGTAATGGAAAGGGAGGGATCAGGTTGTACGAGTGGCCCGGGCAATTACAGCGAGTACTCAATTAACGGGGGCACTAAGTGCTTTTGCGCGAATCGTGTCCCCCGAATCGTGAAAAATTCACGACAACGGAGACTCTATGTTTAGAGAGCCATCCGTCCACCCCCCCACCACACCTTCCCACCCTCCCTCCAGCCGTCCCAATAAGCCCCCCCCACCCCGGGGGGGCAGCGGCATTCGATCGCCGGAATTATTCAAATATTAAGCTGCAGGTTAATTAATTATAATACAAAATTCGGACGAACTTATCCGGGCCCCTTGCCTTTCACCTCGCCTCCCCGCCCCCCCCCCACCCCCCGCTGCCTCGAGCCCATTATACAAGCCGTTATATTGCATTAATCCCGAAATTGCAAATATATTTTAAGTGAATTGGGAATCTATTTTAAATGAAGCGATTTATTCCGATGAAATTTCACTCGGAAGAAGCGAAATTCCCATTCCATGAGATTAAAGGTGTAATTCCAAGTTCAATATTGATTAAAATTCGGCGGCCTCGTAAACTTTGAATATCAGAATAGCCATGAATATGTTTTAATTACTTAAGAGGATAAGCAGCCGAATTGAATTAACGAAAGCCCGGGGAATTAAAAAGCCGAGTCGTCGGCTCGATGCTTATGTGTACAAATAAATAAATAAATAAACAATTAATTACATATACATATATACATATATATATATACATATAAATGAAGGAACGAACAAATGGATTGGTTAATAAATAGTCGAACAAATGAGTGAGGGTGGGTGGTGACGAGGGACGGGGGGAGGAGGTGGAGGCTCGTTTTTCTTCATACCCGCCCGGCAGACTAATCGGGCTATTTATAATTCACGAAGTTGCTAAAAATTTATGTACATCCAGCATCGTTCAGGATTACGTTCCTTTATTACGTTTGTAAAGTTGTAGAACTTGTGGGCCGCCGTTTTGAGCGAGGCCGATGTACATTAAACGTAGGCGAGAATATACATTGGCGTACATCTTTGGGATTGGGGGGTGCAGAGGGGGTTGGAGGAGGTTGAAGACGCAGAGTCTGAGCGTACGTGCGCGTGTGTTGCCGGAGCGTCGTCCGCGCGTATGTTGGTTAAATTAAAAATATTATCTCGTACAGAGGGTTTACGCGAAATCTTGGTATTTACTCGTTCCGGTGCTTTAAGAAGCGGGTGGGTCCGGAGGGGGCGTAAGAGGCATCAGAATCAGCACCGGCGGCAACATCCACAGTCGTGTAATATAACAACGGCAACACGAGTAATAACAATAACAACAATAATAATAATAATGATGATAATAAAAGAGGTAGAAGGCGGATGTGCTTGTACATTACATGCACGTAAGGCCTTTATTTGATAATAATTGAATGTTATAATGACCGGTTGGCGTGCGCCCCCGCTAACCGTATGAAAAAATTATACCGAATTTATCATCTATAATTAATTTGCATCCCATAATACAGGAGGTTATAATAATATTAGCATTTGCGCGTCCCGCGGAGACTTAATTATTGTTAATACGGGGATATTATTTTCAAATATTTAGGCGCCTCGGGTATTTAGCGCCCCGGCTGACCGGCATCCACCCCCCTCACCCCCCCGGTTAATAACAACAACAACCCCAACAACCACCCCAACAACAACAACAACAGCAACAACAAGAATAACAATAGTAAGAGCAAGGGTAGAGAGCGGAGACGAGAGCGAGAGGACAGGCAGGGGTGAAGAAAACCGCGCGATCCCGTTAAACCGATGACGGGCAGCGAAGGACGAGGCCTTACGGATGAACGAGGGGCGGGGGGGGGGAGTGCACGAGTGAAGAGAGAAAAAAAAACAAAAAAAAAACGACGACGACGACGACGAAGAAAAAAGAAAAAAGCATATCTGGTGTACAGCGAGCGGTCAGCCGTAGGGAAGCCGATAGGGAGCGCGATGGACGAGGATGGCGAGGGGGGCGAGGGGGGGCGAGTGGATGGGAAATACACTCGACTCTCGATAAAGTCGAGTGAGCCAGCGAGGACTCGTCTCCGTGGAAGTAGGAGAAAAACCTAGAGGGAGGAAGAATTCCTATGTCGGAGGGGGGCTGGGGTGGGGATGGGGTGGGGTTTGTTTTCGGGTTCGGTCGGTGAGGTCGGAGCTCGGGAATCCGGCGGGACAAAGGAAACCGCCTTGGGTCAGATGTCACCAGGCGACGGGGGCGAGAGTGGCCCTGCCGAGTCAGCCAAAGTGATTTAAGGAAATAAAACAACAGAAAAAAAAAATACAACAAAAAAAAACAAGAGAGAGAGAGAGAGAGAGAAGAAAGAAACTAAGGACAATGAAAGAAAATAGGGGTTGGAGTGGTAGGTAGTGTCGTCGTCGTCGTCGTCGTCGTCGTCGTCGTCGTCGTCGTCGTCGTCGTAGTCGTTGCGAGTCCACGATATTCATATTAGAGTGTCGGGGGCGTACGGAGGTTACGGAGGTTGGGGTTCGTCGAGGAGGAGAGCCCGGAGCGTTTAAGCCATCGGTGGCAATTAGTCGCGCGGGTCACGCGCATCCTTTCATTAACACCGGGCGACGGAGATTTTGCGAGCCAGCCAGCCAGCCAGCCAGCCAGCCGATGGTCACGGACCGACCGAACGACACTGGAGGGGTGCGGGGCAGGGACGGGAAACACAGAGAGAGAGATATATATCGGGGGCAGGGGGATGGGGATGGTGATGGGGCAGGGGTGGACCATAAGAGAAGCTAGTAGCCTCCTATTATTCCGTAGGTAGGGAGCCAAGGACGTTGGGTGGCGCCTGGGGGGCGGCTACGGTCCGCGGAAAGGGGAGCTGAGTCACAAAGTCCCGACGAGACGTCGTTCGCGCGAGGAGCTCGCAAAAGGGCAAAGGGCGCGTAGCGGTAGGAAAAAGCTCTCCCAACTTAAATAGTTCCGGCTGAGCGGGACGACGGCGTTGGGCAGAGAGAGAGAGAGAGAGAGACTGAGAGACTGAGAGAGATGGGGTGGGGGTGGACGAGGACCTGGTTGGGAGCGGTGGCGGGGGCGAGGCAACGGCGGGGCTGGAAAGAGGCGGTGAAGCTACGGATGCGTGTGCGTGGGCGCGCGGCTCTCGTACGACGGGGCTCACGGGTAGTGGTCGGCTGTGCTGGAGGACGTAGGGAAGGGCGGGGGGTGGTGGAGGAGGAGGAGGAGGAGGGGGCGAGAGGCGCTCGTGTATGTGAGAGCGCGCGTGGCTCGGCTCTTTGAAAATCGATAGGAGCCCCCGCGCGCGTCTGTGTACGTGTGCACGGCCAATCTGCGCGGGTGGGTGAGAGCCTTTTTCCGTCCTGGCCTTTCCTATATTTTTCTTTGACTCCCGAGCGACGGCTCCTTTCCGCGCCTACTTTTCCCCGCCCTTGGCCCCTCACCCGTCCGAACGACCCCCTCTAATTCCCACGGCAAACAGACGGATAATTGAAAAGCTACGCGCACCGTAGATAGATGTATATATATATATATATAGACAGGGGGAGAGAGAGAGAGAGAGAGAGAGAGAGAGAGAGAGAGAGTGGGCGGTTGGGGGGGAAGGAGGAAGAACGAAGAGCGGAAACCCGATTCGAAAGTAAAAGATAGATAGATGGATAGACGGATGGATAGATGGATGGATAGATGGATGTACGGATGGATAGAGGGAGAGGGAGAGGGAGAGGGAGAGGGAGAGGGAGGACGGCGATCGATTGGAGAGGATAAGAGGTACCCATTGTCGAGTGGCGCGGGGGTACCCCTGCACCCGTTTATTTCGGCCAAAGTAAATAGATAAGGTCGCGTCCGACAATTCCCGTCGGCCGAAGGTGGAGACGGGTGGTCGGGTGGTCGGGTGGTCGGGTGGCTGGTCGGTTGGCCTCGGGAGGAGTCGAGGGTCGAACGGGGTTAAAAGTCGACCGGGGGAGCGGAGCGGGCAGGAGCGGGGCGGGGCGGGGCGCGGCGGGCGAGGGTGCCGTTGCCGTCGACGGCGGCTAGGTAGGAAGAGGGTCGGGGTGCGGGTGGGTGTACGGGAGCAGAAAGGGAGACGTTTTAATTTCCTGATGAAATACACTGGGCCGACGGCACACACCTCCCCGCCCACCCCGTCACCGACCCTCGACCGCCGTCGACCCGCGCCCCCTTAGCGGCCCCGAAGAGCCGCTACCAGAGTCACGCCGAAGAGTATCTGCTTCGCTTGTTCTTTCTCCTTTTCGCGCGCTCATCCGTGCGAGAGCGGATCTTTAACACTTTTCTGGAGAAAGGCCGTAAGGTTATCGGGGTGGGTGATGGTGGGGAGTGGGGCGAGGGACGTTGGCGGTCGGGCGATACGGTAATTTTACGATTTGAATAATTTAAGTCGCGGCCGCGCCAACGGAATTCCAAATGCACGCCGACTCGAGACGGATATCGTTAAAGAAAAAAAAAAAAAAAAAAAAAAAAAGAGAGAGGGAGGACGAGCTTATATGGATTAAATGTCGGCCGTGGCGGAATGTCGGGAATCAGCTCGAATTAACGAGCCATTTTCCGCGTGGTTACGTCGGCTCGGAAAATAATCCATTCCGATAGCGCTGTAATCTGTACTAATAATCCATATTAATAAGGTTCGGTGAATGCCTGCGCGGGAGCTGATTCTGATAATCGGATCGCGAGCCTCCCCCTCTCCCCGTCACCCCCCCCAATAACCCCCGCAGCCACCCTGACCATCAGCTAGTCGCTAGTCGCTAGTCGACGACGACGACGACGACGACGTCCATCCCCCTGGAATCGAATATCCTCCGCTTTACTGTCGTCTTGGTCGTTGTCGCCGTTGTTGTTGTTGTTGTTGTTGTTGTTGTCGTTGCTGCTGGTTTATGGGGGGAAGCTTTGAGGAAGCGTCAGTCGGGGCCTATTTGCTCGATACCCGTAACGGTAGAAACACGCGAAACGAGATTGTAGTATTAATGTGCCGCATTTGCATATGTAAAAGAGCTCGTAATGCCTTTTTATTTAAATTTCATCTTTTAAAAGTAGCCGATGGTGAGGAAGGGGAAGGGAGCCGGACTATATAGGTCCGCCGCTCTACACGCTTACGGCAAGTAGAATCGCTCACGTAAGCGTATCCGCCGTCAAGTCGAGTGCCGGCACTCGCTCTGTGCGCGCCGTCGTAGTGTGTAGGTCATGCGTGCGAGTCGTGGTGCGTGGTAGTCGGGTGGAGGGTGGAGGGGTGGGGGGTGCACGTACCTTCCCGTGTAGGTGCTGGTCGGCTCCGCAAAGCCAGTCATACATTATCTCGATAATTAAATAATAATTTACCTTTTTTGCGTGAGTCTTCTATTCCATCCACCCCCCTCCCCCCACCGATATTTCATAGGGTGACGGGAGTGGGAGGTGGAAGAGGACGGAGATGGGCGGGTAGTCGAGGGCGTTATCGGCTCACGTCAGCCGGGGATGGATTATTTGCCAGATTTTTCTCGCTCGTCTAATTCGTCGAGAGCTTAAGGAACTCATTGTCTCGGTGGGACGACAGTCTTACGATGGCAATGTGCTAATTTTATTAATGCCGAATTTAAGAGCGCGCGGGGGTAGGGGGCGTAAAAGCTCTTGAATGTCAGGCTCGCTTCATTATAGGGGGATAAGCCGTGGATATTTTTGCAATTCATAAATGCAAATTTTAAAAATCACGGCAAATCCGAGCCTTATCTCTTGATATATTATTTCCACGGTTGAAACGGCTGCGAGGCCGTAGCGACGTCATCGTCACGGCCAACACGCTTATTAGAACGGCCACTTTAACGGGATCGTCGGCGGCCTGAGGGGCGGCGGGGGGGGGGACATTATTAATTGTTTACCAAAGGATACGCGCTGTTTCCCGGGTCGACGTCGTTCTTGTTTAGAGGGCAAGTCACCCCTACGGGGGATGATGGGTGATCTAGAGCCAGCGATCGACTTCCGGAAATCGTCGAAATTGTCCAGAGAGAGAGAGAGAGAGAGTGCGTGTGTGCGTGTGCGTGTGTGGTCGGTCGGTCGGCTGGTAAGGCGAGACGTTTCCATCGTCGAGGAATCGTGGCAGGGTCGGTCCTGCGAAGGATTCACGGATTCGGGATAGGGATATTGTCGGGGGCTCGTGGCCGAGTCGGAAGCGCAGACGTCCGAGGGGCGCGGAACGTCGATGCTCGAGGATGCGCGCGGCACCGGTGCCAAGGCGGGAGCGCCAACTAGTCGAGTGGGGTCGGGGTCGCGCGGGCGAGTGGCCCAGCGGGCGGCAGGAGCCGGGACGGCGCTCGGCGGGTGGAAGCGGGGGGAGCGCGAACTCGCTCCGTGAGTTCGGGGATGGTGGCGAGGGTGGTGGAGGCGGGGGTGGTGGCGGTGGAGGCGGGGGTGGTGGAGGCGGCCGAAGGGAGTAGAGCCCGAGCGAATGGACCGTAAGGGAAGAAGGGTAGCGGCGCCGTAGCCCGGTAGCCCTTACCGGGGGAGGACATTGAGGAAGAAATCGCGGGTTACGTGGAGCGACGGTGGCCAGCACCGAGTTGCCGAGGGAACGTCCGTAGAGAGCCGATTTTCCCCTCGTCCGTATCGGCTCACCGTCCCTGTATCTCGTAACGTTGCTCTCGTACCGTCGGCCACGTACGTCTCCCTCGGGCCGTCGTTCGGCTTTGGCGCTTCGGTGATGTGCAGGCCGAGGATGTGGAGGATGTGGAGGCGGGAAAGGATAATCGACAGGGCGAGCGGGAAAACGCGTCCCCGTATAGTTGGGGGGTTGGGGGGTTGGGGGGAGTAGGGGGTGGCGCTTCGATTATTCTCTCGCGCGGGCGCTCGAGGCCGGGGCTCGTAAACACAGAGATGGAGGAGGCCGCGGCGGGTTATTGGGAAAAGAGCGGGGAGAGGGCGCGCGGGAAAGCTGGCGCGCGCCGGGGGGGGGGGGAGGAAGGACTCGGCCTCGAGGAGAGGGACCCGGAGCCTGCGCAGAGCCGGCCCCGAGCCGCCGAGTCAAGACTGCGCTGGCCAGGAAGGAGGCTTATAGTAGCGAGCGGCTAGTAGTAGCGTCGCATCTCGGCCGAGTTCTGCGGGAGATATCGCCCCGGGTCCCAGGCCGCGACGCGCACAGCCCCAGACGTCGCGAGGAGGCGAGGCCAACAAGAGATACCGAAACATAGATATATAGATAAAGAGATAAAGAGAGATAGAGAGAGATATAAAGAGAGATATAAAGAGAGATTGTACGAAGGAGATACCGCGAGGTACCGGAGAGATAGAGAGAGATAGAGAGAGAGAGAGAGAGAGAGAGAGAGAGAAGAACGGCCGCGAGTCCCGGTGAAGATTAGAGAACGTCGCGCACCAGCCAGACGCCTTGCCCTCACTTGCCTTTCTACGTACGTACCCTTACAAAACTGGTGCCATTCTAACATCATCGAGCAACCCTCCGGTCTCGCTCTCTCTCTCTCCCCCTCTCTCTCTCTCTATCTATACCTATACATATATATTTATCTCTCTCTCTCTCTCACACAATCACTCACACACTCACACTCACACACTCACTCACCCACTCTCTCTCTCTCTCTCTTACACACGCATGTAGAAAACGTCATTGTCTGTAGCGTGTCGTGGACATGGTCGATTATCCTCGGGACGGTCGTCGATCGTCGACGGACACGCAGAGAGCCGAGCGCCGACCGCGAACACCAGCCTCGATCGCCTATATCGTGCGTACGATCCTCGTGCAGACACCGGTCGCGATCGCTTCGTGCCCGCCTACCCCTCCCCCACTGCCGCGCCTCCTGCCAACACTCGAGGAGCCCGCGGAATCGGAATCTGAAGAGCGAGAGGGAGAGAGGGTGAGGGAGGGGGGAGGGAGGCGAGAGAGCTTAACGAGCAGCTACGTACCCGGAGCTCGTAATTAGCCGAGCGAGCGCTCGGGGGCGGGAGCTTATACGAGTCTTCTTTTGTCCTAGAGGGCCGAGTGTGAGGTGTCGCGGGGTTAACGGGAGCGGGCGTTCGGGAGGTTAACGGGAGTGGGCGACGGGAGGTGGGGTGGGGTGGGGGAGCCGAGCCCCGGGGGACCGGCTCCGCTCTCGGTAATGTAAGGTCACCGCGTGCCCGGTCGTTCGCGGGCTCACAGGATCGCGGGGCTCGAGTCCGCCCGATCTAGCCCCGTTATTGGGGTTAGCTCCGTGGAGGGCCCGCAGGCTACGAGAGACGGAGGACTAGGAGGCGGTAGACCGGGGGCGGCGGTCGCCCGACGTATAAATAATTCCGCCGGCCCGACTATTTCTATCCGGAAATCAATGGCCCTCCGCTCTGAGCCCCTAAATATAACGAGGTACGGCGCGAGGGGCGAGTTGGTGGCGCGTTGGGAGGCGGGGGAGGGAGTCCTCGCGCCCGGAGATAAAGATAAGGTGTCCCGGTAAATTTAGCGGCAATCGACAGCGCTCTTCACAGCGGATCGTCAGGAGCGCTCGCGTTCGCTCGTTCGCCCGCTCGTTTGGGTCGCTCGTTAAGTGCCACTGAGTCTCTAACGAACGGTGGTCGGGGGACGGGGGACGGGGTACGGGTCAGTCGGCCGATCGATCTATCCTCGTCTAACGCTAATTGCACGCGCTGCAAGGTTGGACGATACGTTATCGTCGGTCGGGTGGTGGAGGGTGGTGGGGTGGGGGGTGAATAAGGTCCGCGGGGCCTTCTATACGGAGAAGGTGGATGAGTGGGTGGAGGTGAGGTGACCGTGAGCCCCGACAATATTGTATTGCAGATCGGCCAGCGGATCGTCCGGACGATGCTCAACTGAGAGGGAGCGTCAAGGGATGGCTGGGCGCAGCCAGCTTCTCCTGGGCATCTGGGGGATGCTCGTCCTCCTGCTGATCCAAGGTATGCACGGACTCGCTCTCTGTCTTTATCCCACACTCTCCTGTCCAAGTAACCGTTCATCGAGCCTCGTAGCCTCCACTCCCCTTCACCCCCGACTCGCTACCGACTCACTCTACCGAGCACACCGAGCAAGCTCGTAAAACCTACGTAGCCTACGTAGCACACGCAGGCCCGACACGCGCAGGGACGAGGAGGGGTCGACGGGGAGCCTCCGAAGAAGCACGGGCTCTCACCCTTCCGGTGGTCCTCCTCCTCCACCTCCTCCTCCTCCTCCTCCTCCTTGGAACCACGACCCGGCACCGCCATCCCACACACCCGCCCCCGCCTCACTCACTCACTTCTCACGGACGGACCTCCTGCAGAGGCTCATCCGGCGCACGGGCTCGCTGTTTAAACCCCAATCCTACTTGGCTTAGCCTACAAACGCGCGACTATTTGCACCGAGAATGTATATAGATCGCGGCAGGGGGGGGGGGGTGGTAGCGGTAGCGGTAGTTGTAGCAGTAGTAGCGGCAGTAGTAGCGGCAGTAGTAGCAATAGTAGCGGTAGTAGCAATAGTAGTAATAGCGGTAGTAGCAGTAGGGGTAGTATACGGGGAGGTAGGGAGGAGGTAGCGGCGGGGGCGGCGGTATATTTATTCCGTCTTTGCTTACTGCCAGGCGGATGTTACCTTACCCGTAATGAACTTGCGCGCTTAAACTCGTTTCCAACTTTCTCTCCTCCGCTTCTAAATGCCGTTTTATAACTACTTCTCCCCCCCACCCCCCATCCCCCGAAGCAGGCGTCTGTCCACGTCTATGTATTTATTATTCACGTAGGCCTGGTCGTAACGCGTAACTGGTTGCCCCGCTGCCCCGCCGTCTACTCGTCGCGACTTCCTCTATCGTCCCGTCGCCGATCTCTTCTCTACCTCCTCTCTCTATACCCCCACCCCCACAGCCCCCACGGCCGACGAACGACCCGCGTGCTCGTAATCTCCCCCGCGAGGTTATTGTAAAGAACGACGATTCGGTAACTGTTTGCCGAACTAGGCTCGAAAGTAATTTCGTAGGGCAGAATTTTCAAGTTCGTATCACGAATACGATTCGTTAGACGCGCGAGTTCCGTTAAATTGCTGTCTATATATATATATATATCAATACCGCGATATCCGTAATTGCGGCTTTACTCGGGGGTGGGGGGGGGGCTCGTATCCGATCCCGACTTCACGGTTAATTGGCCCATTCGGCGAATAAAAATTAATTCGTCGTCCCTACTACCTCATACCCACCACTCATACGTCCCCCCATCCCCCCACCCCCACCCCCCAATAACCCGAATTACGGTAAAGCGCGCATACGCGCAAGAATTCCAAATGGTGGAAGACCGCCCGCCCCGACATTCCTATCCTTGTTATTATGGTTATTATTATTACTATCAACACTGACTTGTCGTTATTGCTGATGTTATCGTTGCCCCGTCCCCCCGCCCCTCCACCTCCCCGAGCTCCTTGTCCTCCTTGTCATCCTTGTCATCCTTGTCATTGTTGGCGGGGGCGTGAGGGGGGGGGATTCACGTCCCCCTCTGGCTTACGTGTAGAGGTAAACGGATCGCGTTGTCCCTCTAATACGGAGTCCGAACTGTATCGCGGAGATCAAAATCGGCAAGTGTAGGAGTGGTGCGAGGTGAAGAGGGGTGGAGAGGGGCGGAGAGGGGTGGAGAGGGTGAATTTACATCGGAAAGGAATCGAAGGAGGCTTCGAGCGGATATTTTGCACGAACTTTCTCGATAGCCGACCGAATATCATTATTACTAGATCCGTCGATTCTGCATTTTACCCTCCTCTCCCTCCCCCCCCCCACCCTACGCTATGGCTAACTAATGCAATTTTCGCCTCGGCCGCGTATACGTCGACGCGCACATCCATAAAAACGTGAATGCGGTCCAATAATGAAATTGCCCTAAAAGTACCGAACATCGTTCAATTAAATTCCCCACTAGACCCTGTTGGCCTTCTACACCTCCCCTCCCCACCCCACCCCACCCATTTAACACCTTTCCTTTCCTTTCCTTTTTCCAGAGACATCCGAATTTTAAAGGGAAGGGGATTGTGTGTATATATATATATATATATATATATATATATGCTTATACATGTATAAAACAAAGAACAAAAGAAAAGAAAAAAGAGGAAAAGGAAGGAGAGAGAGGTAAAAGGAAGGAAAGAGGAAAAAAACAAAGAGGTCAGCACTCTTCCATAGCAATAAACTCTCCACTTTCTTCTTACATATATTAATGAACTTTTAGAATCTTCGGTATTAAAAAGTTTGGTCCTTGGTCTATCTCTCGATCCCCGCCACCCCGTAACTCTCTCACTCACCCTCTCACCCTCTCTCGCATTCTTATTTCATAACATTCGCATTTGTAATTAAAAACTTTGGAAAATTTTCTCGCTCAAAGAGTCACGGGATATAATCATCCTATCCGCTCGCCATTTATTTATTTCCAATGCCTTCCTTCAATAACCTCCGCCCCCGCAAACGAACTCGGGCACCATCACCGACGCACCTACGCCTCCACCGCCACCCCCCCTCCTCCCAGCCTGTGCCCTCTCACTCCGTATCGCTTTACCCTACTTTTCCCCTACCGCCTATGCGCATATCCACCCACACCATAATGCCAATCGTATGTAATTACAATTTAATCGAGATATTTGAGGAGCCGCGATTAGCTCCTCCCACGTACCCAATAACCTCCTGACCCCAATAACCCCGATAACCGACGATACCGAAATCGTCGACTTAACGTTAATTAAGAGAAATTATGACGAATCCCTAATTAAGTCGTTACTCCGAGCGATTTAAATGTTAAAGTTTTACGACTCGTTAGTCCTCCCCCTCGCCTCGCCTCGCCTCGCCCCCACCACCACCACCTCCTCTTCTTATTGTTGTGTTGTTGTTGTTGTCGTTGTCATTTTTTTTTCTCGGTAGTCTTGTTTCCATTCCGTTTCCGTATCATCTACCCGTGCGTGCCTACCTGCTTTGCCATTCCTTGCCCTGCCAGCCTTTATTCCTGCTTTTATTAGGATCGCTCGAGTAAAATTACACTATAGAGTTTCGATTAAAATCTTTTACGGCCCATTAAATAGTCAATGGGACTTGGTGGGGGGGGGGGGGGTTATTGGGGGGAATGGGGTTTCGGAGTAGCCGAGGTAAGTCTGGCGGATGGAAAGCCGCGACGTGAGGAGCAGGAGTAGGAGGAGTAGGAGTAGCGGGAGGAGCAAGAGGAGGAGGAGGAGGTGGAGTAGGTGGGGACGGAAAAAGAAAGACATTAGACGGGTTTCTAATAAGATAATGGTCAGAGAGCTCTTGTCGAGGAGGAGATAAATTAGCCAAAGGCCGACGAACGCTCCCGACGAAGAGCGCGCGGCTCCACGCTCGGACCGCTCGGACTGCCAGGACTCGGAGGTGGGGGGGGGCATCAATTAAAGCGGCCTCGAGCTGACAAAGGTAAAGTCATTAGGCTCGCGATATCGCCGATATCGCCGGCCTTTTGACGTATTATTTAGAGCGACGGATGGCCGCGAGGTTATTCGGGGGGTGGGGTGGGGGGGGGGCTCGCGCCGCCGACGTTCCCTTATATTTTTCACTTTATATGTAGATTCCTGCTTGCGCGGTTATTGGCCGTTCGAGGCATAGCGTTTAGCCGGGGGGAGGGGAGCCCACGACGTCGAATAAATAATAACAATATGTAATAATAAGTAATGAGTAATAATGAGTAATAACGAGTTATAACGAGTAATGAGTAATAACGAGTAATAATGAGTAGTGATGATAATAATGATGATGTCCTGGCGCAGAGTCGAAGCCCGTCAGCTGGGAGGAGTGGTGGACGTACGACGGGATCTCCGGGCCGGCGTTCTGGGGTCTGATCAATCCGGAGTGGTCGCTTTGTAACAAGGGCAGGAGGCAGTCGCCGGTCAACCTCGAGCCCCAGCGGCTGCTCTTCGACCCGAACCTCGAGCCCCTGCACCTCGACAAGCACAAGGTCGGCGGGGTGCTCAGCAATACCGGGCACAGCGTCGTCTTCACCATCGACAACGACACCAAGGAGCTCTTCAACATATCCGGGGGCCCGCTCAGCTACCGCTACCAGCTCCACGAGATCCACCTGCACTACGGCCTCGACGACAACCTCGGCAGCGAGCACACCGTCGACGGCTACAGCTTCCCCGCCGAGGTATCTCCACCAGCTCGTCCCCCTCTGTGTGACTGTGTGTGTGTGTGACTGTGTGTACCCGCAGCTCCCGAAGGTCCTTACCAAGCTCGACGGAGCACCCCCAGAGGACGAATCCATCCCACGAGGCACGCGGTCGGCTCCAGGCACGCTTCCTTAAGCGGCCTCAGGATGACAATTTTATATTTTATTACGAAAACTTAAAACTTTTTATTGTCCAAGTCTAATGAGATTTCGGACGAGTCCCACCTACCTCCGACCTACGCCCATCGACATTATAAATGTTTTCCTCCTTGTTCCCCCCCTCGGTCTCCCCCGACAACCCAACCAACGAACCCGCCGCTCACCCCCGATAATAACCTTTTTTCTTTCTTTCTTTCTTTCTTTCTTTCCTTCCTTTCTCTTTCCGTTCCAAAATGCCCTCGTCAAATACCTCGTGCAGTAGGTTACTTTTATAGCGAGCCCCTCGCACTTATACCTCATTTACTTTACTTCATAAATTAAACAATTCGCCCGGCAAGCTCCGAGGGGCTTCCTCCCATCCCTTCCTCCCATCCCTTCCTCCACCCCTTCCTCCTTCCTTCTTTCCTCCTTCTTTTCTCTTTCTATCCACCTTCTTTTCTCTTTCTTTTCTCTTCTTTTCTGTTCTCCTCCTCCTCCTCCTCCACCCTTCCCTCCTCGCCCTTTTCACATTACGCCACTTGTTTTTCTTTTCTTGTTCGCGCCTTCTCTTGTTTTTGTTTTTTTCTGTTTTTTCCTTTTTTTTCGTTCGCGTCTTTGTGTTCTTCTCTGGCGCTCGCTCCCCCCTCCTCCTCCTGCCCATCTTCTTACCGTCCTCTCCGCCCCGCCGGCCTTGCCGTAACACGGGCATCCACTTAACCCGACTGCGCGGGAAAAAGGTTTGCGGCCTCGGAAGATGCTCTTGTGATCACAACGGGAAGCATAATATTGCTAATTACGGTGAGCGCGATCAAACCTCCCTCTCCCCGCGCCTCTTCATTCGCGTCGTCTACGCGTCGGCCCGTGTAACCCGTTCGCGGCTCCATACGTACCCGGGCTACGTTATGCGTACCTGCCCGCCCCCCACCCCCTTCTACCCCAATCTATCCACCATCGACTTATTTATAATCGATCGGCTGTTTAACGTCGTTGCCGGCATTAGCGGACCTGCCAGCCTCCCCCCCCCCCGCGCGCTCACAGCTTATATAAAAGTTTAGTCTGATTCGTCTGGCTAGATCGCGGATCCCTCTACAAATGCCCGTCCAATACGCAAACGACCGGGTAAAATCGTCCCCCGCAATAGCTAATCCGTAATTATGCGAGAGCCCGGCACCGACGCTGATAATCTATTTTATTACAATAATCACGGGGTGTGCGGCGCTCGGGCTCGTAATCTACTTAAATTTTATATAATTTATCATATCGGTAAGCGCTGGATCTTCGCGGTGCGGTATCAGTCAGGTATTAACGTACGGATACCAATAACAATCGATATCTTGTAAACAATGACGATAAAAACAACTGGAGCACAAGCGCCCGTTTAAATTATAATAACAATAACGACGTGGCTACTAAGTAACTGGCTCGGGTCTCCCGGCCATCCCCACCACTGCCCCCTCCCTTTACCGCCAGCCTTTTCAACTCATTTAAAAATATAAAAAATCAATAATAGGTCGAGTATAAATACTACGGGGAGATAAATTTGCATTTATCAAATCAAAATTTTCCAAGGATACGAGCCTTTGCATGCATTAACGACTGTTCCCCGTCACCTCCGCCCCCGCCCCCGCCTCGCGAGTCCGTAATTTTATACCGCGAATTCAAATGTTGCTCTTAATTACCATTCATATCAAAATACAATGTAATATTCATCACGTGTGAAGGCATAGAGACGCCGTTTTTTTTTGTTTTTCTTTTATCATAACCATTAGCCGTCATTCTTATTATTGTTGTTATTCATAATAGGTAAGGAGGGTAACCGAGCCGGGGGAAAAAAAAAAAAAAAAAAAAACGGTAAAAAAAAAAACGTCGGCATGCATCTGTTACTTTTAAGATCTCTTACTTTTATGTTTTACGAGTGCATAAAAAAAAGGGGAAAAAAAAAAAAGGGAAAAGGGGAAAACGGGAAAAGCAACAGAAAAAGAAGGAGAGAGAGAGAGAGAGAGAAAAAAAAGAAAACAGAAAAGGAAAAAAGGAAATACTTGATAAAAAATGTTAAAGTCTTCAGCTAACGGTAAATATGAGCTAGGAGAATTCCGGGTTAGCGAGGGCCGATGGTGAGTGAGTGGGGGGGGAGGGAGGCAGGAGGGCTAAGAGGGAAATAAGGAAAACAAGAAGGCGAGTAGTAAGTATATTATTATGTGGGTCAAGTGGTTGTGTCAAAACCTCGAGATTTCTGAAACCGCTTTTGAAAATGCGATTCCAATTGCGCTGGAGACGCGGAGGGAAAATTAAAATAAAAAAAGAAAGAAAAAAAAGAGAGAGAGAGAGAGAGAAAAAAGAAAAAGTAAATAGAAAAACGGGGAAAAAAACGAGCCCCTCCCTCCGCCCCCCCTTTATTTGGACAGCGCAAGTCAGAAATGTAATTGACGGGCAGTTCGTTTCGCCCCCTTCGCGAGTCGCAATCTAGATGGGGTCGGGGGCAGGGTTGGGGAAGCGGACTCGGACTAGGACTCGGACTCGGACGCCAACGCCAACGGCAACGGCAACGATACCTGCGATACATTCATTATTCATCGTATTCCGAAATTCGCATTAGTATTTAACGATAAGCCCAAGATTATTCAAAGTCCTTGGGCCGGACCTGTGATTTAAAAGACTCCCACGCACATACTGCCACAGAGCCATAATAACAATAATAATAATAGTAATAGTAATAGTAGTGGTAGCGAGGGTGGAATTTGCATAATAGCGTTTAACGTGATCGATTAGCGCGGGATCGTCGGACGCTGGCCGTGGATCGTTTAGCCGCGTAATCTGCGCAGACGGAAAAAGAGCAAAGAACGCGTCTCGGCTTGTAATCTGCTTTATTTATAAATGAGTAATGAGAATTAGCTCGCTAATAGTCCATTGTTGGCTGCTTAATTCCGCTCCGATTGCCCGCGGTCGCTTCTTTGTTGCGATAAGGAGAGGGGGGCGTGTGGGGGAGACCTTTAACGATTACGGAATACGAGGAGAACAAAGGAGGAAAAATAATAAAATAATGCCGCGGAAGGGGCTGAAAAGCTTTCTCTATTGCTTTATCGTCGTTATTATTTGTTTATTGTTGTTATGCCTCGGTATCAGTCATTTACCTCGGTTCCCTTACCCCCCAACCCCCCAACTGTAACGCCCGTCTTTTCATTCGCTTCCGTTCCATGCGTTCCTTCAAAGGGACGAAACCGAACGTCAACCTCATCATCTTCGGCCTCATTTCCTAATTACATATACGTATATACATACGTATATATATATGTATATCGAGTACTTGTTGCGTTTCGAGTCTCTCGGCCCGAGGACGTATAAACGAACGTTGTATTATTTATCTTTGAAAATTACTCATTGGATACCGATATCGGGCAGAGGCACCGCGCGTGACTCCGTACATAGCTCGCGCGTACGCCTAATTAGCTCGACGTGGGTGGGCGGAGGGAGGCGTAGGGGATGGAGGGGGGTAGCTAATGAGAAAATTGCAGCCAAGAAGTGTTTTATTACAGCCGAATGGCTTAATTTCATAAGATAACCGAAGTTATCCGCTTCGGTCGGGATACCCGCTAATTTACCCCCTCCCCCCCCCAAACGTAATATTATAACTTTTAAAGGTATATTCCAGGTTTAAAGCAGGCCGGCTCTCGTTACTCGACAAAAATTAAGATTCACTTCACCAGCAGTCCGCATTAGCCAATCGTACATTACAATTTAATGGTAATGATCGATCGGGGCTCGCAACGTTGCTTATTGGGGCTTATTGGGGCTTATTGGGGGGGGGGGGGTGGAAAGGATAAAAAGGTAAACGTGACACGGGATGAGGTATTAAGACCGATAGGTATTTGGTTTTGTATAAGGGGTAATCCGGAGTGGAGACGCAATAAATTAGTAATAATCAATAAGCACGTGTAATCAACGGTCCGTCGCGTCGGGATAAAAGGCCAAAGCAGAAAAAGAGGAAAGGGGGACGGGACGGTCCGCGCGGTCGAGTCGGTGGCTGGGCGGGTGGGGGGAGCGAGGCGAGACAGTGGCAAAAGAGAAAAAAAAGAGAAAAAAAGGAAGAACCGCTAATGAGAGAGGCCAACTCTCTCTCTCTCTCTCTCTCTCTCTTCGCCATTCTCACACACGTCTTGATCCACCCTTATATCGCACCCACACATTATCTATCTATCTATCTATCTATCTCTCTCTCGTTCTCTTTGTTTCTCTCTAGATCCAGATATTCGGTTTCAACTCGTACTTGTACAACAACTTCTCGGACGCCCTTCACCGTGCCCAGGGTATCGTCGCCGTCTCCCTTCTCCTGCAGGTACGTGCGCAATCACCGAGCGGCATCGCTCCTCATAAACGCGCTCTCTTATAAAACACCTTATCGCCCCGGCCGATCGACACGATCGGGCACACACGCACCACCCGTATCACTACTAACGCTTTCGACTTGACTTGTCTGGCCCTTACAGGTAGGCAGTCTCTCGAACCCCGAGCTCAGGCTCATCACCGAGCACCTGGACAAAATCACATACGGAGGTAAATAAGCTCCCACCCTCTCCCACCCACCCTCTCTCTCTCTCTCTCACTCTGACTCTATGTTCTTGTAAATTACGTACGTGTGAGGCACGTTGGTCGTATAAGATATATGTATATATATGTATATGTATGTATATAACGATTGCAATTGTTGGGATGATAAATTTACCGGTGAGTTCAATGAGGAGATGGAAAAAAGCCGCGGTTAACGGTGATGTGTGTCTCTCCGCGTTCGCAGGCCAGGCGATGGAGATAAAGCGCTTCGGCGTCCGGGAACTGCTGCCCAACACGATGCATTACATGACGTACGACGGCTCGACGACGATGCCCGCCTGCCACGAAACCACCACGTGGATCATCCTCAACAAGCCCATCTACATCACCAAGCAGCAGGTGAATCTCGGTGTATCTCGCCCCCGTACCTCCCTCTACGACTCCCCCTCCTACGCCTCCTACGCCTCCTACGCCTCCTACGCCCCCCCCCGACCGACAGACGATCGGCATCACTGACCGGGACGTTCCGTCATGTTTTTCAGCTGCGCAGTCTCAGGGAGCTCAAGCAGGGCGACAAGCGACACCCCAAGGCGCCCCTGGGCAACAACTTCCGACCCCCGCAGCCGCTGCACCATCGCCCGGTCAGGACGAACATCGATTTCAACCAGAAGGTAAGAGGGCTTCGGTGCACGGAGAGGCCCGGATCTCGGCTCTCCCTCGGATCCTCAGGTCGGCCACCGGGCCACCTCCGGACTCCTGCTCCAGCTCCAGCTCCAGCTCCAGCTCTCG
Source organism: Ceratosolen fusciceps (assembly GCA_018883505.1). Lineage (NCBI taxonomy): Eukaryota > Metazoa > Arthropoda > Insecta > Hymenoptera > Agaonidae > Ceratosolen > Ceratosolen fusciceps. Next base: position 5,955,195 of record RCIC01000011.1, read on the forward strand.
ATCTGTCTCCCTCCCCCCCTCCGCGCATGCAATCGTAAGAACGGCAGTCGTTGCCGCCGCTACGCGTCTCGCCAAACTCGGCTCGTTCCACTAGTCGTCGCGCTTTTACCCCCTCCGAGCCGACTCTCCGATAAAACAGCTCGCGACCTTACCCGGCTCCTCCTCCTCCTCCTCCTTTCTCTCTCACTCTCTATCTCTCTGTATCTCTCGTTGACCGTCTCACTACCAACCCCAAGGACCAAGGCACGCCATCCCTACTCCCGCTGGAGACGTTCTGGAGACGTTCTGGAGACGTTCTTTGTACTACTAGCCCCCCCCCATCCCCACCCCCACCCACCCACTCTACCGCCCAATGCCCGTCGTACCTAAAACGTTGGAATGCTTTATTTTTCAGCAGGGCCCGAAAAACTGTCCCACCATGAACAGAGACATTTACTACAAAGGTGAGGGAGGAGTCAACTGCTCCGACTCTTTGTTACATAAGCTTGGACGAGTTGGCCGATAACGAAATAACGGAATAAATCCACTCTCTCCCTCTCTCTCTCTCTTCTCTCTTTTGTTACAGCCAACAGTTGGAAATAGAGCCCCCCGCCGAGGAGAAACCTTGAGAATGCTTTGATCGAGAAATCCGCTGAGCTTCCACCCGTTCGCCCTTCTAACTCGGCCGGCGCCGATGCTTGGACAAAGGATCATTCACGGATATAAAGAGATCAGCGGGGACAGGGGAGAGAGACGAGGACGATGGGGCATGGGGGGGGGGCATGGGGGTGGGGGTGTGTGATTGAGATAATGATAAAGGGATGAGAGAGCGAGGGAGTTAGTTAAGAGAGAGAGAGAGAGTGGAATCACGTCGACGAACGGCGCCTCGACGAGCCGAGTGGATGGGTGGGAGGGTGGGAGGGAGGGATGGAAGGAAAAGAAGAGGAGAGATGGGGTTATCGGGGGTGAATGGGGGGTAGTAAACAATAATATCGTGGATGTATAGAGATAAAAGAAAACAATCGACATATCAAGATGCCACGGCTGGCGGAGGACGAGAGTGGAAAGTAACCGCCGTCGCCGCAGCCTATGCCACCGCCACCGCCACCACCGCCACCACCACCGTCGCCGTCGCCGTCGCAGCCGTCGCAGCCGTCGCAGCCGCCGCAACCACCGCAACCGCCGCCGCTTCGTACTCCCGCGCAACTTTTTTAGCAGCCACGCGTGCCCCTAACCGCACGCGGCACAGCACAGCAAAGCACAGCACAGCACAGCACAGCACATCACATCACAGCACATCACATCACAGCAAAGCACAGCACAGCATCTACATAAGCACCCATACTCCCCCTCCTCCTACTCCTCCTCCTCCTCCTCCTCCGTAACACGGGGATACGTACCCTCGAACCCCTCCCACGCACACGCTTCCTATTATCTCCGGTCGTCACCCCCCTCCCCTCCCATCCCAACCCCCCCTTTACCATAAAGCGCGATATACGGGATGTTGTCGTCCATCTATCATTGTTGTATATTCTCCTCCAGCGCTGCCGCCCCGTGACCGCAGCGGGCGCCTGCGTCTCTGCATTACATTACGTGTATTAAGGATAATGTACTTTCGACTGAAAGTATTAATGGAAGGCTCACGCAAACGCTTATTCGTCGTATCTTATTAGACCGTGAATCGCCAAGTGTGTTTACTGAATTTACTGAATATACCGTATTCTAGTCAAATAGTCTTTACCCGGCGATTATCGGGGATTCTCAATAGGGGCGGGGGGGGGGTGAAATAGGGACGAGTACGGAATCGTAGGAAGGAAGGGGGCAACGGGAACGCAAGCGAGCCTATGACCGTTGTACGTTACATGATTTACCCGACCAACGGATGACAATTCAACCACCTAAGCACACCCTCACTACATCCACTAATCATTACACGCACGCATATATATATATATATACACACCCACCCAACCACTCTCGCCCCCACGCTCCAAACGCTCGCGCTTATACATATACATATACATATATATATATATATGTAGATGTATGTATGTATGTGCGTGTGTGTGTATAAATATAAAAAAGCTATGACTATCTTGGCCTCCGCGAAGGTATGTATCAACGAACATTACCGACCTTGCGTTTAGTCGCGTTTAATTATGTATCATAAGATTTGTACGATCGAACCTAAGCGTATGGTTCCGTACACGTAGTTGCACGTGTATACTCACACGTATGTGCTTACGTATACGAATTCCGCCACGCACGTCAATATATGTATACAATGTGTAAGAGAGAGAGAGAGTGGGTGAGAGAGAGAGAGAGAGAGAGAGAGAGAGAGAGAAAGGGTGAGACGTCGTGTTAGTAAATATAGAGATGTACGTGGACACTGGTACTGAATATGCGTGTATTTGTATACGCGAAACGAAACGAAAAGGGAACGAGAGAAAGTGGCCATGCGGACGGAGAAAGAGCTGGATTCTGGATATGGAACGGATTTAGGATTATGAACTGAGAGACAACGAGGACATGGCCAATGATTGTGGAGAGGACGATTGATGATCGAAAAGACCACGAGGACTACGACGAGGACTACGACGAGGACTACGACGAGGACTACGACGAGGACTACGCGATTAGAAGAATAATTGGAAACGATGACGTAGACAACGAAGACGACGACCAAGACGAAGACGATGATGACAATGCCGAGGGTGATGATGATGATGATGACAATGATGATGATCATAAAAGTTTATACTATATTCTTGTAATAAAAAGCTTTGATAAAGCAATGTCGATTAGTGCTTGGACTCGTTGAATTTATCGATCCCCTCCTGTCCGACCCGTCCTCTGGATCCTCGATCTCGGCTGTGCACGTCTGCCTGTTGCTGCGAGAGTCCGCCGAGGACATGCAGGGGCGGCCGGGGCGACCCCCGTCGGAATCAGCGTACCATCGATTAGCAGATTAAGGCGTCGGGACGCCGTCTCGGATCGATCGCAGTCGCAGCGCCGCTCGTCGTCGGGGTCGCGCTCGGGCGGTCAAGTGCCGTCGGGTGTTGGACGGTGGCGGCACCCGCGGCTATGCGACGGCCGTGCGGTCAGAGATATGCCGGTGCTGCCGCCTTTCCCACCACCACCACCACCACCACCCGTTCCCCCGTCCCCCACCTCTCTCCACCCACCTGACCCCCAGGACCCTGCCTCTCCCCCGCCGCCGCCGCCACCACCACCGCCACCACCGTCCTACCCCCGCCACCACCACCGCCACCACCACCGCCACCACCACCGAAAGCGAGCTCAGCTTCCAGCCCCTACCACGACCTCGGGCCACCTGGACCACCGCTGCTAGTTACGCAGCTGCGCAGAAGGCCGAGGCGCGAGCCCCGGCGCTGCGGCAAATCTGCGCGGGCCGACGCTCGGCGCCACTCGCTAGCGTCGTATCCGCAGCAGCGGACGGGCAGTCAGCCTCCCCGGAGACGCCGCCGTCGATAGCCAGCCTCGAGTGCGGCCCGGGTAATAGGGCCGGGGCGCCTACGAGGGCGCGCGCCGCCCGCGACTCTTCACCTTCAAATGGAGCTGGCCCGTGCTCGTCGTGCCCCCGTCCCCGGTGAGTCGGCCGACCCGAGGCCGTACAGCTGAGAAGCCACCCCACACCGACCCACCAACCCACCCCCCCCCGGACGTGCCCATCGCCGCGAGGATAGATGAGGGCCGAGCGCACGGCGCGCCGAGGGCCCATCCTACTCGCGTTCCTCCTCCTGGTGACGAGCTGCGCACTGCGCTCGAGGGCGGCCGCCTTCCCCGACTGGACCGACTGCCCGGCCGTCTGCCGCTGCAAATGGACCTCAGGCAAGAAGTCGGCCCTCTGCCCGGAGGCGGGCCTCACCGGCCTGCCCGAGAGCCTCGACCCGGACATGCAGGTCCTCGATCTCTCCGGCAACCGCATACCCGGCCTGCAGGCCGAGGTCTTCAAGCGCGCCGACCTCCTCAATCTCCAGCGCGTCTTCCTGCGGGACGCGGGACTGCGCAACGTCCACGGGGACGCCTTCAAGGACATGCGGATCCTCGTGGAGGTCGACCTCTCGGACAATCACCTGCGCAGCCTCGCGACCCACACCTTCGCCGGCAACGAGCGCCTAAGGATGCTCGTGCTCAGCGGCAATCCCCTAAAGACGCTCAGGGCTAATCAGTTCCCGGTACTCCAGCACCTGCGCAACCTCGAGCTACGGCGCTGCTCCCTCGTCGTAGTGCATCCCCAGGCCTTCCAGAGGCTGCCCGCCCTCGAGACCCTCAGGTAAGCCACAGCATTCCTCGTCTCTGTCGGCTAAAGAAGGGAGAAGTCGGCGAGCGAGACCTAGGGAAACGAGCACGCGCTCGCGCGCCATTTTCACAGCCACCCCGTCCGTCCTTCGGTTGCTCTCTGGCTAACCTCCCCTCCCACCTCCCTCACCCCTCCTCAAAGCCACCCTCCAGAGTAAGCCTCCCCCCGCCCCGTCCCTCCCCGGCCTCGAGCGTCGAAAGCGACGGACTAGTCCTGAACTAGTCCACGCGACCCATGCCATGTCCGTCTCCCCACCTATCCCCCTCGCACCCCCTCGCACCACCCACCACCCAAACCCAAATAATCGAGTGCCGGGCGCACGCGAGATTCGACGTCTTTGCTTCGCCGCTGCTCCCCCTTCGCCCGAGCCTTAAGCGCCCCGAGGGCAGTTTCCCCGATGTATCGGCGGGTCCAGTCGGGCACGCGCTCGACCGAGGCCGTCGGCACCCATTCACGAGGGAGGGAGGGGGGGGAGGTATCGCAACCGTCCTGCGATCGCCTCCCGCGCCGATTTATGATCTCCCGCGAGACGAGGTGGTCTTTTAGGTCGGTCATTACCTTACCACCCTCGACGGGGAAGCGCGCAGGCACGGGATGACCGTAAAGCACGTCGAGGTGGCGAGGGGGCAGGGGCCGTAGAGCTTTTTTCTAAATCGACGTCTGCATTAAAAGGTGAAATCCAATGCCCTATAAATAATAATAACATTACCGTGGTGATACCCCCCCCCACCTCCCCTGCCTACCCCAATCCCTCGTTCACGTGTAACCCAATAACTCAATGCTACGCTAATTCTTATTTGGCACGCGATACCGCGAGCGTAGGCTCACGGGGTTGCGGGGGTGGAGGGGGGGCTTAAATTTACCTCCTCATTAACATACGTACGTAACTTTGATAAATTGGTACGAATTAATGTCACCGGCTCGGCGGCAGAGACGTATCTCACTCTCCCTACCTTCTCTCCTCCCTCCTCCCCCCACACATCACCCCGCATCATTTTCTTCATCGAAACGGACGTAAACTCGAATCTCGTCCAGATATTCACGGTATATAAATAAAATAAAACAGAAAAAAGAGAGAGAGAAAGAAAGAAAGACAAATGGGGGTTAGAAAAATAATAAAGAAATACTATCCCCTCGAGTGGGCTCGTAAAGTCCCTGAGAAAATTTGCCAACTCATGCCATTAGGAACTCGGGAGGGGTAGGGTGTGGAGGGGGTAGGGGGGTGGCAGGCCGCTAAGGCGTAAATTACATAAAGCGTATAAAGTCTCCGGTCACACCGGAGTAATTCCCTCAGCCGATAAATAATATAAATTTTAATGCCTATGCGTAGGAGCGGTTGGGTCTGGGGGGGGGGCGAGCGAGGCCCGGAGCGTGGCGGGACACACACACGCACGCACGCACGCACAGAGAGACAGACACGAGAACGAGATGGCTGCGCGTTGTCTAATTTCGTGTTGGGGTAGCAGTAGCGGAGGTTATTGGGACTCGGAGTGATGGGCTGAGGGGGGAGCGGGGAGGGCAGAAACGTCGTTTTATCTCCGCTCGCTGATATAGAATGCGGCGTCCCCCTCCGCGAGCGAGGGAAGCACTCGAGTAGTGCGTTACGTCCGCGCTTACGGGAACGTCGGATCGTTAGAGTTGGAGGGGGGCGGGGGGGGCTTTAAGGCGCCACAACGAACTCTCGACTAGAGACATTCAGTTACGGGATAAAGAGGTGAGAGAGAGAGAGAGAGAGAGCGGGAGAGAGAGAAAAGTACTCGAATAAGGGGGGAGGGGGCGGGAGAGGATAGAGCGCCGGAGTTGAATTAAAGGTAGAAAAACTTTGAGATAAATTTTAATTACTGCCGTCGCTACTAATAAGATTTAGATTCGCGAGCGAGTCCTCCCGCCGAGTAATCCGATTCTCACGGATTTTCCATTTCATTTCGTTATTTACACCTGGTGGGTGGGAGTCCCCGTTTACCCGGGGCTTTTCCGAATCGGAGATTCTCCTCCTCTCTCTCTCTCTCTCTCTCTCTCTCTCTATAGCAGGCGCGCGGAGGCCAATAAGCAAGTAAACAAAAAGGGGATCTTGGATCGCAGGAGGACTGCCCTTCCCACCCACCTACCCACCCCCTCCATCACCAACCTCTTATCTTATCCTCTTACGATGTACCTTGACTCCTTGCCGTCATTTGCATTTTACGGCACTTTTTGTTTTTCTTTAGCGCAAAACGGCTACGGCGACATATAAATGCGTCGAGCAAAGTTTTTTCATTAGCTCGGAAAAAGTTTCGATGCCATTTTTATGCCTCGACGCCGGCTTATTGGGGTTATTGGGGGGGGCGGTGAGGGTGACGGTGGCGGGGGAGGAATAAATAGCATTTCTTCCTATAAGCACCATTGAAAATCAATAAATAATCGATGCTCCCGATCCTCATTCCTCCCGGGCGCTCCTCTTAAATACGTTATTTTAAAATAAGAAGAAGAAGAAGGAAGGAGGAAAGAAAAAAAAATTTATTACCCCCCCCCCTCCCCCAAGATAAGGCACCGCTGCAGCGAGGCTATTTGATTCCCATTAGCTGATGCCGAGTATTTACGGCCCCCCCTCCCCCGGTAAAACCCCCCAGTAAAAGACTTTCTCTCCACGTATTCTTTATCATTTGTTATCATTCTTATTGTTATTGTCGTTGTCGTTGTCGTTGTCGTTGTCGTTGTCGTTGTTGTTGTCGTTAGGCCTCATTACGTTACGCCTGAGTGATTATTCATACGAGAATCGCCGCTTAATAATAATAACATTAGTTGCGCCAATCGAATGAACGATAGAGCTTCTCATTAGGGAATAATGCTCTTCTAACGGATGCGCGAGAAATAGTCAAAAAATCCAGTCGTAATAACGGGGGTGGGGAAACTTGGCGGGTCGGGGAGGGACGTCGAGGTAGGGCAAGTGATTCCCGATGACGGTGTGCCCGGACACGCGTACGTCGATCGCATACAAAACTTATTGTTAGCGCGGTCGGGGGCGGTGTGCGGTGGGTTGGCGGGTGGTGGGTTGGCGGGTGGTGAGGGTGCTAGAGGATGGGGGAGGGGGTTGCTAGAGGGTTAATAAGCGAACGAGTTTATTGGGCATTACGGATGACTCTTCTTTGACTCCTAATGGAATATTGATACAATCTTTTAAGATGAGCGCGCACGTGCCCCCCCCCCTTGCCCGGACTCCCCAGCCTCCATCGTATAATAGGATAATAAATTGAATTTCAACTCATTAAGGAATAAAACAATCCGATAGTTTGAATTATTTTGTAAGACGGAAGCCCGGTAAATCCTCCGATAAATCTATTTGCGTATTAACGATAACCGTCGACGAATAGATCAGCCATCTCCTCGTACCCGCTCACCCTCCCTGACCCCTCTCTCACTCTCACACTCTATAGCTATGTTTCGGTGCTCGGAGCTCGGATGACGAAAAGTCAAAGTAAAGAAAAAAAAAAGAAAAAAAAGACACTCCCCGCTCTAATGTAAATTAGCCGGTGTAAATTATGGATGACGAAGCGGTGACGAAGGGCGCAATCGGGTGGTCCATAAAAACTCTTATCCTCCCCCCCCCCCCCTGCTACGGCCTCGCGGATAAAGCCGATGAATTTTTATTTTAAATCAATTTTAATGCGCTCGTGGTGCACCCTCCACCCTCCACCCTCCCGCCTCCGCCTCCGCCGTCACCGCCGCCGCCGCCAGTTAAAAACTTGCTCGATGCCATAGCGGGCCATAGGGGGGATCGGGGGGGTCGGGGGGCCGAGGTAGAGGTTCATCATCCCCTATCGGCATTATCATTAATCACGATACGCGGCCGTGAATGGCCGCGCATCGGTATAATTCGGCGGTGCCAGCGAGACTCGGGCCGACCTCTCCCGGCCTCCCGACTCTTTTCCCAGTGCCAATATATATATATATATATATATATTTGCTGGCAATAAGGATGGCCGCGATGTCGTGGATCGAATGGGTCGTCGAACCCCTCGAGCTACGCAATAAACGCCTGCTAATACGTGCCCGGAGCGTAAGGTGGGTGAGAGAACCTGTCTAATTAACAAATAAACCTTCGGGCACGAAGGTGAGCCGGACGCGAGCGGGAGGGGATCCCATTACAAACGATACGCGAATTCCCGTATAAGACGCAAATACCCGTAAATCTTATTAGCAGCCGCGGTCTTCGGGCTCGTGGGGGGGGGGAGGCTGGGAGGGATCGAGGGGACTCGAATCGATTATATACAGACAACGAAGATACTTACGGGAAACTAAAGTCGGCTAATGAGATTACCGCGCATTTACGCTGCTCCAGTTGTTGTTGTTGTTATTGTTGTTATTGTTATTATTATTAATATCATCATTGCCATTAATTATTAAGGTCTCTATAAATGAAAAGTTTAATAAGACGCGGGATTAACGCCCCCGTTAAAGCGTAAAAGCAAATCATCTTTCGCCGGCGACTCGAGGGCTGTTAAATAATTTTTCATAAATATCAAATAAAAGTGTATTAATCTCCTGCCACGTAAGCTCTCTCTCCTACCTCTCTCTCTCTATCTTTATCTTTATCTCTGTCCTCCTCCTACTCCTTCCACTCCTCCAATCTCGCTCTTTTTATAATACTCGCTAGAGATTTATCTCTTGCCCTGATGAGAATAAAGTTCCAAAGTACGTATTAATTGTAAACTCGTTTCGTAAGAGAGAAAAAAAAAAAAAAAAGAGAGACTCAAAGGTCCCTCCCTCCCTCCCTCCCTCCCAGCCAGCCAGCCACGGAGTTTAAGATGAAATGGCTTGCGTACGGGGTGGAATTTATATCAAAATAATTTTATGAATTAGGTGCGCGGAGGTGAAGAGGGGAAAGAGTGGAAGTGGAATCTATTCCTCGACCGATTTGACGTTACGTTTCCATTTGTTAAGGGATGATTTGCGCAGGAAGTGGCATCCCCGGGCACCGAGTAAAACCTTTCTTAGCCCCGCTCGGCCACCACCCGATTGTCTATTAAGAAAGAGGGAAACGTCAACGGAGCGCAAATAAAAAGATTCGCGGCTCGGGAAATCGCAACGTTTTACCTTCCCTCTTCGTCCCTCTTCCCTTACGAACTTCAGATTCATGAAAACGTCCTCCCACCACCCCTCCTCCTCCTCTCGACATTCCCTATCCCCAGAGATGTAGCGATAAGAAGAAGAAGAAGAAGAAGAAGAAAAGACTAACGTCGGACAAAGCGTTAATTATTGTTGCTTATTCAGAGCTCCGTTGACAAATGGCTCATTAATAGAATATACCAAAGAGGTTATTGGTTACTTATCTTGTTTCTTCTTTTCTTGATTGATTGAAAATGGCGAGTGGCGAAGCTCGGCACCTTCCGAGCTATCCCGGTCTCATAAATTCCCCCTCTACAACGGATTCAAATATTCCTAGAGTAAATTTAGTTTATTATGGATATACAATTTCTTTCTTTCTATCTTTTCTTTTTTTCTTCATTTCTTCATTTCTTTCTTTCTATCTTTTCTTTTTTTTTTTTTTTTTTTTTTGCTTGAGTTATGTTTAAAGTGCACTGAATTCCAATGGGTCGCCATGCCGCGGGGGGGGGGGGGGAATAATAAAATAATATTTTTTTATAGGGGGAGTGTATAAATTTCATGAATTGGTCGCCCCACCCCTCGGTCCCTCGTCCCTCATCCCTCATATCGACCGATCGATACGAGCAGGAAAGAGTATTATTTTTATAAGCCGTGTTCGGAGACGAGGATTCTACCGCTTCCATGATATATATATATATATATATATATGCTCCTTGGCCACGGCCGAACGATAAATGTAACCCGTATTAGTTCCCCTAAGTACTATTGCCCTCCGTCCCTCACCGGGACACGTGCTTTCGTAATGGGGATGGGGGGGTAGGGGGAGTAGGGGGAGTGGGAGGGAGTAGAGGGAGTATATGCCCCTCCCCCTCCCCCTCCCAACGACGACATTTATTTCAATTATTCAATGCCGCGAGATCCATTGCTCTGGCGAACGTGATCTTGTAAAAGTATACGTGAAAGCATACGGATCTACTCGATCCAGTAATTTTCGAAAGCTTTAATAGCCCCAATAGCCCCAATAACCCCGCGCCGTAGAAATATTCGTATTTAACGTAATGCAGGGGTGGAGGACGACGTGGAGGACGTGGAGGACGTGGACGACTCCAATCAGCTGCCATAGCCTCGCTTAACAAGTAGAACGGCTTAACGAGTTGAAAAATTCACACGTCTGAGCTTTACGGCCTTCTGTCGAGAGGATAAAGGAGGTTATTTGGGGCCGAGGCGTGGGAGAAATATAAATGAAAAAAAAAAATATAAATATAGATGGAATGTCTCTTTGGCCGTCACATGACGGCTGAACGTCCGAATCTAGCATCGAGTAATATAACCGCATGCGAAAATGGCAAGTGGCGGCGATGAGTAGTGAGGGGGGAGGGGTGAGCCGGGTAGCCGAGGTAGGACGTATCTCGGGGCAATTATGCGTCGGCTATTTTGCCGAGGGGGAATTGAAAGAATCGAAACACACAGAGATTAAGGTCGCCGATGGCCGTGTGGGTCGGGTAAGCGGTGGCGGTGGCGCATTGACGCGCAGTGGGCAGGGGGGGAGTGGCCCGGCGTCATTACAAGCTAAGAAATACGGCGCACTTGGAATTCGGCAATAACGACCTTCGATACGATTCCGCTTGAATGCGAGCCAAATTTGAGAAGTGGCAATAAAACCGCACTCGGCCGCGACGCTTAGCCCTCGGTAATTGCCGCAGGAGGCGCACCGAGTCCACGAGCTTCCGGGCCTCGCCCCCCACCCTCACCCCCACACCCCACCTCAAACCTCAAACTCCGTAACGAATGAGAGGTTATTTGGGGGGCGAAGGGAGGGTGTGGATGCCGATAATCGGCCAACTTGGGACGATTGGTGCCCGTCTGGGCAACTCATACCAAACAGTTATATAAAAATGCCCGGTACTCCGTTTGGGCTTTCAGCTTGGACGGCAACGAGCTCGAGTACCTCGAGGCCGAGACGATAACTGGCTTGAAGCGGCTCAAGACCCTCGGCCTCGACAGCAACCCCTGGAGCTGCGACTGCCGTATCCGGGACTTTTGCCGGCTGCTCACGTCCGGCTCACTCGCCCGGCTCTACTCGGTACCGCAGAGCTGCGTCGGGCCCCCGAGGCTACGTGGCCGGCCCTGGGAGGAGATACGCGCCACCGAGCTCGCCTGCGAGCCCACTGTCCGGCTCCCGGTTACGAGCATCCAGCAGGAGATGAACGGCAACGTGAGCCTGGCCTGTCTGGCGAGCGGCGACCCCGAGCCCGAGGTCTGGTGGCAGCTCAACGGCGGACCCCTCAACGGCACCAGGCGCGGCCTCGACGAGGTCGGATCGCCCGGTAAGTGTACCGGCACTCGTCCCCATCTCTCCTCGTCCGCGTACCGCTCTAGTGCCGTACTTCCTCCTCCTCCACCTGCCCCCCACCGTTATCCTCTACCGTTAGACCTCAGCTACCTCCACCGCCACCGCCACCTCAACCACCACCGCCACCACCTCAACAACCTCCACGACCACCACCGCCATCATCTCCTCCTCGACCCCAATGATTTACGAGCCGCGCTCAAATGCGCTTCTCCTTGGCCTGGAGCTCGAATCGATGAAGCTCCGCGGAGCCGCGATGCTCCCGACCGAATGGGGCAGAGAGTTGCCGGGACTCGCCGTCGCTTACTCTTATTTTTAAATATTTAACCTGGCACTCGGCCTCCTCCCCCTCAAAGTAATCTAACTTTCCTCCACTGCGGGACTGTAAATTTATTGTAAACTACCGCCGCTCTACTCTCTACCCTCCATCTTCCACTCTCTCGCTCGCTCTCTCTCTCTCTCTCTCTCGCTCGCTCTCTTCCTCTATATATCTCTAGGCCCCTTCGCGCCGCCCTCCCCCTCGGACCGACTCCCGCCGTCCTTACCCTGCAAGGCTTTTTCCGCACGGATAATTGCGTTGAACCCCCCCGCCTCGCCGCCGCGTTGCGATAAATTTTAAGATACGATTGCGCTCTGCCCGACGCATCCAAATGAGTCCGCCCCATCATTACGAGAATGAATAAGAAGGTCTTCTCTGTACTCCCACTTACTCTACTTTCAGCCTCCATCCCGTTCCGCTCCCAGGGATATCCATACGTTCCCGTTTATTCGAACCTCGTCCCTAGAAAAGCACGTTAATCCTACCTCCTCCTCCTCCTCTTACCTCTTACCTCTTCCCGCACCAATAACCCCAGATCTTCTTGTCAAACATCCAAGAGGACGAAGGCTCGCAATAACAACAATAACAATAGCAATAACAGCAATAGCAATGAGTATAGGATACCGGGGCGAGCGATAATAATCATAATGCTCCCGGCAACTTCCGAGCTCGGTAACTTTCGCATAATTCGAGTACGGGCGAGTACGATTCGGTCGATACGCCTCGGCGCGCCATCGCAAACCAACTCTCTCGTTAAGTACTTTTTCTTTCAATTATCCGAGACTTCAACGAAGAAGAAGAAGAAGAAGAAGAAGAAGAAGAAGAAGAAGAATTGGCTCCTCCGTTAAAAAATCTTCCTAATATGTAAGCTTCCTAATATAAAATCCACGTCCCGCGATTAAAAACGTAAAATACGTAACGGGATTAGGGATATCCGGAGGGTTAAAACGAAACGTCGTTGTTGTTATTTTTATTTTTTTTCGGGGTTATTGGGGTTATTGGGGTTATTGGGGTCGTGGCCCGATAGTAAATTAACCGATTGCTGACCCGTTTTAGGTGGGGGGTGGGGGACTTGACTTCGTGATTTACAGTTCCAATGCAAACGTCAAAAAGACGTTTTTCTGTATTACGAGCCTGACAAAGGCTTTTCAAACTCCAAATGCAGATTGGAAAAATATTTTTTTTAAGCCCCCGCGATACGGGGAGGAGGGACATTTTCCGGAATGAAATTCTTCTCCATTAACCCACCGTTTTACGTTTAATTCGACAACGATAATAATAATAATAATAATAATGAGCGTCGTTTCTATCAAAGTCATTCGAGGCCGATCGTTGGCCACGGATTATTCCTTATTTCTTAATTCTTATCGGATAAATCGGTGAAAACAAAAAAATAGAAAGATGAATTACTTATTGAGAGAGACGTAAGGGGTAATATAAGCTGCTGCCCCGTCCTCGTTTTCTCAATTAAATAAATGACCGAATACTAAGTAGCGAGTAGTCGTAAGTAACAGAGTTTTTTTTTCATAACTTGACAAAGGAATCGTAATTTTATTCGTACAAGGTATTACATGGCATTAAAGATATCTGTACGCGGCAAAAAGTAAAATGCAAACCTTTTTGAAAATTACGTCCGTTTGAAAAACGTTTAATGCGATCCTTTCCTTTGTCTATGTATATCCGTCAACGTGTATACGTATATGCGTATCCGAGCTTCCTTTTCATTATATTTAATTTAATATATATTTTTACGGCGCAATTACGCTCTGCGTTTACTTATTCAAACGTTATCTGCGAAGATGATTCCTTATGAAAATTATGAGTTTCCCTATCTTTCTTAATTTGCTAGAATATTCTCTTTACGGAACGTCAATTTAAATCTATCTCTCTCTCTCTCTCTATATATATATATATATATGTGGGTGGGTGAGTGGGTGGGAGGGTGGGTAAACGCGATGCTCTCTTTTATAAATTTTAATTCCGCACTTTGGAGAAATTTCGTTTCTTTTTTGGATGTTTACGGTACTTTAATAGAGACATTAGTGGCTTATTTTATCTTTCCTCCTCCTCCAACCCGCCCATGCCCTCACCCCCCCACCCTTACGTACCACGAGGTCGACAAAGACTCCACGACGCCGTTACGTTTAACCAGGAATTATTACAGTTCGGTAAATGTTTTGAAAATAATTTGAACAAGTCGGGAGGCGAGAGTAGCGGTCGAGAAAATAAGTAGGATTAAAGCCGCCCCCGCAAGACGCGTTAAGCAATGTATATCTGTGCGCGGTAGCGGAGTACGCGGAATGCGCGTGGGCTGACTAATCAGCAACGAATGCTTAGACAGGCAGTTCAACATTTCCTCCCTTTGCCCTCCCCCATTCGCTCGAGTCCCCGCTTCGATCACCCTCGATGATTTATATTTAAAGGAAATTATGGATTTTTGGTAGGGGGCAGGGGGAGGGAAGCCACCGGGGACGGAAAATGAAAACTCGAGGAAAGAAAAGCCTCGGAATCCTTCGTGCGCGAGCGAGCTCAAGATTATCAAAAGTCTAAATTAATAGCGATTCGCGGCCGTGAATCAGAAGAGGGGGTGGGGGGCCGCGTTAGCCATAGCCGGGCTCGCGATAAAAACCAGATCAAACGATCCGAGGCACCTTTTATCAAATGCCCATGGGGTGGCAGCTCTCGATTCGCACAAAATGCCACTTGACTCGTAAGCTATTTTGCCTCCGCCTAATCGCTGAGGCTACATTTCATCCGTAAAACGCCACCCGCATACGGGGTTATTGGGGTTTTATTGGGGGGAGTTGGGGGACGAAAAGAACAAAACAAAAAAAACAAACAAAGAAACAAAGAAACGAACAAGCGAGCGCTTGTGTATTTTTTCTGTCCGTTTGCCTCGCTCTCCGGGCTCATTCCCGACCTACGGATAACTCTTTGGCCGATAATTAAATTATTATTATTATCGGTAGAGTAAGAGCTTGGCTGGAATAACTGGAATAAATACAATGTACGGCGGTTACGGCATTGCGCCCCCTTTATACGTTTCACGTAATAAACCTCTCCCATGCCAACGATGTCAATCAACTAACGGCTGATGAGATACTTTACTTTTTTACTTGCCCCTTTCCCCTTCTCGAGCTCACGATAATACAACCTGCCTTGTGATGTGTTTATCTCTCAGCGGGGCGGGGGCGGGGGAGGGGCGGGACAACTCGACTCTTTTGCGTTTTTAGACGCTCCGAGCCTCCGGCCATTTTTCCGCTACTTTCCACAAAGTAATTGCGTAGGCTTTCCCCAATAACCATCTCGTCAAATACAACGTAAATATAACAACGACGACGACGACGAGGACGAGGATGGCAACAAAATTTAAAAAAGCAAAATCCATTTTGCGGCCAATTCTGCTTTGTATATGTAAAAGTCTTGAGCTATTGCTGCTCCTTTCCTTTGAAGAATCCGTTTGTTCGTAGGGAAAAGAGCAGCAGCAGCGGTAGCAGCAGCAGCATAAGTTTTATCCTTACGGATGAGAAAATGATGAAGTAAATCTTGAATATACTTTCGATGAGAAGAAATGTTTACTACTATTTTTTTATTTTTTTTTTTTTTTTCTCTCTCCGTCTTTTCTTTGTTATAATAATATCGAGTTGGAAAGGGGCGCTCAACACTTTTGATTTTCTCTCAAAGGAAGTGAAGTTAATGAGTGGCGTGGAGCCGTGGCGGAGAGGAGAGGAGAGGAGAGGAGAGGAGAGGAGACCGAGAGAGAACAAGTGAAAAGACCGGGGGGGGGGCTCCTTTATCAGCGCAAGATTAATATTGCCTGCCCTCTTGGACGTAAGAAAGCCCCGAGCAGACAATGTAAAGTGATAATTGAATAATGGGGGAAAATGTTAATTCGATACTAAAGTCTCGACTACACATTACAAAATGACATTACGCGATGGATGGCGCATAATTTATACATTTATACATTCTATTCGAGTTAAATGCGCGAGCGATGATCATCGCGGCAGACTTTTTCCACCCGAGCACTGCTCAAACTGCTCGACTTGTGATTGTTATTTTCTTTTATTGTAGAGCCATCGGAGATTCTTTTACGTGCGCGCGCGCGCGTGTCCCGAGTGAAAAGAGTAGTGAGAAGAGTAGTGAGAGAAGAGTAGTGAGAAGAGTAGTAGTGGACCTCTTCGAGCGGAAGATTACTCGCGTTTCACCGTTCGATGCTACCCCCCATCCCCACCACCACCACCACCACCACTCTCTCTCTCTCTCACCGGTAGACCAATGATTTCATTTATGCCGTTAGAGCGGTGGCGTTATGGTTTTTTTTTTTTTTTTTCCTCCCCTCCCTAGCCACTCCATACTGGCAATAAGGACTGGCGGCAAAACGGATTTTTATCACATTAATCGGAAAGGACGCGCGTCCTTTCTCCCTGACAAAACGATTGAGCGGCGAGGCCGGTAGATGCGTTAAACCCCGCCAATCTTATTGCAATAACCTGCAATAACCGGGTCTTATTGTTTTTATCGGCCAAAGCAAAGGCAAAGCTGTAATAGGCTGGATTTTTCACGCGAATAGTGGCAATTTTCCGTTACGTCGAGCACCTCGGGCCTCCCGCCCCCGCCCCCTTGCCCACAAGAGATTAATTTCGCCTCTCTACTAATGAATGGGGGCGGGAGGGAGGAATAATAAAAGGATTAGGGGGTGGGGGGAAATGTCAATGCAAGGGTTAATTAATAACGCGGGCATGGCTGCCGAAGGAGATAGAGGATTTACCTTCAAAGACGCCCTCCTTCCTCATTGAGACGACTGATGATAATTGGATTGCTTTTCTTCTTTTTGTTTTTTTTTTTTTTGTTTTTAAACGATTTCACATTGTCTTGGGATTCTTCCCTCCCTTCCACGCCCCCACCACGCCCCCACCACGCCACGAGAGACGGCCATTGAAGGGCGAGTGATGGGCGAGTGCGAGTGAAGCTCCGAGGCCAGTTAACTGTGAAAACTTCTAGTCGCGCAATAATTGCTCATTTCCATTGCAACTTTCAATATCGCGCATAGAAAACGTTATTGTTGTTACAGCAGTTATTATTACATTACAACTCGGCCTCTCGTAACTTTATGCTTTGTGCGTTTTTTTTTTTTTTTTACAGGGAGCGAGTAATTTGCCCCCCAATAACCCCAACCCCTCCCCACCCCCGTTTCAGAAATTCATACTATTCGTTCAAGCCTTCACTTTGTCTGAATTCGAGATCGTTGTTGATTGTTGCTGATTGACCTTTGTAACGAGCCGAGCGAGCCCCCCGGCCAAAGTATAGAAAAATAATAACAACAACAACAACAACGTGTAACTCGCCCGCGAGCTCCTCCTCCTCCTTCTATTGCTAACTAAACTATTTACGGCTACTACCGCAATGTTAAAACGAACAAACGTTAAATTCTTATTCAATACTGGTTGACTGATCGTTGACCCTTGGCGGTAAAAAATTTCGGTCGTAAAAACAAAGACGAGATACAAAAATCTCTGACTTTAACTTTAATTACACGGCTACGCCCGACTAATGCGTTGTTTTTCTTTTATTTATTTATTTATTTTTAATTATTTCTTGTTTTGTTTCGTTTTGTTCTGTTTCGTTCCGTTTTGTTCTGTTCTGTTCTGTTCTGTTCTGGTTTCACACGTTTTATTAAGTCATGCGAAATTGGGGCCGTGGAACGCGTTAAAAGCGTGTCAACGATCCTGAAACATCGCAATTACAAATTCGCTTTAATTATAAAGGAAATGGCCAAGTGCAAGTGAAATGCGTCGAACGGAGAGGATTCGTCGGTGAAATTTGTAAACAAATTCGTGGATAAATGCAGCTCGTTTGCGGCTTCCGCCCGTCCGTCCGTCCGTCCGTCCGTCCGTCCGTCCTACCTGGCCTCGGCTCGGCTGGGCTGGGGGCTGGGCTGGGCGCTGTCGGGGGGGAGTCGGGGGGGAGTTGGAGGGGAGTTGAGGGGAGTCGGGGCGGGGAGGGGGAGGCAGCCCGAAACTTACAGTCTATGCGCGTTTCCAGATTGATTCTCATGCTCGGATAACCCCTCAAACATTTTATTCCTTTAGTTTTCTAGTTTGTTTTACGCTGATTGAAATTAAAATCGAGCGTTTCGCTCGCCCGTTCCGAACTGCCGCTCGTTCTATTTGCCCTCTTTGATTATTAAAAATTGGATTATTTTGATTAAGCTTTCGGGTTATTGAGGTAAAATCTATCGTGAAATTAGCGAGGAGCAAGTGGCCTTGAAAGCTTATACTCTACTGGCCGGCCACGAATCTCTCTCTCTCTCTCTCTCTCTCTCTCTCTCTCTCTCTCCTCTCCCCACAATAAACAACCACCAGAAACATTTGAAATTTATGGAATCTGATCGAATGTGTACATTTTTCGTAATGAGCTCCGCGGCCTACGTTTAAAGCCGACTCTCTCTCTCTCTCTCTCTCTCTCTCCGTTCGTGCAAACGAAACGTAAGTCTCCAAGAGCACCCCGACAAGAATAAAGGGATAATAGCAACATTATCAACCGTGAATGCGCCTTAATAATTCACAAAGGCTTCCGGGGCAGAGGGAAATTAAATTTTTTAAACGAACATCCTAACGAGGATGTCCGCGTTTTTTCTTCATTTTCCCCGCTCGCCCCCCGGAGACTTTACAATAACCCCAACAATAACGTAACGATTTGCCTTTTTATTTTTTTTTTTTCATTCGTTTCCATTACGAAACCTCTGTCCTCTACTCCCTTCGTGTGCTCGCGTACATCAATAAGCCCCAATAAGCCCCAATAAGCCCCAATAAGCCCCGAAAAGCCCTCGGTCTGTAATTATACATTTTCAATTACACTTATCCGAACAATCGTACAGTTTGTGAGTGAATTATTAAAATGATTAAAATTTATTAAATACGACGTACGGGATATCGGCGTTAAAATGTATCGCGGACATGTGTCGCGAGGTCGAAAAAAAAAGAAAAACAGAAAAACAGAAAAGAAAACGCTAATCTCCCTCGTTATAAAGTTTATTATAATTACGAGCGTGAAGGCATATAGCTCTGGGCGTATGTATATATATATACGTACGTGTGTAGGTGGGTAGGTGGGTAGGTAGGTAGGTAGTGAGCGTAGAGCGGAGCGGTAGCGGCGACAAACATAAATTTTAATGCGTGTAAATGCAATTGGCCTGGAAATTATAGAATTTTATCATATTATACTAATGATCGTAGTTGGGCACATTATTCATTCCGTTTATGTAGGGAGAATGTAGGGCAGAATTTAGACGTCATTAATAACGAATGACGATGCCCGTATTATTTATGATTATAAAATTAATTGCCCGGAATAATTGTATTGGATTAATCGCATTGGCCGGGAGGTCAACTAACTACAATTGACTCGTTTTTAAACAGTCAAACAATTCGCGTGAATTCCTTCTTCTTCTTCTTCTTCTTCTTCTTCATCTTTTCTCTCTCTCTTTGACTCGAACTGCGAAATAAGTCCATCCCTGTTGGAGGGGGTAAGTTACCTAAGTGCAGGAGATTTATTATCTTATTGAATTAGAGCCCGGCCTCTAAGCGAATGCCTCTTATTGTCAGATCAACAGGGAAGAGTTATTTTATCCCCCTCTCCCACCCCGTCACGTTATTACGTCACGCGTAGTAATAGTAGGTACCTCGTAGAGAGACCTCGTAGCGCGTGAATCCGCGAGAATGTCAACGATAACGAGTAGCAACGATAACAAGGGAAAAAAAGAGTGAGAGAGAGAGAGGGGGGGGGTGCCTTTGGCGCCGATGTTGTCCCTCGACGTAGCCCAAGAGGCTACGTACCCAGGCTAACGCACTGTATTTTACGCTCGGTGTGCCCACGGCCAGGTGGACTCGTGACGTACTCGACGTCCCTGGAGGCCCGTCGCCGACTGGTGGAGCGCTGGAGCAACCTGACAATCTACAACGCGAGCGACGCCGACGCCGGGGAATACACCTGTCACGCGCGGAACCTCGCGGGCGCCGCCCACGGCACGGTATCCGTCAGCGTACCCCGGGTCTTCAGCTCGCCCACCCTCTCCCAGAGCGACGACTGGTTCCTTTGGCTGAGCCTCCTCGGGGGCGGGACCGTCGCGCTCTGCGGCTCCGTCACAGCGGTACTCCTCGCCGTGTGCCTCTGCGAGGCGGCCCGCAGGCGTCGGCGCAGGGCCAAGGTCAAGCTCCAGGCAAGCGCGAGCTTCGGCGACCAGGAGAAAAAGCTCCTCGACCTCTCGGTCACGACGACCGGGACCAACGGCAGCGGTCAGCAGCAGCAGCAGCATCAACAGCAGCATCAACAGCAGCATCAACAGCAGCAGCAGCAGCAGCAGCAGCAGTATCCCCAGGTTAGTAAAGGGAGCACCAACGGTAACAGACCCGTTCCGCCGGGACGATAATTCTTTCGTAACCCATTTCGGGGGGTGGGGGGGGGTTAGGGACGCGAGCCGACGTTGGCGCCTCAACACATCCGGCGGTACGACTCGTTTCGCCGGGACTTACAGGTGAAACTTCTTACACACACACACACCAGGAAAGCCAAGCTTAGAAATAAAAAGTTCGTTGAGCAATGGCTCGGGCAACTTCTTGAAATTACTGTTTACTCCTCGGCTGCAGCCACGCGACATCCCATCCCATCCCATCCTCTCCCCCATCCCCACCGTGACGGCCCCGTCGCCCATAACTCTCGGTGACTATGCCGGCTAACTTTGCTATTTCCGGGCTTGGAAATTTTTGCAAATTCCGCGTTATATGTATATGTAAATTTGTCACCCCCCTCCCCCCGTGATGTAATGACGCGAGCGTCCGAGCAGCGGTCCTTTACCTCTCCTCGACTCGACCATCGACTTCCGGTATATATGGATAGCGAGCCGTTATTAGCCGCGGCGCTTACCAATAATCTTCACTTACCGTTCGAATCTTACGACGATTGGCCGAAAAAGTTTAGGAGACGCCCAACTACGTGTCACGGCTCTGTGTATGATATGCGCGCGCGCGCGCGCTTGCATTACAATCGCTTTGGTTGTAAGTAATTGTCGAGTCGACGCTCAATTACTTCAATTAGTCCATAGCGAGAAAAGGCCGAAAAGCTTCGAGCACCGAAAATAACCCCCACTTTGCCGTCGCGCCTCCCGTTTAATAATTTCCCTTCTTATTTCCAACGCTCTTTATTGAAACGGTAATGAGAAAGTAAGAGATTCGTCCACTTGGATGTTATTGGATACCGCGGACTAGTAACGAGTCGGCGGAGTCGCTCGAACGACGTTATCTCGTCCCCCACCCCGTCGAAGGGCAATATACAAAAATTCCTATCTCTCTCTCTCTCTCTCTCTCTACTTACCGCTGCCGCTGCCGCTGCCACCTACGCCGCTAGATTAATTGGTAATTACAATACGAGCGTACGGCTTATTATACGCTTATTGTCAATGTAAAGTCTTTGTAATCGGAGAAAATCATTTATTTATTAAAAAGCGCTCGGTTTCTCGTTGGGCGGAGTCGGGCGGAGTCGGGCGGCTCTGTAAAAATAAATATACCCCGATTAAATGTCTAAAATTAAGCGGCCGCTCTCCAGTTACGGTTCTTTGAATACGAAACCCTCGGAGAAGAGGTTTATCCATCCGCGATTTACAAGGTAAATTTCATTCGGGCACGCGTCCATCTAAATCATCGTACGATTAACTCATGGGCAAATGATAAATAAATTACAAACCGTAGGAAAGAGTCGTTGGATTTATCTTTGATCGGCCATTTTCATGTTATGAATGTTATAAGCGTTGGTAAAATTAATGTGGACAACAAGGTCGTCTTGTCGGGGTTGCCAACGGTCGAGTTGCATTGTTAAGGAGCCTCGCCGATCGTATTCGTATTATCGTCGGTCCCCCAATAAGGCAATAACGCAAAAACTTTCAATAAAAACCGTCCGCGACGGCTCACTCCCCCCTCTTTCTCCCCCTGACTGCGCTATCGAAGTTATTTTATGCGGTGGACGACAATATATACATGTATATCAATGTATATGAATGTACAAACTTTTATGCCTCGTAGCGAACGTATTTATTTATTTATTTATTTCATTCATTCATTCATTCGTTGCGATGCACTGGCACTCTTAGTAAAGTAGACGAAAAAAACTAAAACTCTCGCCTCGACTCGATAATTTCCTTATAAACCGGAAGAAATTGTAACGACAACGACGACAACGACAACTAATCCTTTGCCGTGGAACGCTAGGCTGCGGTGCGATTCTACCGATAGAACGCTGACGTTGAATAAACGGAGGTTAATTTTCCAAAAATAAGAAATAACGAGGGCTTTTACCCTATGATTTTCATTTTCATCTATTATTATTACAAACAAATTACTCTGCCTCCTCGGCGTCCCCCTAATTTTCTTATTATTATTCTAATAATAATAATAATAATAATAATGCAAGGGAGGGTGGTGGTTTTTTTTTTTGTTTGTTTATTTATTTATTATTAAAATAGCGAGTAAAAACTTCGGCCTTTGTTTCAAAATAAAAGTTTTGCATGTAATCGAAGGGCGCACTCGAGCGCGGGAGATAAAAATTCACAATAAAAAATTAAATAAGCTTTCCTTTGATGACCTCCCGCCCTCCTCCGCTAAATAAATAAATAAATAAAGAGATAGATAGATAGATAGATAATTTCAAAAGAGATGAGAGGATAGAAGAAGAAGAAGAAAAGAAAAAAATAAAATAAAATAAATAAGAACGCGCGCACCACGCGAGCTTGAAAGTAATTAGCTCTCTTCACTTTCGACTCTTACATGCGATCGATTGTTAAACGGTCGTAATTCCGATGCCGCATTCAACATATCAATTGCCTTTATAAATAGCGATCGCGCGCGAGACTAATGAAATACTCGAGTTCCGGCTTTACGTAAAGGACGAGGGGGTTTTTATAGCGGGTGTTTTTATAGGCTAACCAGGGGACAGAAAAATATGATTAAGAAATTAAGAAAATTATCGTCGCGTTCCGTAATTACCTGAATTAACGCATTAACGCTTCGTGTACTCGATGGTGTATTCGATGCGGACTCACGAGTAAAAAAGTACATTACTTTCTCTCGTCAATGATGAATTCCATCGTTTGAGCTTTGCTCAAAAGCCCCAAACAACATTATCCAAAGGATTATTAAAACAAACGTCAAATTCATTACGGAGCGATTAATTAATACGTCTTTGCGGGGGATGAGTATGCAGCCAAGCACATACTTAATTTACACGTGTCCGTGAATTTTTCGGGACCAGTAGCCGTAGTCGCGCCTCCTTATACGAGGATGCTAGTGAATATTTATCATATTGTTATATAGAATAACCGAGATAAACAATGTAAAGGTAGGTTATTCTTTTTATTTATTTATTTATTTTTTGTTTGTTTCCCATCCTTCCTTCTTCTCCTTCTCTTGCAAAGCAAGCACCGGCTCATCCCCTCGGCTTTACTCGGGAAAAAAAAAAAACAGACGTTATTGCGTTAGATTTTCCTTCAACTGCTTTTTACTTTACCACCACCACCACCCCCCCCCTCTCCCCCTCTTTTGAATTTAACTTCGCCGGCGGTGCGAGGCTTTAGCGTTTTAACGCTTACGGATACTGGAATTGAAAGAGGCTAAAGTTTAACAAATCATCTTTGGGGGGGGGAGGGGGGGGAGGGGTAAAAAAAAAACTTCAAATCCAACTAACTATTAAACTCCTTTCGATCTGATAAATCAAAAAAAAAAAAAAAAAAATTCCAATACGTTCAGATTTCAATTTCTCCTGCTTTTATTTATTTATCCAATACTGCTTTTTTTTCTATTTTTTTTCTTTCTCTTTCTCTTTCTCTTTCTTTAATCCAATACTGCTCGGCACTGCGAGCTTTCTTCTCTATTGGCCTATAATAGTTAAACAACCTCCTATCGGAAAACAGAAAAACACGAGAAATGAAGATTATTACGGCCAAATGATGATGTCGTTGTTTGGTTTGTTATTATTTATCATTTATTGCATTGAAACGTAAAAGTACAGTAGACGTACGTATAGAGAGCCGAGCGCTTACCTTTTTTTAACCCATACATTTTCCCTGGATTTTTTTTTTTTTTTTTTTTTTTTTTTTTTTTGTAGAATTCAATCATAACGATTGCAATCGGACTGAAACGCGAATGAGTGCAGCCATGAATTTTAAAGGGAAACCAGCCTTCGTATTCACTTACGTTCCGGCAACCCGCTCTCGACGATTAAACGAATAAATAAGTAAATGAACGAATGAATGAATGGATGGATAAATAGATAGTTTTAGGTTATTTCCGAGGCATTTCACTCGTACGTTCAGACGATTGCCGGTAAATTCCCGCGTGTAATTAATCAATTAAAAGTCATCGAATGTCATTATCTGCGTGCGGCGCCTTCGACGGTTATTATTGCGGTTATTGCGGTTAAATTGTTTAAGTACATTTAAATAATTTTGAAGAACGAGTGGCAATTCTCCCTGTATTATTTTAATCGGCTTAAATGTTGTTATTAGCATTTTTAATAAACGGCTTTGCAGCAGCAGCAGCAGCAGCAGCAGCGTATTACGGTTTAAGCCGCGGGAGAGGGTCGGGAGGGGGGTGGTGTGTGTGTGAGAGGGATTTTTCGCTCGAGATTCCTGAGATAATAAAGCAAGTTGGAGAAAATGGCGCGAGCAGCTCCGTTTTTCCCTGAGAGTATCATTTGTTTTAATATTGTCAGAACGTGGCGGGCCATTATTTTCCAAGCATTCGACCCGTCGGATCCTCGCCACTCCCCGTCCACCCCCTCGCCCGCCCTACTCTTACTTACCGCGCGAGTTTAAGACTCCGTCTGAGAAATAAGAAACGACGACGAGCGCGACGTTAATAGTAAAGCCAAAGGTTCGAGCGAGAGCGCGAGTGTCCGTGTTCGTGTGCGCGTGCGTGTGTGCGTGCGTGTGTGCGAGGGCAGCCGCTCATTAACGCCCTGCGCCGGTCACGTAGCCTCGTTAACGTTAAACTTCTTCGAAATCTCCGTCAGCGGCTCTACCGTAGCGCAAGGGGATCTTAATAAGCCGCGTAAGGGTGATCTAAGTTCGAGAAATGATCGTCGAACGCGCTCGATATGAGCTAACTGAGCCTCTGTTTCACCGCCCTCCCTCCCGCCCCCCCATACAGGCCCAGCAGTCCGACCAGTCGGAGGAGGAGTGCGGAGCCGCGCAGCCGGAGGCGAGCCATTATCGTCATGCGGAGCCGGAGCTCGAGGTCCGGGCCGGCCAGGCGAGCGTCACCGTGGAGCGCCCGAGGCTCCCGGCGATCGAGCAGAGCATCCTGGGCCCAAGTCGATGCCTGAGCCCGGCCCTCCCGGCCAATATCTTCATCGCCGTGTCGTTGACGGGCCAGCCCCGGGGCCCGTCCGGCCCCGAGATCCACGGCCGCTGCTACCCCGACCTCCTGGACATCGGACTCTCGAGTTTCGCGACCCTACCGCGTCGCGGCCTCGGTCGCCGTGAGCTCGGCTCCCCCTACGACAACATGGGTCCCCGGGTCACCGCGACCGGGAGCTCCACCTTCTCGCTGGTCGAGCAGCCGGAGCCTCTGGAACAGCAGCCCATCGCCCTGGCGCCCCTCATACAGCCGCCACCGGAGTTCGTCTCCCTCTGAGACTCGGCTTTTTAAATGCAGCATCCCTACCCTGGAGCCAGCGTCCACTTACCCATCGACTCGACCAGCTAACACGTCGGCTACGTCTTTGTATAAACCGTTGGCCCACCAATGGCTTGGCATGGCCCCGGCCCGTTTCATTGGAAGTCGTCTAGCCTTAACTAGATTACCCTGGATTACCCTGGATTAGCTTATTGAAAGTCATCGAGTGAAGGAATTATATATACATATATATATATATATTGACGCGCGTCTACGCCGAGCTCCTGCCCGCCTTACGCGCATCCGACAATGAACGTACACACACATACGTTCTTTTCACCCTTTATTACGTATCCCCTCTCTCCCCTCGCTCGCTCCCTTTCAGCCGGCTCTTATTGTTTCTCTTTTTTTCTCTTTCGTCTCTCTTCCCCCGACCCTTTTTTGCCTTCCTCTTGCAGAGCTTTTCCATTCATCAAAGACTAAACAGCCGCCGACCGATACTTGTGGCTCAACGTGCAACTGTTACGCGTCTTTAAGTGTTGAAGAAGAAGAAGAAGAAGAAGAAGGGGTAGGTGAAGGAGATGGAGAAGAAGAAGAAGAGGAAATGGAATAATAAGAGATGACGAAGGATTTAAGGAGCGAGGGAGACGGGAAATGAATAAAGTAAAGCGAGGATAATAAATTTCTATTTAAAGAAGGTCGGAAAGGAAGCGTGCCGACGTTACGTCGAGCTTCCTTATCCAACTAATGGATAAGGGGGACGGGGATGAGAGGGACGGGGGGGCGAGACACCCGCAGGGTCGAGCAAATACTCTCCTCGTGTAAGGATTAGGCCTTTACTCGACAAGGTTCGCCCCGTTTACGGCGAGCGACCGCGCCGCTCCCCCACCTACGGACCTTGGACGTCCACGTCCAGGAGCCGCTTATAAATACCATTACCAGACCAGCGAGCCATCGAGTGCCAAGCCATTTAATTGTAAATAATTCATTATTGACTTCCTTATTCGAATATCCTCGCGACGGGCGAGGCGACGTTATAATTATAATTATTAGTCTCGCAAGAAGAGAATCGTTCAAAAGGTAACGAATACGAATTATATTGACGTTGATGCGTTCATGCGTGTACGTGCGTATGAATGTACGCGTTAATTTATTTGCGCGTGTGCATGTATGTATGTACGTTGTAATCTTCACATCCGTTCCCGAGCTTTACCACTACTACTGCCAACCCCGGCACCCTTCGTCCTCCACCGACCTCCACCCGCCACCCTTCCCCGCCACCACCACCACCACCACCACCACCACCACCACCACCACCACCGCCCTGCAATGGAATTGCCAAAGGGCGAGTTATTATTACACGAAACGAAGAAGCCTTCTTGTCAATTTGGTTTCTTCGGCAGTTCGTGTCGTAAAAATAAAAAGCATAGAGAAGACCGAGTAAATGGTTATTGGGGTTATATTGGCCGATTATTTTTCAATTAGCCCGTCGCGAATGCGAGCAATAACCCATTCGACGGCATTGACGTTTTCGCACTCGCATTGACGTGCTCGCACGAACGAGCGAATGGAGGACAATAATCGCCAAAGGCAAATTACCTTCCAGTTGTAATCGTTATAATCCTTGGACGTAACGACGAGTAGGATGGATGGAGAAGAAGAAGAAGAAGAAGAAGAAGAAGAAGAAGAAGAAATTTCTATTCCCTTCCCGACCCTCCTTCCGCGCCTCCAACCGATCGACTTCTATCTATCCATCCCTTCCCCCTTTGCATCCTATTCATTTGCAAAACTATTCGTATCGAACTTTTAAGAAATATTCAACACAACGATGAATGTCACAAGTAACTGCTAAGAAATATATTACTGCATACAAATAATAATAATAACAATAACAACAACTGGAACAACAACAACAACCACAACTGCAACAACAACAACAACAACAATACCTAATATTGATTATAATAATAAGAGTAATGACAGTAATAACAGTAATAATAGTAATAATAGTAATAATAGTAATGATACTAATAATACTAATATTAATATTACGACTAATGATTATAATAATTTTAGTATAATAATAATAGTAATAATAATACTAGTAATAATGATGATAATGATTATAATGATGAAGAATAATAAGAAGAAGAGGAGGAAGAATAATAATGAAAGAAAAACGGAATTGACAAGAATCCATAAGCTTTTTCCACTCTCTTGTAAGAAACTCTGCCTCGTTTCCCCTTCTCTAACATTATCATACATATATACATATACATATATATATATATATAGATTTGTTGAATCTACCTGTGTAAATATTTGTTAAATTATAAACATGCATGGACGCGCGTACGCAGCGAGAAGACTCGCACCCCCAAAGCGCAAACGCAAACACACACGTCCCCCGCAGTACCCCGCGCACAAGTATATATCGAACCACACGCGTGACTTTGGCACGCAAGCGTACGTAAGCGCACGTACACGAGTAGATAAACAGACGAAAGACAAATTACACCTTTACAATACCATACGACTCAAGATTTATCATTACGCTTCGTCAATTACGAGTTACAAAAAGAAATGAAAAATTCCAATACTATCGTACTGTGTATATGATACTTTATTTATTCAATCACTTCTTTCGTTTTATCATTATTTATCATTATTTATCATTGTTTATTGTTTATTGTTTATTGTTTATTGTTAATATATTCCATTTGGTGTGTGTGTGTGTGTGTGCTTTTTTTTCATTCGACATCGACGTGTACAAGCATTTGAAAATCGTTAGTATGTAGTAAGTCGCTTTAAACGATTGAGCGTAGAAAATGAAAGAACGCGAATCCGTACTGCAATAACGGCTCGGTTCTAATAAAAGAAGGAGCGCGATTGTTTTGCCGAAAACAAACAAAAACAAAAACAAAAAAAAAAGAAAAGAAAAAGAAAGAAACAAGTTATGAAAGCGCCGAGGTTAAAAAAAACGAGCGTGTAGAGCAGCTGCTGGTCTATAAGAGTTTCCTTTCATCAAACGTAAAAGAAAACGCGAAAGAAATAAAAGAAAAAAATTAATAAATAAAAAAGATAGAGAGAGAGAGAGAGAGAGAGAGAGAGTGAATATAAAATAATACAACAAGAATAACAACAAAAACAACAAAAAAATACCCGATAATAGGAAGAAGACGAAGAAGAAGAAGAAGAAGAAGAAGAAGAAGACGAAGACGAATAAAGCGAACGCGAAATTTACTTCTGTATTTACGGAAATCAAAAGACTTTCTTTTTTGATAAAATTTTAATTTTAAGATGTAATTTTGTAAGAAAACTTTTCGTTCTGTTTATAGAACGCGCGGCTGTATGTGTAATGCAGTTCATAATAAAAGAACGTTATATATAACAAAAAAAAAAAAAAAAAAAAAGTGCTGATTCCTTGATCATTTGTTGTTCCCGTAGTCGTGGCTGTAGTAGTAGCAGTAGTAGTAGTAGTAGTAGTAGTAGTCGCCGTTGTCGTAGTCGTAGCTCCGACGGCTGGCAATGCGAGATAAAGACAACCAACAACAACAAAAAAACACACACACACACGCAGAGAGAGAGAGAGAGAGAGAGCGCAATTGGCGCGGTAGCCGAGAAGGGATAAACAGAGGCCCAACCAAGTACGTGGGTCCGATATTATTTTCTACTCGATAATTCAGGTCTCGACGCATGTCCTTATTCGTCCTTGGCGTTGCCGTCCGGCTGGCGCACCGGCTCCGGATACACGTTATCATCCCCAGGATGATGCAGCAACTGGTCCGCGCCCCTCAAGCCTGTTAAATGCAAATCGTAAATTATTATTATTATTCGGCTGGTACGATGACGTATTACCGGTGTACGGCTGGCCCTCCTACCGCCAATAACCATCCTCGATTATTCCACGCGTTACTTACTCGGGCCCACGAGGATCGTAGCCCATGGCAGGCTCGGGCCCCTCCTCTGTGCAGTCGATAAATAATAATCGAGATCTTTCATACCCTCGTCCCATTCGGCCGAGCCTGAAAACATATTTGATTGACAACTTTTTCCAATATCAATTATTTTCTATATTAGCTCGGTCTCTCTCTCTCTCTCTCTCTCACTCTATACATATATACATATATACGTATACGTATAGATAGATAGATGGCAAGGCGAAGTTACGGTTACTTCTCCGTCCTTGAGGAAGGGAAAAGAATTTAAATTGTCCCATTGTCCCCGGCGCGTTACTCTACATTTACAAAATCTGATAAAAATTTCAATAATCCATTGTTGGACGGAAGCATTGTTCGGCGAGTTCGGGCGAGTTCGGCCGAGTTCGGACGGCTAGCGAGTAAATTCACGTGAAACTAACTCGCGGGTATTAATATTAATAATTGGTGTTAATCGGTAGGGGAGTGGGAGGGAGTGGAGTGGAGGGGGGTGGGAGTGGGAGTGGAGGGATCCGCTGCTCGGCCGGACCTCCAGGGGCTTCTAAATAATTAAAAATCCAAAATGGACGGGAACTTACGGTTATAAATGCATATGGATTTACTGCGCGCTCCACTCCTACGGAACGTATTAATTACATATGTAAAAAAAAGGGATCCCGTTCCTCTTTTCCTCACGCTGAACGAGCTTTTTTTAATTTACGCGAGGGAAAGGGGGCGCTGCCGAGCGGAGCGCTCTACGACCCAGTTGATCGCGACGATAATTAGGGAAACAATGGCACGTGTAAAATAATAGACTGACGACGTGGTGATGGGGTGGTGATGGTGGCGGTGGCGGTGGAGAGAGAGAGAGAGAGAGAGAGAGAGAGAGAGAGAGAGAGAGAGAGAGGAACGTACCTGAGCGACGATAAGCCGAGGCGATGGAGGGATGGATGGACCTTGTGTCCGGGTCGACCCTGTGCCGGAAGATGTCCTGGCCGGCCTCGAGCCGAAGAGCCGGGTCCGAGCGGCCGACCCTCGGCTGCTTCACCAGTCCGAAGACCCGGAGCGACCTCGCGAAGGTCGGCTCGGCCGGTTGGCCACCGGCACCCGACCTGCCTACCGGCAGCACGTACACGCCGCCCTTGCCGCACGCTAGAGTGGAGAGAACAAGAGTGAGTCGGCGTCCGGGGTCAGCCGTCGTTACGTGCCCGGGCCTGGACGGCAAGGGGATCGGAGAAAAGAGTCCCCGACGCGGTGAGTTACAGACACCCGGCGCCCGGCTAATAATTATTTGCATAATTATCGGCGACCGAGGAAAGGCTCGAAAGCTCCCCGGGTGTGCGGTGGTGGCGATGGCGATGGTGGTGGTGGGCGGAGGGGGTGGTAGCGGTGGCGGTGGTGGTGGGCGGAGGAGGGGGGTAGCGCCCTTTCATCCATCAAGCTCAGCCGCTCCGTTGAACAATGCTTCATTTTCGGTGGGAGGGGAGAGGGGGAGAGGACGATCGCGGCTACGAGCTACCGCTGCTGCTGCTACCGCTGCTGCTGCTGCTGCTGCGTCAGGCATAATCGAGCGATTAAAGCAGCGGCGGCAGCGACGGCTGCAAATAAAGTGCAAACAGCCCCGGCGAATTCATTAGGCCGGGGGCGCGGCCGCTTGAGACCACCGTCCCCCGTCCCGACCACCCTCACTTTAAATGTTAAACAGTCGAGCGCGCTTCTTCCTACCGAGACCACCCCCCATCACCCCCATCACCATCAACCGGTCGGAGCTATGAAAATGTAGGCTAGGGCAGAGTGGGGAGGTGGGGGTGGAGAGGGGGAGGGAGAGGGGGACTCGGTATAGCATACTTCACCTGAGGCCGAAATTCCGCCGAGACACTCTGCCGCCCCTTCCACGTAGTTCTTCCAAGCTTCGGCCGACGCCGTACCTGAAAATTATACACGAATACGTGGGTAACGTGGGTAACGTGGGTAACGTGGGTAACGTGGGTAACGTGGGTAACGCGGGTAACGTGGGTGAGCGTCGAGATCACGTAGGAGCTCGTTTTTCGTCGTTTTTCAATGTCGCGACTTCATCCACATTTGGAATTCTGATGGGCTCCCGTGTACCATTTCTTCTTACGGGGCTCGGGGGTGGGAGATTCAAAGATTATGCCTACGCCCGACGTCAGCCGGATGGATGGATAATAATATCGGCGCCGAGGCCTCGTTGTTACATTATCAAGAGAAGCGCGCTGGACATGACGTTGGATGTGCAGGTGGTATGTGCGGCGGCGGCGGCGGCGGCGGCGGCGGTTGTTGTTGTTGGGGTGGAGGGGGTGGGGAGGGTAGAGAGGCACGGATAGATAGAGCATAAAGCAGCGCGCGAAGGAAAGCCTTTTAATTAAAGCAAGCCGAAGCTCATTATTAATTGTTTCCGTATCAATTCAATTGATCATTAATCATTCTTCGCGAAATCCATGAAAAACGTTTGAAAGCAGCGGCGTAATCGCTCTGCCCCCTGCCTCCACCCCCGTGCCCTGATTTATCTCTCCGAATGAAGGTAATTTTTTTTTTTAAGCCGTAAATCCGTTCGGCAAAATGTATGCGATTGAATTAAAAACTAGCGAGAGGGGGAGAGGGAGAGGGGGGAGGGAGATCTAAAGGACGACGGTGGATCCGCGAGCGATTCGTCACCGCGCGTCCGAGGCTGTCCACTCATTCCCAACCGCTTCCCGTTCCCATTATTCTACTTTATATTGTTTTGTTTTTTATTTTAGTTTTTGTTTTTGTTTTTGTTTTCTAAGCCAGAAGAGAGAGAGAGAGAGAGAGGGGGGGAGAAGAAAATACGTAGAAATTAATAAACTCTAATGAAATAGTAATGAAAAGAGCATCTAAAGGACGAGGGAGGGAGTGAGGGGGGGAGATAAGTTTTCTCTTAAAATCTATTATTATAATATACGCGCTGCTGCTGCTGCTGGTGGTGGTGGTGGTGGTGGTGGTGATGTGGTGGTGGTGGTGCTGGTGCTGCTGATGCACTTTTCAAGCTCATAATGACGCGATATATATTAAAATGAAAGGAAAACTTAATACAGTGGCAGACAGCCATGAAACAAAGGCTTTAAGCTCAGCTACGGCACTTTTACGCCAACTAAATTGATTAATTAATTTCCAACAAAACGGGAAGATGTAAATATAAAAGTCACTTTATATTAACGGATATTCCGTCTCTCTCTCTCTCTCTCTCTCTCTCTCTCTCTCTCTCTCTCTCGTCATCATCGCGTTGCTGTGAATCTCGCCAAGGAGAGAAGAGAGAGAGAGAGAGAGAGAGAGAGAGGGAGAGCCCTTTCAGATGATGAATAAACCATCTGCAGCGGCACATCTTGCTTTTGCGCGTCCCGTGTAAGGAATACGTATGTCAGAGTTTACTTTGTTAAAAGGCAATTAGCAAGTATCGCAAAAAGTTTCTCTTGAAAAGCGTGGTCTACGAGTATTTCCTCCTCCTCCCACCCACCCCCATTCTCTTTATTTCTTTCTTTTTTTTTTCCTTAATTAAATTTGTTTACCCCCCCCCCCAACGATGTTTATAACTTGGGGGGTGGAGGGAGGTGGGGGGAGCCGGAGTAATAGAAATTTTTATAAAAAACGTCGTCGACTCGCCTAATGACGGGCCCTGCCCGCCTGCCCTCCCGCCTGCCCTCTAACCGCCCTTTTATTTAAGGATGACGTTAATCATTCGCTCGGAGCCGTACAACGAAATGACATATAAAATCATTGAATAGCCGAACGCGATATAGGAAGGACGGCAAAGGCCTTGACGCCTACGCCGCTCGGCGATACATCATTGCTTTTCATAATTACGTAATTAGTCCAGCGGTCCCATTGAACCCATTGAACACAATAACCTTCCTTCCGTCAGTGGGGGTGGGGGGGGACGGAATTCCAGCCGCAATTCATCTCGAGTCTCCGTGGGTCTGCACTACTAGCCCCCCGAAAATCTTCAATTTAGCAAAACGTCACGTTAAATTCGTTAGTCGAAAAATTTTGTCAAAAATTACGCCACTCCCAATGCGACACTGAGCATTCCGGCATTGTATTCCAATCCGTAAGGTAAAGTGGGGATAAAAAAACTTTTCTAATATTATCCCTACAAATTACACTGCCTCTAGTACCGCCAGCCAACCCCAATAACCGACACTCGGCACGACTGCCCCATCCGACTTTACTACAAGCTTTTATAATTAACGTAAGGATTTTTTTCTGAAAGCTCCCCTATACTACGCACCAAAGCGTAATCAAAACTAATCGAACATCCGAATACTGTGTGGGCGTGTGCGTGTGCGTGAAGCTGGCACGTCACCGAAAACTTTATAATTCGCGGACGTTGAGGATCGGGAAGGTGAACGAAAAAAAATTCGTCAAAGGATTGGTCGCGATTTTACGAGCTTTTAAGAGCGAACGGCCGACAATAGTACGCGCTGGGTGGGTGGGGGGGGGTGATGTCGCGGATGTAAATAAAAATGCACGACTTGCCCTGCGGACGGACGTAGATGAACAGGAC
The DNA here is from genome assembly GCA_018883505.1 of Ceratosolen fusciceps. Taxonomy (NCBI): domain Eukaryota; kingdom Metazoa; phylum Arthropoda; class Insecta; order Hymenoptera; family Agaonidae; genus Ceratosolen; species Ceratosolen fusciceps. The sequence goes on from RCIC01000011.1 coordinate 5,989,373, forward strand.
GAGAAGACAAAAGCCCGGGAACTTCTTCATCGTTCTTTTCTTCTTCTTTTTCTTTTTTCTTTTTCTTTTTCTTTTCCACGCACCGACGTCGCCAAAAGACTGGAGCACTCCGAGCTTATCCACCATCGATTTATACCGCCGGATTTTATACGGATCCCTGCCACCAGAACCCCCTCCACCCCTCCACCCCTCCGGCGAATAAATTCAGGTATCGGTGTCTTGTACGAATGGTTGTAAGAATAGCCTCTGCCCCCCCTCCCCCCGAATAACCCACGACGGGGGGGCGGGGCGGGAGGCTGCGAATCGATTGTCATGCGATGGGCCGCCAGTGTCTCCAGCATCCAATAACCCCGATAACCCGGAATAACCCGGAATAACCCGGAATAACAAAGCAGCAACGAGCCCAGTCAGTCATTGTAATTATTCCAAGGCAGTCCCCCCCCCCGCCCGCCCTGTCGTCTAATTAGATCCCCCGCGTCTCTCTTAATAAGCCCGAGCCAGAGTCCGTAAATTATCCGAAGATCGCGTTTTATTTAACTCCACGCTAGAAAAATCTCATTAACCCAATCGCCCGAATTATCCTCGATTATAAATCACTCGCTCACTTTATATTATACAAACTCACCCCCGTTTATTATTATTATTACTATTACTATTACTATGACTCGGTATTCTCGGCAGTACGACGGAGGAGTCCCCGGGGATAGCGCGTATAATTATTTAAATTTTTAAACGCCGACAGAGCCGACAAGGGGGTTTTCTATGTAAAGGATAAACGATTTTTTTCGAATTTTTATCGACGATCGATCGATCGAACGACGGCTGGCTCTTTAATGATCCCGAGTCCCCCTCCCCCTCCCCCAATAAACCCGATCCTCGCTTAATTGGGAATGCAAATCGACAGGGAACGCGTTGTAGAAAAATACCATCCCCACCCCACCCCCTCCCTCCCCCCGCCGCGTTACTTTATCATAAATAGGAAAATTACGGAGCGTTCGGTGATTCGCACCATTATTCGCACGTCCCTACGGGATATCAAAAGGTCATTCGTACATTCAATTAGCCGCTTTTACAGGGTTTTATAGTATATCGGGTAGGAGAGGGGGAGAGGGGGATGGGAGAGGTGCGTGGTGGACGTTAAGGCAATGAAAGTCGATCGATCGGTCCATTCGGCAGATTTAATCACCTTTAATCCATTTGACTATTTACATTTTTTATAAATACATGCACGTGGTCGTTGGGGTTGTTGGGGTTGTTGGGGTTGTTGGGGCTATACTATGGCTATTGGACTTTGGCCGAGTCCGGTTTACGTTTCAGTATGCTCTTCACGCTGTACTCGTACAGGTCAGCGTTGACCCTCTTGAGCCGCTGAATCTCGCCGAGGGCTTCCTTGAGCTTGACCGCGGTATCGTCGTCGTCGTCGTCGTCGTCGTCGTCGTCGTCCCCGACGGCATAACGGTCTCCGGCTCCGTGACACCGACGTCCAACAGCCACGAGTCGTCCTCGCGCTCCCTGCGAATTTCCAGAACGTTATCCTTGCCCTCGTGGCCGGTGACCCTTCGCAACGATCGCACCTCCAGGCTCGGCTTGAAATTCTTCGCTGTGAAGTTATCGTGAGCCGTGGCGAAGATCGCCGAGACGATCGGCCCACTGTGCTTCAGGGTAAGTATGATTTGGCAGCTTGGTATATCCCAGAGGTGAACGACGCCGTCCCCGGAGCCGGTCAGCAAGGTCCTATTGTCCACCGATACCGACAACGCGCTGATGCTACTCTCGTGCCCTTTGAATACAATTAGCTTCTCCTTGTCGTGCATGGAGACGTAATGCTGCAAGCCTCTGGGCGGATCGCGCAAGTTACACTGTATTACGATCCCAGTCGACGTGCCGACAAACAGATTGTTTTCCATATTGTCCATGCAGACCGTTACCAGTGGATAGTCAAAGATCAGCGTCACGAGTAACAGGCCTGCGTGAACGTCGTACACTCTGGCGGATCTGTCTAGGGAAACCGAGCACAGTCTACCAAAACCACCCACCTGTCCGAAATACAAGTCCTTTATCGGCAACGAATGATCGGAAAAGGAGCTCGACGGTTTGGCTTCCTTTTCGTTGGCCACTTGGCTCAATAACCATGTAAAAATAAGGCCATCCTCGCCACCGCTGGCCAAGCACGACCCATCCTTATTGAATATTAAGCAGGTTATATTCTGATAGTGCCTGGCGAACGAATTAATCAGCTGGCCGTTGCACGACTGCCAGATATAAATCTTTTCGCTGATCGCAGCAGCTATGTAAGAGCCATTGGGCGTACAGGACAGAGCCGTAACTCTACCGGGTGTGCTGAGCCTGGGGAATTGTATCGGCGTTTGACTGTTTAAAGGCCACAGGTGCAGGCTTGGCTTAGTGGCGTTGGAAGCTATAAGGTAAGAGTCGCCCAATAACTGCAGCGAATGCTGCCCCAGGGCACCGGCATTCTTATAAACAGACAAAAGTGATCCTGTGCAGGGATCCCACGTTGCAGCACTCCAATTCGCGCTAGAGCTGTCACAGGTAACGACAACTTCGTGAGGACATCTCATTTTATCGGAAATTCAACCTAAAAATGTCATTTATACATGATTTATGTGTGAATAATGAATAAAGACAGCCATGCGGCTACGCTAAAAAAAGTATACCTGTTTGTTGATGGAAATAACAACCACGTGCCTTTTACGTAAATTAAAACTTTTTAACCTAACCTAGAAGAATTTCAGATATTTAACGACACACACGATAAAAGAAGCATTTTTTTTCTTCAAATGAACACGGTAATTATTGGTTTTATTCATTTAATCAATATTTAACTTTATTAACACATGAGGTATTAAAGTCTCTTGTTTAAAAGACAACAACATACATCCACGTGACGAAATACTGACAGTAAGAGTGGTATTATGCGCACACGCACATGATGCGACATCGCGCACACATAAATCCGATTCGAACTCATACTATGCCATAATGAAGTTACGAAATCCCTGTACTTGCCACGCTAAAGTCCTTTACATTATCTACGATAACGAGATTTTAAATTGTATTTATTTTTTAATTAATTAATTTTACTTGTAAACGAACATTCTCATTAGAAAAAAAACATCAGCTGTACACAAGTACTTTGTCACGTCACTGTTCTCTTCTTAGACGCGAAGCTTAGTAATTTTTCCATTTTGAAAATGTAAGATTAATTATTTATTTTTATTAACAATAATTAAATAAGCAACGGTTCATCAAAAGTAGCTTTTAATCATAAAAACGTATCGCTTCCTCTCCAACACATCGAAATTTTTATATTTAAACCAATTGATTGAGTAAAAGTTATAATAAAAAATACGTACTTGTAAATTTTTAATAAAATTGACGATTGGATGAAAATTATTAAAAGAACGTGTGTATAATCAACTGTTGTGCCTACAAGTTTTTATTACTAATTTTAATTCATGTTTAATTTCCATATCCATTCGTCTATAAATTGTCTTTTTATTTCATTAGATGCCAGGCCAGATTACCTATTTATTGTTTCCAAGTAAATAAAAATATAAATACAAGTAATCGTTCGATTGTATTATTGTCAATGAATACGCGATTTAATGTTGTAAATGATTTTCTATCATTTACCACACCATTATCAAGAATAAGAAAAATGTAATTTAATGTCTGCATTGGTGGTGGCGCGTTGTTGTATATTTCATTTCAGCAATGCATAATGTATACGAACAAAAACAAAAACAAAAAAACAAAAACAAAAAAAATAAACAACAGATTTATCCATAAAATCGGTCGGAGGCGTATTCAAGATGAATTATTAACGTAAATTCCCGAAAAGCTCACAACTACCATGCACCGCAAGTAAAATAATTCCCTTATCTAATAATTTATTTCCCAAGACTAACAATAATTCAACGCTCCTGAACAATCTTGATTAATGTTTAATTTATAAATAACTTCGCTTGGCTTTTCACTTAAGTTAAGCATAAATTTTTAATATTCCTTTACCTGAATTATTCCACGCAACTAAAGAATGTAATTTCATTTCATAAAAACATTTTAAAACTTAAAGCAAAACTTATAATACTGCGTTAAAAACAATAATTAAAATAATGCAGAATTTACATTTTCGAATTATTTTATAATTCCTCTGCACGCGCGTCCGTAATTATCAACATTCGTAATAACAATAACAATAATAGTTTTCATTTTTCAATTAAATTTTTCTTAAATCAACTGCAATTACTTGTTTTAAATCGTAAAAACGTATATCGCAGAATCAATTAATTTTACAATAAATAATAAAATAACTATAAAGGCTTAATTTACAACGAAATAATTGAGTACACTGATTTTCTACATTTATTTAATACAATAATTAAACACGTAACGCTTTTTAAGTTCGGCTTTAAGCATTGACGATTAACGTAATCGATGCAAATTCATTAACATTCTTTAATTCCTTATAACATTGCGTTTACGTATAAAGTTAATACTAACTTACTTGTTATGTTTTTATCATTGAAAGAGATTTACGATGGTACGAAGTAAAAGTTACGCGGATTAAAAGAACAAAATCAACGTAATATTCAGGTGATACGTAATTAGGGAATTAAATAGAAAATATTCGTGGGGCTGATTTCATTGTAAATTTATACTCCGTACTATTTCATGGAAATATTGAAATAATCTTTTACACGCAGTCATTAAACTAAAGACATAATTACATACCGAATAACAAAGCTAATTTTATTGAAAGCTTATTAATTATTCGTCAAACGATTGTAATTAATACGTACCGAGCTTATTTGACTACAAAAAATATTTATAAATTAATTTTTCATCCTCTCTTGTGACGTCAAATTGAATTTATTTATTTATTTATTTATTTACTGCCATCAATACGTGGTTCGTGACGATTTATATTTTGTATGATGTATATGATGTATTATAGCGGCAACCGATTTCTTTATTAAATATATTCAGAGAAATTATAATTCACATTTCTATCTGTATTATTATTTATTTATTTATTTATTCGGGAATTTTATAATTTTCATAATAATTGAATTGTTTTTAAAAAGCTGTTTATAGATTATAATATATGAATTTAATCAAATAAAAATTATTTAATTTATAATATTAATTTGTCAAATTAAAGTGATTATTTTTTTTTAAATAATGAAATGAGTTTTATAATAATTTTAATTCCACGAACGAAGTCGTTGTTACATTTAATAGATTTATCTTTACATTTATGGAATAATTTTATTTAATTATTTATTTTCAATTTGTAAAGTTGGGAATAATGATAGAATTAAAAACGAATATATATATATAAATTTATTTATTTTCTATTTTTGATCCCTTCAACTTCATTAAATTAATCGATAAATTAAAATCGAGTTAAATTTGTGGGATATTATTTATTCCTATAATACGTTGATTAAATCATGTCGTAGAAGAATTTAAAGTTTTATTAAATTTTAAACGTAATTTAAAATAAACGTACACTTAATATTTTATGAGTTTTTTTTTTTTTTTGTAAATAATTATTGAGGAATATTTTCTCATATTTTTACAGCCACTAGACATTTTCGAATATAAAGATTAGCTTTATTTATATTAACAATTTGATTAGCGTTTATTTGAAAAATAAAAATTCACTCTTAAGTAAAAACGTATTGTCTCTTCCATGCTTCCTCGAAGCTGAATAACTAATTGTTCATTATACGGATACGCGTTTTAAATAAAAGTTTTGTATTTCTTTAAAACTGAGAATATAATCGTGCAAGTATTATTGAACGATTCACGTTGACGATGAAGTAAAATAAAAGCATCTGTTTGAGAATTTGAACAACGTGCATTTAGCGGTGATTGTGAAGCTTTATTTGTATCACCGCTAAGACCGTAAAATCATGGGGAATGACAATTTTAAACATTATACATTGTTAATGCATCGGGTTTTACAAAATTTGTAGCTGTCCCCGAACGGCTTCGTCGATCATATCATCATGGATTCGTAGAAATAATAAATCAACAATGGGAGAGAGAAAAAAGTATTTTTTTAAAAAAAAAATGAGCTTCTTATCTGAATCTAATAAAGGTTTTTATCGGCGCTCCTTCCTTCCCGCTCACCTCGTTATGTTCATATATACATATACCGACATATAAATAATACCAATACGCAATGTGCTCCAGTACGTGGATACAACAACGACGACGACGACGACGATAATGACGTTTGAGTTTGCAACGTAATTGGCATGCCGTTGAAATTATAACAAATAGAAGGTTATTGGGGTTATTGGAAATACTCAATATCCCAGTGGTCGTTTTAAATTTTTTAAAGGCTCGGTGGTTCTATTTAGATTTCGTATGCGTGAGCGCGCGCGCGTCTCTCTCTTCCCACAGACGTCCGTTAAAAATTCTTCCGATGATTTATTATTGTTTTTATTAAACGGGCCTCGCGTTTCATAAGAGTTTGTCATAAATTTTCGGAAAACTACGCGTCGCAAATTATTCCAATTATACGGATAATTTACAACGTACCGATGGTCCATTGCCAATTACAAACACTCCGACCTCAAGTGTACATATACGTATATACGTATATATGTATATATATATACATTTAAATGTATCGAAGAAAATTATGATCCAGTCTCCATATAAAGCAACGTATTCTTTTGGCTTCCATTGAAGCGCGTGTCTCGGACACAATTATTCCAATTTAAAATGCAATTTTTCAGAGTTCGCGTGAGCTTGAGAACTCCACTTGAGAATTATAAATTACGATTAAACGCTCGTTAATCGTACACATATATATGTATTAATTATTCGTATTAAATAGTACGTAAGAGCATTATCTGCAGGCGCAGAATATGGAATTCATAAAACAACATCGCTCGATCTAACAATTGTTGCAAGCATTGGGGCTATTTGTTATCTTATTCCATTTGTTATTCCGCGAATAGCCGTAATAGGCTCGATCCGAGGTACTCGTTCGGCTTTAATAACCCCAAAATATTATTATTTAACTTTATTTCAATGTGGTCTTTTGCGCGAGGGATAATAAAGGACGTAGAAAATTATCTAAGCCAACGAGTAATGTCGAATTTTTTTTTATATAAATTAACGAAGCCCTAATTACGTCTACTTTCTTTCTCCTACATAATGTACATAATATATAGGGCAGTTTTATTTCACGATTTATTCAATGAACGATCGACGTATCCCGTGAGATAAATTAATGCCCAAAAGTAAATGTAATTAGCCGAGGCGAGGATTCTGTATTCTTAATGATTCCTTTTTTTTTTTAAATATTTACAGTGGCATTCGCTAAGTTTTTAATAAAGTATCGCAAGTAGACCGGGGGGTTATTGGGGTTCATTCGGCTTATTTATCATTGCGTTCGAGCGATGGATATACGAAAAAAAGGCATCACGGTCGATGTCAATTATTAACGGCGTTCGTTAATTTTAAGGATAGAATAATTGACGTTCAGCCTTAAATGTACAATAACCGTTAAACGCGAGGCGCTCAATGATTAATATAACGATCCTATGGAAGAGAAGCACGGATCTCTTCCTTTTCTTTATTTTCTTTTCTTTTTTTTTTTAATTCGATCGAACGTAATTATTAGTAATTAATGAAAACTTTTTTTTTTACTTTTAGCCTTTGCGAATATTTGAGTTAACGAAGAGCTCGGGAGCTTCTGCTCTGTTAAATTCTACCAAAGTACGTAAAATGCCTTTTACGCATTAAAAAATACTTTGCCAATATATAGATATATAGATATATATATATACATAATTGAGATTTGTAAAAACGTTATTAATAAAATTTTTATGGGAGGCTTTGGCTTATATTGAAACAGAGGGGATTAAGGGGATGTTTACGGTCTAGTAGACCGAGTGCAAATACAATAATACGTTTAGAATTCGTAACAATTATGATAATAAGGCAATGGCAATGAGATAATTTGTCAGTATAAAATTCAATTGGAACATTTTTTTTATTTTGTTTAGCCGTGCGCGATAACAACATCCCAACGAAATTTTCAACGCTACACCTTGGACTCTAATTGTTGTTGTTGTTGTTGTTGTTGTTCACTTGTATGACTTGTTTGTCGTTAAATTTCCAAAGATTTTGAACTTTGGTGAGCGTTTGCTTAATATTTCGTCCTCGGCGACGTATTATGAAAATGGAACGACTAAAGTTTGCGTTTCAACGTCTTGGTCGGGGAAGTTTAAAGGGAATTGACAAAAGGTAGTTTCGTTACGTTAATGACTGAGGCCGCGGCGCGGGAGGAATTCCACGTGGGAGTAATTTATAGCCAAGTAAAGACGGTGGCTCCGGTATGGACTCGATATATCAAGAATCCGGGTCCAGGGTACGGAAATTCCTCTCGACTCCTCGACGAGGATGTGAATTGCGAGGGCTTGCGAGGGCTTGCGAGGGCTCGGCAGACCGCAACGCTTTTGCAATTTCTACGATCTTGCGTTCCCAGTAATTTCTAATGGCAATATTGCGACTATGCTTTAGCGCTATTGGCACTAGGAATTCCCGCGATAACGCTATGAGACTATGCGCGGCCACGAGGAAAACTCGTCCTTTCCATTTACGAACGCGTAAATCAATCAATCGTCGATCCGGTTATACAATGCGCTAAGGGGACGATAACGATTATGATGACGATGACGATGACGATGACGATGATGATGGTTGCAAGTGCGGATGAGAACTCTTAAAGAGCAAGGATTAACGGGAAGCAGCTAGGCTCGACGATTACCTTCTCAGGCGACTCTCTCTCTCTCTCACTCACTCTGGCTGACTCGGCCGACGGTATACAAACGACAGCAGCACCGTGTTACAATTGCATCCAGATGAATAATTTGTGAAACGAGGTCAAGATTGGACAGACAGAGCAGAGCAGAGCAGAGCAGAGCAGCAACTCGTCCCTCATATGCCGAGCAAACGGGACACGGACGTGGCTCGATCCAGCTCTCGGTCGAGCTTTGTTCTCAACTCAAGGGGCTTAAAGGCTTTTCATTAAAACCAGCTCAATTAACGGTAAAACAAACAAAAACATAAAAACAAAGCAAAAACAAATGGAACGATAAATATGGCGAGGAATAGTTAAATTATTTAGAATGGATGTAGATGCTTATGTAGGGCGAGGAGAAGATACATTGCCGATTGTTATCCCGAGGCTCACTCACGGGCACGGGCATAGTACGCGGACTCTTGCACCCGCTCAATAAACACCGCATCGTATCCTGCCCGTGCAACAAAATAAATAATAATAATAATTATTCGAATGTTTGTAATTATAAGTACATTCGCGTGCTTGGGCTTATTGGCAAATACAAATACATTCCGTTTTATAATTGCTCGTCGGAACGCGTTGGAGAGCTCGTTGGTTTTTGATTTCGATCCCGGACGATAAACGATGTCCAAGGGGATTCCCGATTGGTCGGTTGTTGATTTATTAAGTTAAGTTTCCACGTACGCGCGCACTCGTCGTCGTCGTCGTCGTCGTCACGGGATAGAGTAGCCCCCCCGCATGTCCTGTCAAGTCGTACGTAATTCGACGCATCTTTCGACCCTTCTCGCTTTTTAAACTTGCCGAGGCGGCCAAAAGATCGTTTGACATTTTCTTTATTATTAAACGCCATTTTGGATTTTTGACATTTCTTTTCTTTTTGGCCGCCTCGGCAATTGAAAAAATGGCCACCCCAAGTCCATTATTTCTTCCTTAAACGTCGCAAGTATTGTTCAATTCAATAACGTTATTGGGTCACGTATGTCTGGCTCCCGAAAGTGCGCGGCCTCCCTTCGATCTATCGGTTATTTCTCAGTCTTGACAATTTAATGGCGCTTCCGTCATTTATTCCCGTTAAGGATTTTAACGAATAACCGGCAATGCCTCCTCTATGAATTACGAAGGGCTCTCGACATATTCGAGATGTTCGAGATGATGTTGGAGCTGTTCGAGATATTCGAGATGTTCGAGATGTTCGAGATGACGTTCGAGATGACGTTCGAGTTGATGTTCGTTGGGTTGGGAGGGGATGACGAGCGGCTGACGAAGTGGTGGGGGGGGAGGAGGGGAGGGACACACAGTGGTTTGCATTTTACCGTTTAACCATGAGAGACGAGTGAGTTATTCGGGTTTTGTGTGTGACTCGTGCAGCCGTATTACTTGCGTTACCATCACGGAGCGAGTGAAATGCAACTGGGAAAGCAATCGCGGCTGATTTGCCCTTGAACGCTTTACTCTCGGCTCTTACTTCTTACCTCCTCGGTCTGTACGTCAGTCCGTATCGGCTTTGTGGCGAGCGCGCGCGCGCGCGCGAGGGAGGGGGGGTGTGGGGGTCGGGGTATAGTCGAACCATAGGCGAACCTTTGTCCATAGCGTAATTTCATTTCCCGGGCAGCGTTGTATTGCCGTGTCGATGGGACGGCCCACGGCTCGAAGTACGTAGCGCGTCCCCGCGACCCGCGACTGCCCATCAACCGATTAAAGCCGGCAAGCGACAAGGAAAGAAAAAAAAGCCCATGCGAGACCTCGAATTCACGCCGCAGTATATCAGTATCCAATTGAGACTTAATTGGATCACCACCGTTATTAGCCCACCGGGTCAGCGCTACTTATTTGTTTATTAACCATGGCCTTGCCGGCTAATTATAAACAAGTGGCTATTAGCACCTCGAGCATCGTCACCCCGACGAATCGTACGTTTTACTTTACTTATACTTATACTTATACTTTACTTTACTTGTACTCGACTTCTTCATTAATTACGCACCCATACGCGGTTATTGGGGTTATTTTATAATTCTACCTTCTTCTCACGTGATATTCTAATTGACTTTTGACTTTTTAATTCCAGAACGAATACGTGCCTCTGGAGGTAGCGGCGGTAGCTCCAGCTCCACTGTAAGTACCATAAGGATCCCATAACTTTCCATAACTATTTAACGCTCGACTTATTTATATGCAATTTCATAATGTGGTAATGAATTTTTAGAAAGATGCCCAAAGCCCGTTCATACAAACTCCCCATGGCCATCCGGGCTTCACGCCCCAAAAAGTTGGCAAAAATGCACCGGTACGATTGAATTCAGTGCCTCGTTAATTCATGAAAGTTAAACGCCGAGCTCCTTTTAATAAAGAAATTGGCTTTTTTTTCCTTAGGCCGATTCTCGATTACCAAAGCCACCCAAGCCCCCGGAGAAACCGCTCATGCCTTATATGAGATACAGCAGAAAAGTGTGGGATCAAGTGAAAGCGCAGAATCTCGAATTGAAACTATGGGAGATTGGAAAAATTATTGGACAAATGTGGCGGGACTTGCCGGAAGAAGAGAAAACTGAATTTGTGGAAGAATACGAAACCGAAAAGGCAAGCTCGTCGTCCCATCCTTTATACCACCAATAATAATACGCTGAACCATTTCAATGTCCTTTCAACGTTGAATTTTATTTAATCTATAGCCAAGCGCAATTTATAATGATTGATTTCACTCCTTTTACAGATCGAGTACGACAAGAGTTTAAAAACCTATCATAATTCGCCAGCATATTTGGCTTATATTGCAGCCAAAAATAGAGGTAAATCTGGTATGTTAAAGCTTAAAATATTAGTATTTGTTAATTATAGTTTTTGCCTTCGTTTTCACATGTGTTTTACTTCTTTTTTTTTTTTTTCCTTTTTCTCTTTTCTTTATAATAACCTAATGTGTATTTATTAATAATTCGATTTGTTATTTAATTCTCACGTTTAAGCACAAAAACATTACATTGACATTTATGATTTTGAGTTTTACCTTATGATTTGCTTTGAATTTGATTAAAGACCTAGAATCATATTAGATCTACAATATCTTATATCTAATGCAGCGTTGTGTGCAGCACAACAAAACACTGACGAACGAGAAAGTCACGAACGGTCCTCCGGAAGTAGTAAGAATCAAAGTGCCCAAGATCGACGAATTGACATTTTGCCGGCTGAAGATGAAGATGGTAAACATATTTATATTCTAGTCATTCCAGTAGTTCGAAGTTTATATATTCGTTAGAAAACAAAATAATTTATAACGTTTTTATTATGTTTAGATCAAGACGATGGATATTCTGTAAAGCACGTCGCCTACTCCCGATATATACGTAATCATCGTTTAATTAATGAAATATTTAGCGACACTGTTGTGCCTGACGTGCGCTCAGTAGTTACAACTCAGAGAATGCAAATACTGCGAAGACAAGTACAATCACTTACGATGCATCAAGTAAGTGAAACGAACCATAATTTAGTATTATTTTAAATACAATGTACATTTAATTACCGACATTCATTATATTTAATGTAGAAGAAATTAGAAGCCGAATTACAGCAAATTGAAGAAAAATTCGAGGCAAAAAAACGAAAATTCATAGAAACAAGTGAAATATTCCAGGAGGAATTAAAAAAAGTAGGTCGAAACAAATTTCACAATTTTTTAAGATAATAATATAATTATTAAACAAATAATCATCTTCGCAGCATTGCAAACCAGCAGTCGATGAAGAGACATTTAATAAAATGGTTGAGAGACAGTATGATTTATTACGAAGAGATAGAGTGAAGGGTTCAGAAGAGAGTCGTATAGATGGGCCAGCATCCTCTGATTCAACGCCAAACTCAACGCCTACGCCTACTCCTGCTCCCATGAATGAAGAAACATCTTCAGAAGTAAGAACTTCGATTCATACCGATAACCTTTAATTGTAATCTCTTACTCATCAATATCGTTTATGTATTTTCAGGCAACTGACAATGAACCTATAGATAAAAAAATGGAAATTGACAAACAATGTGAAACGAAGAAAGGAACGACCCCGTCGCCTCCTTACGTTGAAACTAAACCGGAAACTGCAATACAAAATCATTCTAGCCCAAGTGGAAATACACCAGGAGCAACGAGTTATCCGCCCATCAATAATCAGCATCAGCCGATACAAGGGCCTACTCAAGCTCCGCAACAATTACCATGCCATCAACCAATTGCGCAAGGTGATGAGAGTTTTTCACTTCGAATTTAATGATTTTTTACGTTGAGAAGGTAAAAAAAAAAAAAAAATCACTTAAATACCTTAACAAACGTCTTTCAGGTCAACCGTCTCAACAAATTCCTACGCAACAGCAGCAAATTAGCTCACAGCCACAACTTCCGCTTCATCAACCACAAATGCCTCCAGGTACATCATGCCTATAAATTACAATAATAATAATAATGTATTCGTTATAATGGTTCGGTATGAAAAATTAAAAAAACTAATATACGTATAAAAATATTATAAATAGTAATTCGTCATTTATTTCATTATTTAAACAAATGAAAAAAAATCGTAGGGCCAATGAATCAACCACAGCAGCAGCAACCGCAACAGCAACAACAGCAACAGCAGGCGGTGCAGCAACAACAGCAGCAGCAGCAACAACAACAAATACCTCCGCAACAGCAGCATCTCCCTTCTTCACAACAGCAGCAACAACAGATCGTATCTCAGCATACTTCTATTCAGCAACAAATACTTTCTCAACCACCGCCCCCGCCGCCGCCTAGATCGCAACAGCCATTACCATCTGGTGAGCCGCATTAAATATAATTGACCCGGGCCGCGTTCCATTTCCGTAATGTTATTATTCGTATTTCAATGTAAAGCGTATTTTTACAATATATTTCAATCGATATTTTCAGGACCACCGAATCAACAAGTACTCCAGCAGCCAATGCCTATCGATCAACAGCAGCAGATGCATCTTCCTCCACCACAACAGCAAATGCAAGGTATTAGAACCTCCTCAATGATATACTTGCGCGTTGTATTATAATTTAAAGAAATTTAAAACGTCTACGTCTTCTTTGTACGCGTACCATCTATTGTATATCTTGTAATTTACTACTTGTACTACTACGAATAATAATTACACGTTAATATTGTATTAAAAACAGAATCATCGAGTGGACAGCCACCGGCACCTTCTCAGCATCAATCTATTGCAACAGGTGAATTAAAACCGCTTATATCATCATAAATCTTAAACTAACAGACTGAGTTAAAAAAACAAAAAACAAAAAACAAAAAAAAATGGAACTAATAATTTATTAATAAGATGTATTCCCTTAAATTTGCAAAATAGGTCCACCTAATCAACAGCAGCCTATACCGCAATCGCAGCCCCAGCAAATTTCATCCCAACCGCCTCAAATGATCTCATCTCAACAACAGCCGCAACCGCAGCAACAACAGCAGCAGCAACAACATCAGCAACAACATCAGCAGCAACCGCAGCAGCAGCAACAGATGTCTTCGCAACCCCCACCAATACCTTCGCAGCAACAAATACTTCCACCCCAGCAGATTCCTCCACAACAACAACAAATGCCTCCACAACAACAGCAAATGCCTCCACAGCAGCAACAAATGCCTCCACAACAACAGCAGCAGCAGCAGCAGCAAATGCCACAGCAGATGACTCATCAACCGCCACAGCAACAGATGGCAGGTTAGTACAAATTATTTACGAAATTATTTATCAAACGTTTCATAAAACAGTGTAAAAATTCTACACGGTTTTTATTCCTCAGGGCCTCCTTACCAGCAGCACCAACTACCCCAACATCCATCTCAAATACCGCAAGGTATTTAAAAATATATATATATACTGTTCAAAGTATAAGGAATTTTTAGACGTAAAGCTTAATACCGTAAAGTTTGACTTGTATTACAATATAAGTTAAGATTTTGTTTAAGATATTGCAAAATATCGCATGTCGGCAGTATCGATAGATCAAAAATTCTAATAACCTTGCAATGCTTATCAAGATCGAATGCTATTTTTAGTCGGTCCCGGTCAGCAGCAACAAATGTCAACTCAACAGCCGCCATTGCCACCCCCACCACAACAACAACAACAACAACAGCCGCAGCAGCAGCAGCAACAGCAGCCGCCGCCTCCACCACAATTACCTTCGCAGCAACAGCAACAACAAAATCAGCCTCCGTTGCAACAAGTAGCATCTCAACAACAACAACAAATGCAAGCTCAACAATCGCAAATAACTTCAGGTAACAATGCACAACATCTTCAATAGGATGGAGATAATTAATGTAATCGTTGATTAATGAAGGTATTAGGATCACGATGTATGTGCAGATACATGACTAGTTTGGTTAAACATAATTTTCTTCTATTACAGGACCCAATCAGCAGCCAATACCGTCACAGCAAGTTCAACAGCAACAACAACAGATTCAAACTGGTGAGTATTCGTTACGCGTAAAGTTCAGCCGCTCACACGTACATCGTAATCCCAAAACTGTATCGTCGTGATTTTTTAGGTCCTTCTAGTCAGCAGCAACAGATGCCCCCTCAGCAGCAGCAACAGCAGCCAACGCCTGCACCACCGCCTTCAAGCCAACAATTGCCACCCCAACAACAGATCCCTCAGCAGCAACAAATGCTCCCTCAACAACAACAACAACAACAACCAATGCCTCCTCAACAACAGCAACAGATGCCCCCTCAACAGCAGCAGCAGCAACAACAACAGATGCCTCCTCCTCCTCCTCAGCAGCAGCTGCAGCAGCAGCAACAACAGCTGCCTCCCCAACAACAACAACAACAGCAGCAGCAACAACAACCAATGCCTCCCCAACAACAGCAACAGATGCCCCCTCAGCAGCAGCAGCAGCAAATGCCTCCCCAACAACAACAGCAGCAGCAACAACCAATGCCACCACAGCAACAGCAAATGCCTCCTCAACAACAGCAACAAATGCCTCCACAGCAACAGCATCAGATGCCTCCTCCACCACAACAGCAGCAGCAGCAGCAACAACAACAACAACAATTACCTCCTCAACAGCAACAACAACAGATGCCCCCTCAACAGCAAATGCCTCCGCAGCAACAGCAAATGCCACCTCAACAACAACAACAACAACAAATGCCCCCGCAACAACAACAACAACAACAAATGCCTCCACAACAACAGCAAATGCCACCTCAGCAAATGTCTGCGCAATCCCAAATTCCAACGGGTACAATCTTCTAATACTTTCTATTACTTTTTAATCAATTGATTTCATGTTTATTATCCTTATTTTAAAACGTATTTCTATATTTATATATATATATATATTATATCATCTGCGTTTTATATAGGCTCGCCGTATTCTCAACAAGTACCACCGCATCAGCAGTCAATTTCTGCAGGTACGAAAGCAAATCCTTTTCCAACAAAAAGCTTTAAAATAAAAATAACAATAAGCAATAAGCAATGCTCGCTTTGTCAACAGGACCGCCTCAGCCGGGTAAAATGGCTCAGCAACCACCGTCAACGACGTCGGCGGCTGCAGCGGTGGCGGCCGCCGCCGTCGCCGCCGCCAACGCAGCAGCTAACCAGCTGCCCCCGCACCAGCCGCCCACGGGTATGATCCCCGGTCACCCGATACCCCCCCACCAGGGCCCGCAAAACCCGTCGGTCCATCCCCCTCCGGGGGCTCCGCCCAATCCTCACGCCCCACCGCCAGGTATGATCCCCTCGAACCAAAACTATCCCCAACAGTATCAACCCCCCGGCGGACCGCAGCAGCCCCAGACAGTGCCTCTAGCCCCCCGGCCACCTCATCCCTCCTACGGCTATCCCCAGCAGCAGTACCACCAGCCCTACGCCCAGTACGCCCACCCGTACTACCATCAGCCCTACTCCCAGTATCCGCCGCACGCGATGGCCCGGCCGCACCAGCACGGCGGCCACAGCCCCCACAGTCCCCACTACCATCCTCAGAGTCCCCACGGCGACATCGGCCAACCTAACAATCCTTCCATTAATCCGGGTGCCGTGCCGAGCGGGGCCGGCGGCTCCGAACAACCGGGCGGGGGCGGTGGTGGTGGCGGTGGCGGTGGCGGTGGCGGCGGCGCCTCCTCCTCGTATCCGCCTGCCTCGGTCCACGGGGAGGCCGAGCGATCGGGAGCGCCCGAGAGCCAGGACGCCCAAGCCGACGGGAAGTCCAGCGCTGCCTGAACCTCATTTTCAATATTTACATAAGTTTATACACGGACATTAATACAAAGGATAACCTCATCGCCGAGTTACTTGTCCGTCGTTTCTTCTTTTCTTTTTTTTTTTTTTTATTATTTTTAAAAAATTTTTTTTGTGTTTACTTATAGATATAAATATAATATAATAAACTAGGTGTAATTGTAAAATAAATGAGACTTTATGTACGAGCGATGTATGCGATTGAAAATGCAGGCTGTAAAACGTTTTTCTCGTTCTACCACGTGGTGGGCGTGGTGGGGAAATAAAAATAAAGATTTTTCCTTTGACTTTTAATCCTTACGCATAATCAATTCGATATATTATTAAGACTTGCGAGAACTGCTTGCTGCTGCTGCTGCTGCCGCTGCTGCTGCTCCTCCTCGAAGAACTATAGTTTTTTAAGTACATTTGACACAGAATTGCTATCGATTATTTTTTATTGATATCATGTAAAATAAGAAAATGATGCAATTTATAGATTAAAGGTTTCAATAAAAATAAACATGAGTTTTTAAAAGTAAAAATTTTATTCTTCATAACTCTATTAATGTAAATAACGTATTACTTAACGGATTTCATTTGCCAGAGTCCGTCATTCAGATAATGGCAATTTTCTATACCTATGCCTTTATTCACGTGGGCTCTGTAAATAATCAATCAAGTATTTATTCTTAAGCTCATATTATCTATAATCTAATGTATTTGCTTGCGCGCCATTTTCGGATTATTTATTTTATACGTACATGTCTTCCGTTGACAAGGTGGTTATTCCAACAGCTAACGCGTGCTGTTTCCCTTCAGCCATCACAGCCTATTTTTTTTTGTTTTTTGTATTAAATTAATTCTTATAAGGAATCGTTATTATCACAAGTTGTGGGATTAATTGTCTTTAGAAATTATTAAAAATTAACTATTTTCTTTCTACGAATTTTAAGATTTTTGTTTTTGTTTTTTTTGTTTTTTTTTGTCACAAGCATTTTCTTGGAAATCTATACGACTTAAATTAAAAATGAAAATTTAATTCCGAAACGTATATTTTTTCTTAAATCCTAAATGTATAATAAATGTTGAAATTCCTAATAACTAGTAGGTAATATTTCAAATGATGTAAACGCATAAAATAAAGGATACAACAACGGTTCCTTTTTCCGCAGAAGTCATTCTAGCTCCCTTTGACGTTAATCCGGGGCACATTATATTTGCACCACTAAGAACAAATTTAATAGCTCCTTTGTCCACCTGTTGAAGTGGTAAGAAAAACGGATCTATAAAGTAAATAAGAGAAATTTATATTATTATATAGTAAAGCTCATGGAGTATGCTAGTGACTGTCTCACGCTAATCGATTAAACAAAAATAGCGTTATAAAATGTGTTGGTAAACAAAATAAATACACAATTTTTCAATAATATTCTCTACATTTGTGAAGAAGTTTCAACGTAGGCATCCATAGACTTTCCCGCTGACGGAAAAACAGTAAATCTCCGGCACTGTTCACCATAATTTCGATATGATCGTGACTGGAATAAAAGAATGAAATGAATGAAATGAAATGAAAAGGCCTGGATAAAGCTACGGATAGTAAATAAATAAAACTAGGATTAAACTCACCATTTAACGAGCCTGAAAGAATCCTTTTTCGGAATAATTTGGTCTATGTATTTATCTAATAAAGGATAGAGTTCCAAAAGCTTGGAACGAATTCCTTTCTGTACGGACGATTTCAATTGCTGCACACTGGATACGCTATCTTTTTCATCGAACCTATAGATTTAACAAATAATGACAAAATTTTTGAATAAAGACAATAAATAATAAGGTTAGTAGGGATTACTTTTTGAACATCGTTCGAAATATAATGGGCCGCTACGTAAGGTAACGTAACGTAACGTAACGTAACGTAATGTAATAATATTATAATAATAACACAGTAATAATTATGGAAACGTATAGGACTTGTCTTTAAAATGAAGTTTTTAAAGCACTGACTAGTTGGACGATAATCTAATGGAGTATCGAGCGAATGAGGTTATGTTGTGGATCCGAGTTGAAAGAATCAAAAGGCCTCGTCTCTCCCCGCCACCCCATCAACAACCTCATCGTCGCCGTCAGTTCTGACGGTCATCGGGTCACTAAAAAAAAAAACACGTAGACCGTGACGGGTAAGCATTCGCCCCGAGGGAAATTTGAATTTCGAACGCTCGCTCGGCCGTTCGTAAATCGTCGACGGCTCCGTAAATCCTATATAACACGAATAATATATAGAAGAAGCTTCACCAAAGGAGTTACGTGGAGAGTTCGGGGTTATCGGGATGGTTATCCCGGTTACGTCGGCTTTGGAAAAGTATCGGTAAAAGAAGGGTAAGGCGCGAGTAACGATTTAACGGCTGCTGCGACGTTTACCCGCCGTTCGATCGACCGGGGAGATGAGTGCGAGCTCGAATTAATTACGTGTAACGTGCACGGGCAATGCCTGGCCATTTAAAAAAAACCATCAGTATTCCATTCGTAATTCGTAATTCGTAATTCGAGGAGCCGGAGCGCGTTCCAGCTAGCACGCGCTTATCCTCGTGTGGGTGGTTGCGCGTGCCGGGCGTTAACGGGGGAGGACGGCCACGCGCATATGTATGTATACGCACGCACGCACGCACGCACGGAGGCTTCGTAGGAAGGATAATGGGTAGTGCGCGAGTCGCAAGAAGCAAAGAGGCGGAGGCGCGTGCCTGTTGAGAGTGGGGCCCGTTGAGGCTGTAGGCACTTACACAACCGAGTGGTGAGAGCCGTAATATTATAAAGACATTGTTTCGTCGAGTCGAGGAGCAGCAGCAGCAGCAGGTTTGCGTGGGTGTTCGAGGCCCCCGTCTAATCTATTGGATTGACAAAGGAATAAAGGCAATAGATGGTCCTCGTAGTCCTTGAAGCTACTGCTGCTGGTGGTGGTGGTGGTGGTGGTGGTCGTGGTGGTGGTGCTTGTGCTGCTTGTGCTGCTTGTGCTGCTTGTGCTTGTGCTGCTTGTGCTTGTGCTGCTCGACTTTCTGACTTGGTCGCGTGACCACTGGGAGTTCGCGTATCGCTAGCGCCTCCGTTGCAATAGTCGTAAGCATTAGTAGCTCGTGTCTATTGCAAAAGGGATTATCCTCCGCCTCCGTCTCCTCGATTTTATCGGCCAACTAGGATCGAGGAACGATAAAACCAAAGGGGGCAACTCTTTTAACATTTGACATCGTCACCGAGCTTCATCTCTTGCCATCCTCGTCGTCGTCGTCGTCGTCATTTTCGCATTCCCACTTCCAAAGACAGAACGCAAGCTAAAGAGGAAGACAAAGCAGCAGTAGCAGCAATAGCAGCAGTAGCAGTAGCAGTAGCAGTAGCAGTAGTAGAGGCGGAGGGGCGGGGAGAGCGAGAGACAGAGACAGAAAGAGAGAGAGCGAGCGAGCCATTTTGTGCATTGTGAATAAAGCAGCTGTGAGTATAGTCGTCGTCGTCGTCGTCGTCGTCGTCGTCATATAGTGCGCGCGACCAACGATCCCAAGGATCCCCGCAAAATTTTAACCTTTTGAATTAATTTCTGTTTATGGCCGGACCAAGGAGGATAGCCGAGTCCTCGATTAGCCAAGAACGACGGTCAGCAATCATGCCATGAACTTGTCCCACTCCAGCTACGGCCATCGTCCCTCGCTAACGGCCAGCTAAGACTCACTCAGCATCCGGATGCATTTCAAGAGTATGCACAGCTGAGATACGAGCGAACGGACGAGCGAACGGACGAGCGAGCGAGCGAGCGAGCCAACCAACCAACCAGCTGACTTCCTTTTTATCTCTTGCGGGGAACCCCAATAACCTGCCTTTGCCTTTTCTTTTGCCCTACCTTCTGGCCCGACCGACTGCCCTTATTGCACAAGAATTTTTTTTTAATAATTTACAATACATTACGGGGGACTTCAACAAAGCCTCATTCGCTCCCTTCCTCAACGCTCTGTGATACTTGGGTTTTTTTTCTTTCTTTTTCTTTTTCTTTTTCTTTTCTTTTTTTTTTCATTCATTAGATTTTGGCTCAGTCATCGTTTTGCTGTGAGTATTACTTTGGAAGTGACTATAAATAGTTTGCATTGCTTGAAATCCAATAGCCTAAAACAGCCGTTCGCTCATTTTTTTCTTCCTCCGCCTCTTATTCCTTACTCCCTCGTTAAATTGTCCCTTTAAATTTAATTAATTAAAGCCAATCCCGACGCTCTCATTTCACTCTCTCCCCCCTTAACTTTATTCGTCAACTATATGTATTTCAATAAACTCCCTTACCTTACCCCATTCTCTCGTTCTCTTGTTTCATTTATTTCCTTATTCGGATTAGCATTTTGTCTTTAATTGAACCTTAAATCATTCGTGTCCTCCACTTCAGCTTTCGTGCGTATACTTCAGTTTCTCATTTTGTTGTCTTATTTTTTTTTTTCATACTCATTCTCGCGCTACATAAGTTTCCTTTTTCTTTTTTTCTTTTTTTTCTTTTCAATTCATTTATCTCTGTCGAGCGACCTTGTAATCTTTTAGAACAATTTATTATTTACTCATTGAAATGACAAAGGGAAAAATATCTTTTGTTTAAAAACGTAAATGCCTCCAATTTTGATAACTTTCTTATCTTGAATTTTTTTTTTTTTTTTTTTCTTTTCTCTCTCTCTCTTTAACTTATTACTTCTCACTACGATACAAATTTTCATTGATTTTAATATAAAAGCATTATTTTTTATTATCCTATTTTAAAATACACTCTGTTACACGTTCTCTTTCAAAGTTTGTCATTGTTTACATTAATTCTGAAAAAAAAATACATATATATTTTATTATAATTAAAATTATTTCAAGCTCCTTAATGACAATGACTCGCAATATATTAGGTATGTTGCTTTTATCATTATCATTGAGAGTAAGAATCGCGCTTAAAAATTTTGCTAAGCTCTTTATTGATAAAGCTATACGTTGTCTTATAGATAGCTAATCAAGATCTACAACTTTTCTAATTAATATTATGCAATTCCAACATTCTTAACCTATTTGAAAAGTATCAATCTAATAATAATAATAACAATAATAACAATAATAACAATAATAATAACAGCAGCAGCTACATCTGTACGTAATGTTGTTATTATACATTTAGGGCGATTGTGATGTTATTATATAATAGATTTTTGTATGTTTCAGTGAAATTAACGATTCTGCATGAGAAGTGAAAGATGAGTAACGAAAGCGATGATATAGAGGGGCATGGCATCAACGATGTCGAATTGTCCCTGACAATGCCCCTCATACAAACAGCAAGTCCACCGTGCGTTAACGTGTGGATGGACAAGATGAGCAAGGGAATACTGTCAAATACTCATTTCAAGGAACACTGGCGCATCTGGGTACCAAAAATTTATAGACTAGAACCAACTGACAATTGCCTGGAATGGGTGTTCAATGAAATGAAAGCTCAGAAGATCCTGTACGACCCACTGGAAGAGTTTATTTGCAACGGTAATCCAAACGAAGTGCTGAAGCAGCTGAGCCAACTGGACAGGCCGCCGTCGATATGCGGTCGAGTTTACAGGACAGGGGAGCCGACGTACAGTTGCCGTGAATGCGGCATGGACTCGACCTGCGTCTTGTGCGTGGATTGCTTCAAGCAGTCGGAGCACCGTAATCACAAATACAAAATGGGCATATCGATTGGCGGGGGCTGCTGCGACTGCGGTGACACCGAGGCCTGGAAGAAGGAGCCCTTCTGCAAGATTCACCGGGCAGGCATCGAGTCCAAGGACTCGCCGACGAATAAATTGCCGGAGGACATGACCGAGCGGGCGGCCGCGACCTTCCGGGCCGTACTCAAGTACTGCTACGACTTGCTGTCGATGGAGCACAGTCCCAGCCTGCCAGCGGACTTGTGCGTGAAGAACACGGACGAGGACTCGGTGTCGCTGCTCGCCTCGAACGACACGTACTGCACGGTCCTCTTCAACGACGAGACCCACACCTTCGACCAAGTGATACAGACGCTGACGCGCGTGATTAAGTGCTCGCAGCGCGACGCCATCGAGTACGTGACGAACATCGACCGGGAAGGCCGGGCCGTCGTCAAGTGCTCCGGCTTCCAGCACTGCAACGAGCTCAAGCTGGAGATCGAGAAGTTCACCTCGCGGCACAGCAACCGGCCCCTCAAGGTCCACGTCGACCACGCCCACGTCGTCGCCCACCAGATCTTCGCGATGAAGCTCCTCGGCTGGCTACAGCAGTTCATCAGCTACTGCGAGGGCTTCAGAGTCGTGTTCAGCGAGGTGGCGATGAGCGCCAAGCCACCGGACATCCCGATCGTCAAGGGCATCCTCTTGCGCGACTATCAGCTGTGGAAGGCGGCGAGGACCTGCTGGCATCGGCTCTTCATATCCGGCATGCTCACCGAGTACGAGAGCAAGAAGGCCCTGGCCATCATGTTCACGAGCAATTACGGTACCGTGCTCAAGGACTTTATCCGGGACGACCACGACCATTCCTATTCGATCGCTTCCCTCTCGGTCCAGCTCTTCACCGTACCGACCCTCGCCCACCACCTGATCGCCCACCACGACGCCCTCCTCATACTACTCAATACCTTCATATCCGAGAGCTCGAGGCAGTGCAACTCGGCGGGTAAGCTCGAATTCGAGAGGAACACGCCCAACAATTCGTTCAAGAGGGCCCAGTACATACTCTACGACCTGCGCTACCTGCTGAGCGCCAAGCCCGAGACCTGGACGGACGAGCTGCGCCGTGGCTTCCTCCAGGGGGTCTCGCTGCTGCTCCACCTGCTCGGCAGCATGCAGTGGATGAACGCGGTCGTGCGCCAGGTCGGCCAGCACATGGAGTACGAGCAGGAGTGGGAGTCGGCCTTCAATCTCTACATAAAGCTGTCCCCGGTAATCAGTCTGGCCCTGGATTGGTGCGGCTCGGATCGCGTCGTCCTCATCAAGGCCTTTCGGCTCGTGCTTAAGAAGCTCGAGGAGCAGCCGAACAAAGCCTCGACGAATTTCCGGGAGGTAGCCGAGCACAGCGCTTCCTGCATACACTACGACGTCTCGACCGAGCTCGTTTCCATTCACCTGCCGCTCTCGAGATTCCTTGCCGGCCTCTTCCTACACCTCGAGAAGTACGATCTCAGCTTCCAGGGCACGGAGTTCCAGATGCGCAGCAAGCCCTCGGTCGAGGAGATAATCGAGCCCGTGCTCAGGACCCAGGCGATGATATCCCAGGTACACGCGGGCATGTGGAGGCGGAACGGGTACTCGCTCATTCACCAGCTCTACTTTTACCACAACGTCAAGTGCCGGACGGAGATGCTCGACAAGGACATTGTCCTCCTCCAGGCCGGCGCCGCCCTCATCGAGAGCAACGAGTTCCTCATCCACATACTCAACAAGTTCAATCTGGTGAACTGGGCCCAGCAGAACTTCGAGACCGCCCTCCTCAAGACCTGGGAGGAGGACAGTATACGACAGACCATCAACCTCGTCGAGGAATTCCTAGGTAGGGCCCACCTTCTTTCTTTCTTTCTTTATCGTTATTGTTGTCGTTGTCGTTGTTGTTGTTGTCGTTATGGTTCATATCGGTCCCGTCGCCGTAGTCTTGGTTCGTGCCCTTATCGAGGGGCGTGGCCAGGGTCAATTAACGGCTACCCACCCTACGTATATATGCGTATATATATCCTCCCCCTCCCCCCTGCCCCTAACCCTGCCCCTGCCCGTGGCTACGCAGCTAAATAAATGGGTCGGGGCGCGAAGCTCGCTCGTGTGCAACGCTCTCCTTTCCAAGATAAATAACGCGCCGGATTATTATCCGTTTCTTAGCTTCGGCAACGGATTAGCGAGGCCTTTAATTTAACAATTAGCCCGTCCCATTGCCAGTATTTCAAACGGTTGTCGTCGTCGTTGTCGTCGTCGTCGTCGGGGACAATAATATTTGACATCTAGCGCCAAGTAGAGGTGCACGGACGATGGAAAAGCGCGTGAGGGCGATGCCGCGACGACGGGTTAGGTGATTGGGGGTAGGGGGGTAGGGGGAGGACAGAGAGAGAGAGAGAGAGAGAGAGAGAGGAAAGGAGCAACGCGCTCGATCGATCGATATTATTATTCATTCGTCTCCTTTTAAGAGGCCTCGAGATCTACGGCCTTGCGTTGGCGACGGGGGCGGGGGGGCGCGAGCATTGAGTTATCAGTGAGCGATGACGTAGCGGGGAGGAGTCGGGGTGGAGGAGGGGGACTCGTCAGATCGTAGTTATCGGATATCGCCTGTACGTATGTCCGGGTCTTATTAATCATCGCCGTCGTCGTCGTCGTCGTGAGCCAGTCTCCTGCTCATTGCTCATGCGCGCGCGCACAAGCTTTACCTCGCCACGGCCCGGCGATCGAGTGAAAAAAAAATAAAATAAATTCCAAATACAAGGAACGCGCGAGATCCCTGCCATTGGTTTACTGCAATGACGCTCTCGTCACCGGGGGGGGGGGCACCGCCAGTCGTTCCTCGTGGTGCCAGTCGCACGCTTGCCTTCGCGTACCATTGCATCGTCGACTGCTGCTGTAGCGGCAAGGGGAAGGGAGCCCCCCCTCCCACCCTCCCTTACAACTCTTCCGTGAAACGATACATTATCGATATTATACCAATGCCCGAGGAAATTCTGGTGATCATTCGTAGCTCCGAGAGAGAGAGAGAGAGAGACGAGGAGGACAGAGATCTTGTCTCGGCCCCTAAAACAACCTCCTCCGGCGTCCCACCCCACCCCACCCCACCCCTTCGCCGCGTATCCAAGAGGCAAATTGTAGTAGACGAATGGTGTAAATATAACTCGAGCGGCCTGGGGCAGGGAGGGGGTAGGGAGGAAACGTCGGGTTTGCGCGAATGTAGGGTTGGGTTGTAGGGGGGATGGGAGGGAGCGCCGCTGATTCTACTTCTCCTTTCTCTTGCTTCTTCTGACATCATCCGGGGGAAGATTCGATAGGCGGGCAACGTCGGAGGAAGACAAAGACGAGGAGACGATGTGAAAATGAGTCACGAGACTCTTGAAACGTATCGGCGTAACGAGCAGTCGATATAGATCCCCTGCCCCCCTCCACCCCCACCGAGCTCTCTTGACGTCCGCAAAGTAATATTGTGTCGCGGTCGCCGAAGCAACAGTGAATATTACCAAGAGCCACGAGACGTTGGAGATTCTCCTCGCTCTCTTCTCCCATCCCATGTAACAACGAGACTCCGACACGCTATTATCCATCCACCCATCGACCCACCCACTCACCCACCAACCCACTCGCTCATTCGTCCCCCAACCTTGTACATAAAAGTATATGCACGAAAGAAGGAAGGAACGAACGAACGTGCTTGCAATAAAGAAATTCGATTTAACGAAGCGCTCGCGAGCCAACCTATTTAAAGCATTCTTTTCTTCTTCTTCTTCTCTCTCTCTCTCTCTCTCTCTCTCTCTCTCTCTCTCTCTCCGTGTGTTGAGAAAAGGATTACTGTGTTGCAAATAGAAAGAGGCGAGGACGGGGAGAAATGTAGTAAAGCTCTCCCCGTGCGCATTATTGCACCGGAGCGGAGGCGATTGAAGGCCGAGCCTATGTATTCCCCCTATCTATGTATTGCTCCTCGCCTCCCTCCCCCCCCCCCCCCCATCGTCGTCGTATTAGCGTCAGACCGGAGCTCGATTTTCAACGTCCGCTGCTGGAACCGATGCAAAAAATAAAGAAAATAAAGAAAATAAATAAAGAAAATAGAGATAAATAAGAAGAGGAAACGATCGATACCTGCGGGGGGGAGGGGGGATGATCTTTCTACCCCGCCCCCCAATAACCCCAATAACCCCAATAACCCCCGAGTACGTTACTTCTTCTTTTATTAGAATTAGAACCTTTTCTTCTTTCGATGTATAATAATAATAATAATAATAATAATTCCTTATACGAGCGCAGCATTTAATCCCGACAATTGAAATACGTGACCTCATCATCCACGCTTGCCCCAATCAATTAACGTTCCTCCCCCGGGTCACTTGCAATTACCTCGCATACCAATGATTTATTTTTACTGCTTGTCTCGCGACTCCGCACGACGAGATTTTCGTAAAGCAACGATCCGCTTCCCCCCCTCCGCCCCTCCCTTCCCCCGTTAAAAGCAAAAAGGAACGTCAAGTTTTTAAATATTCGCGCATTCGTGACTACGACTACAATGACGACAACGACAACGACGACAATAATATTGATATTGATATTAATAAGACGTATTATTTATAAGCTGCATTAGCTACATAGATCGGCGATTCATGATCTTGTCGGCTTTCCCGTAAATTCGCCGGTTTTAGCCATTGAAGTGGCCAGGGGTCTTAACGAAACGTATTGTATCATTGTAATTGTGAAAATGATCCACTGCCAATTATTATTACCTGGCGCCCCGCGTCACGCGTGTTTACGGAAAAACCTAATGGACTTTGCGCAAGACCTTTTTAATTCTAATAATAATAATAATAATAATAATAATAAAGATAATTGAGTCGTCCCATTGACGAGGCGGTCGACCAAAATTTTAATTACGTGTAAACAGCGTCACACCGTCCTCGAATACAAACGCAAACCTGACTCTACGCCACTTTTATTTAGGTTTTTTATATATACATATATACATATACATATATATATTTATTTATTTATTTGTTTATTTATTTTAATTTGTCCGTTCATCTCGTTCTGCGTGGCGATGTTGTTTTTAAAAACAACGGTATTCGATCCCCAAATCAATCAAGCGAAGATCCATCATTGTTCGCTTGGATCGCTCGCTAAATCTTTCTTTAAAATTACCCGAAGCTGAAATCGCCACGACGTCGACGTTATCTCAGATGTGTGTTGTCTGTCGTTGGTTATTGGGGGTTGGAGGTGCTTTTTATTTTTAGCCGACGCTATCCGTGGCCAAAGGGACGTACGGACGGACGGGGTGGAGGTGGTGGAGCAGTCAATCGTTGATATTGGGAGATCGTGAGCTCCCCTCGGCTTTCCCTTCTCTCGAATCCCTTGACCTCCCGGCGAACAATAAAACGGAGCCCCCCGACTTATTATTCCCCCCGCCCTACCCTTATTAACCTTTATGAATTATTAATGGTTAATTGTTTATTGATTTGCCGTATGTCCTGGACACCGCAGCGCTGCTGATAACGATAATAGGTGAGCGATACGTGCCGGGCATCGGCCGGGTCAGCCCCGACATGTGTCTCAAGCGCGAGATCGTCCAGCAGCTCTGCATAAAGACCCTCTCGCACTCGGAGCTGAACAAGACCCTGGCCGACGACGTGCACCACGAGACGGGCATGGAGCGGGTCATAAACGAGGTAGCCGACTTCAAGAAGCCCCAGGTCGTCTCGGCTGGCAAGGGCTTCTACGAGCTCAAGCCCGAGTTCTATGCGGAGTACGACGTGTTCTTTTATCATTACACGAAGGAGGAGCTGAGCAAGTCCGAGGAGGCGCAGCGCAAGAGGCGTAAGACCGTGGGCGAGCTCGAGTGCTGCCCGCCCCCGAAGCTACCGAGGCTCACGGACATGGCGGCCATGGTAACGAATCTACTGCAGTGCGACGTCATGCTCTCCATCATGCAGACCGTCATTACGCGCACCCTCGATCTCAAGGCCCGGAGCTTCTCCGAGCCCCAGGTACACAAGATACTCCATCTCGTCGGCTACGCCCTCCAGGAGCAGGAGTCCGGCCACTATCCCTTCCTCTCGTTTACCGAGCGGGCCACCAACTGGGACATATACAAGCTCCTCGAGAGCCTGCACAGCAGCCCGAGGATCGACGCGCACAAGGATCTGCTTACCTGGGTGCTCGAGAAGTACAGGCAGGTCGCGGGATCGTCGATCGCCCAAGTCGAGGCCGCACTACAACCTACGACCGCGCAGTCCAATACCGAGCCCGAGGATACCGAGAAGACCGAGAAGGGTAACTCTACTGCTACCACTACTGCTACCATACGTTCCTTTGATTTTCTTTGTTGCTCGTTGTTTCTTATATTTGTCAATGGTACGACGGGGGTACGGGTTGGCCAATAATTTTGCGGGCCAATAATAAAAGTGGGAGACCGACCTTGAGATTATTAATTACACGGCGGCTGTTATTAACAGGGAGCCAGGAGTGGCGAGTGAAGATGGCGGCGAAGAAGCGGGCCCAAGTGATGGCCCAGATGGAGGCGATGCAGAAGCACTTTATGAAGAAGAACGCGAAGCTGTTCGAGGAGGCGGCCATGGACGCCGGGAGCAAGGGCTCGAACGAGCACGGCTCCGCGATGGACCTGAGCGAGAGCCTCGACGAGAGCACGATAGCCGTCGGCCGGAGGCAGACGACGCGCTTCTGCTTCGAGAAGTCGTACACGTGCATACTCTGCCAGGAGGACCAGTCGGTTAAGGCGGACGAGCCGGCGATGGTCCTCGCCGCCTTCGTCCAGCAGTCGACGGTCCTCTGTCAACGTTCGCATCCCCAGGTACTCGGCACGTCCGAGGCTACGCCGCTCTTTCTCTCGGATTACCTGGGTGCCTCGCCACACACGAGCACCTGCGGCCACGTGATGCACGCAAGCTGTTGGCAAAAGTACTTCGACACCGTCCTCGCCAAGGAGAACCGACGGCCCTACCGACTGCGCCAGCCCGCGAGCTTCGACATCGAGAAGCACGAGTACCTCTGCCCGCTGTGCGAGTGCCTCAGCAACACCGTCCTGCCCGTCCTGCCGTCCCTTGGTATTCTCCAGCCGAGTCCCGCCGTGCAGCCGGAGCTACCCTTCGACAAGTGGCTCGACATCATGGCCACCGTTTGCAAGTGCAAGGGCACCAGAGCACCCACGGACGAGAGCTCCGCTTGCCAGCCCAGCGATCCAAACTGCCAATACTGCAAGTTCTTATATCAGGAGCAACCAGGTAAATTTCCTATTCCGTGCTCCGTTATCCTCCCGAGGCTACCAACCAAGCCAGCCAGACTGTATGTTATTGGGCCTTGTTGCAGTTACCGAGGAGTCCGACGCGAACAAGAGTCGAAAGTACCCGAACTTCAGATCCTGCCCGATCGAGGCCGTAAAGTCCTGGGGCCCGGACGGCGAGGCCCTCCTTGAGCTGTACGGGCAACCGGGCCCTACCCTGTCGGAAAATCTAGTCGAAATGATACAGCTCTTCACTCAGACGACGTATACGAAAGGCCTTAGCTGCGATCCCCACGACAACGACTCCCGGGTGCCGCTCCTCGCCTGGAAGTCGACCGCTTATACAGTGCACGCCATCGAGTTCCTGCTTCGCGATACGGAGAAACCGCTCCTGGGCGCCCTGTCATCGAGGCAACGCGATAGCCTCGAGGGCATGGCGCGACTCTCGGCCATGATCAGCTCGACCTGGTCGGGCGAGACGGCGAGCTCGACAGGTCAGGCCGGCAGCGAAAGCCTCGCCGAATACGCCCTTAGCTCACTGTGCTGCTTACTCCGCAACTCCGAGAGCGAGTACAATATCCTCGATTGGGACGCCTTCGGCATGCTCGTCACCCTAATCTGTAACCTATCGAATCTTCTGAGCACCCGAACCAATAGTCCGCGCTCCATCGTCACGGGCAGCGTAGCCGAGCAGCACGCCCTCAGGCTCGTCTTCACGGCCCACGTTGTCAAGGTTATCCTTACCTCTAAATTCGATGAGAACGAGCCGATGGAGGTGGACGCCGTCGCGGAAGAGGTTGGCGGCGACAAGAAGCTAGGGGACGAGCAATACGCGAGAGCCGACGCGCTGCTGCTCCTCATGAAGAGCCTCGGCGTGTCTTACGGCCGGCTCACGGGCTCGGAGGTACGCCGGCGTCTCGAGGCCTCGTGCGCACCCTTCCTACGGTGCTGCGTCCTCTACTTCCATTATCTGACGGACGTACCTGCCCCGGTCGAGCTCACGGAGCGCGACGGCGACAGTTACGCGAGCATGTGTCGTTACCTCGGCCTGCCCGAGAGCTGCGACGAGCTCTTCGCCTCGGAGCGGGTTCTCCAGCTCTGCGCCGAGTGGGCGAGCCAGACCGGGACGACGGACCGGGAGTTCAGCATACGGGAGCCATTGAAGATAAACCGGCTGGTGGAGCTGCCCGAGGACTACAGCGAGCTCATGAACACCGTCTCGATGTTCATCTGCCCGAACAGCGACAAGGAGGACTCGCGCAACCCGACCATGTGCCTCATTTGCGGGGACATGCTCTGCTCGCAGAGCTACTGCTGCCAGATCGAGCTTAACAAGGTCATGCTCGGCGCGTGTACGAATCACGCGAGCGAGTGCGGCGCCGGGGTCGGCGTCTTTCTCCGGGTCCGCGACTGCGAGATCATCTTCCTGCGCAGTCCGAACCGCGGCTCGTACGGCTGCCCGCCGTACTTCGACGAGTACGGGGAGACCGATCAGGGACTGCACCGGGGCAACCCCCTCAAGCTCTGCAGCGACAAGTACAAGAGGCTCAATCAAATGTGGCTAGGGCACGGGCTCTACGAGGCCATCGCCAGGGCCACGGACTCCTCAACATCCATCACCAGCCAATGGCAGCACTTTTAATCTGCAATCGCCGAATTGTTAACATAAGAGATTCATCATCCGACTCTCGTCTCGGTCCCACGTCCCATTATCGAGCGCGGACTCACACCCTTCCCTTCCCTCCAACCCCCCTTGTTGCTCCTTTTTACTGTTAATTTTATACTTGAAACGATACCAACTGCTACAACTGCTACAACTGCTACAACAACTTTTTCTCCGTCAGCTCCTGTTCCTTCTTACTAACGTTCCTCCACCCCCTCCCCCTCTCTCTCTCTCTCTCTCTTTCTATTTTCCCTTTTTCTTTCTTTCTTTTTTGTCGTTTTACCGATCGAAGCGCGTCGTTTCGCTTCCCGAGCAGCAATATCTCCCTTCCCTCCAGCCCCTCCCCCCAAAATCCTGCCGTGCCGCGGTCGCGCCATTACCCGCGTATCTTCGATATCGGCTTGAGAGAATCGTGTCATTGCACGGGTTGCTTTCGTCGTTTCGGGCGAGCACGAGGAAAAATTAACAATGGAAAAGTCAATGAATTTATCACGGACATCGCTCAAGTGCTCATTGTGATGCTTGAAAAATTTTACCATAACTTAAGATTAACTTCTAGTATTATATATAATTGCTTATTATTAAAGTTCCCCTTTTAATTTAACGAAGGCGTCATTTATCATTTCTAACTCGGTGAAAATTGTAAAGTAGACAAGAACGAGATGTATTGTATATTTAAATGATCGAATATTATATAATGTTATGACCGTTTTCGCATTGTTTCCTCAGAGTTTACTCATCATTATATTTAATAATAATATCATCATCATTATTATCATTTATTATTATTAATATAAATTTTTGTTTTTTTTTTTTTTTTTTTAAAATCATTATCTTTATTCATATTATTCATACTTTTATTTTTACTGTCACCGTTATTATTATTATTATTATTATTATTTATTATTATTAAGATATGTAACAATTGCTGCTGATAATTACGTCGCCGTTGCAGTCGCCATTGCCGTATTGTAAATTTTTTTTTTTTAAAGTGCAAATGGCCACATTATGACTTGTAGTTATAATTATTGTTACTTGCGTATATATATATGGAAGCTTTTGAATAACCGATAGCACCCGACCCGTGTAACCCGGCGGCTACAGAATTCGCTCCAAACGGTAGCTTTACGATAAGTACAATGGATAATTTAGATTTCGAAGATAAGGATCTGAGAGGATGGACAGTTCGGCTCGATTGATTTTGTATAAGCTCGGCACCGCATACACATCATTCAGGTCGTCGATCGATAATAAATCTTGTAAAATCTCAATTAAAATTTATACACAAACATTATTAATTAATTAATTATACAATTAATTAACGATAACTTAATAATAATAATAATAATCGTAATAATTAATAATGAATAAAGGATAATAGACGTTTGATGAAAATATTGCCCGAGTTTGACGCGAGGAGAGATTGCGGAAGGGGCTGCTTGGCGTGCGGTGGGTTGGGGGGAGGTGAGAGGTAGACGAACGACATGTAGCGAAAGGAAAGGAAAAGACAAAAAAATAATATCATTTTCTCGTATTCCTCGACGAATGATAAAATTTAGACGTATTTAAGTGCGGGTTTTTTTTTTTTTTTTTTTTTTTTTTTTTTTCTTATTTTCTGAAATCGTCAAATACGTCCACGTGAACGTATCGATGGATTCGCGCGGCCAGTCTTTTTCAATAATTTTATACAAAAAAGAAATTAGCTAATTTTTTACACTAAAGAGGTGTTTGTTTTTGTTTTTTTTTTTTTTTTTTCTTTTTTGAAATGGGCTGTTCGCGCGTGGTAGGCCAGAAGAGCCCGCCTTTAACGACCCGCAATGCACAAACCTGCGATTATTTCCACGGGGTCTTATTTAATTTAAACGAAAAGGAAGGAATTTTGTTTTTAGTCAACAAAGAGAAGGAATTTACCGATTAAAACTTGTATTGAAACTAAAGGTTATTCGGGAGGGGGGGGGTTGGAAAATAATCAAGAGGATGGAGGAGACAGAGATGGAGATGGAGATGGGGATGGGGAGAAAATTTCACTTGAATTATTATTATTACCCCAATAACCCCCAATAACCCCCAATAACCCCAATAAACCCAATAACCCCCCCCCCCGGCCCCCGTAGAATGTAAAAACCATTCGAACTCCGTGTTCGAATTTAGTAACGAATATACATTGCGTGCCCGAAAATCAAATTGATAATATAATATTTAATGAAGGAATGCGTGATTCCGAGACATTGGTTTATTGTTTGTAAAATAAAAAAATTAATATATTACAAATAAGTTTCAATGATTATCTGTGACTTGAGACTATTATCTACACTTTTAACTATAAATCTCGAACGCGTGCGCCTTGAATATTTAATATTCAACTATTTCGTACACTACTTTCGTACTTCAATGAGCAATAAAAAAAAAATAAGACTTCGTTTCTTCTCTATCCTATTTTTATCGTGCATACGTATATACGTGTGCGTGTGCGTGTGCGTGAGTGTGCGCGTGCATTACAGGTAAGTGCGATGTAATTGCATTTAATTAAATTAAACAAAATTAACGAAGCCGATAAGAGAAAAATTATTTTCTCCGACTCTGACGCCCGCTGGATTAAAAATAGCAATTGAACAAAACAAAAAAGAAAAAGGATTATTGTGGAATTAAAAAAAAGATTTATCCGCGCGATGCACGACGATCTATCGAATGAAAATAAAAAAACGTGCTCTTCTTACCCAACCCAATCACCGTTGCCCATGTATTTTTTACGTTACACGATGTAGTTTACAATAATAATAATAATAAAAAAAAAAAAAAAAAAAAACAATCCTCACATCCACGAGAATTACGACGGCTATATCAAAAATAAAATTTAATTCGCTTCTTTAAATATGAATTGACATTGTGTATCCATGTCGAATCCTACCACACGATCTGCAAGCTTATCAATTACCACCGGCTATGTATATATATATATATATATATACACGACTGGGACGTACTAACAAAGAGATCCTGCAATCTGCATCGTGCAGCAGTCGGATACTTTTTCAGAATATATATATATATATACATACACATATTTAGCAATAAGTATTAAATTTTCGACCAACTCTACACGTGCGTTCATTTTTATTATTATTATTATTAAAATAAGACTTTGATTGAACTGAAAGTGAAATAGGTCACTTACGTATAGTGATTTTAATAAAACAAATGATATTAACGTATATATATATATATGTATATGTATATGTATATGTATATTGCAGTATTGCATAATATTGTCTCGTTCGTTAAGATTATTATTGCTTCGGAACTTGTTAATTAAATTTATATCTCTGCATTACTAATGAACTTTGTTGTTTCTTAAGCGGACTTTTTTCTTTTTTTTTTTTTTCTTCACCTCTACGCTTTTGAGCGCCAATTAACGACGCGCGAAGATAATTGAATATAATTTCGAAGAGTTGGGGGGTGGGCGGCATTACCAAACTATTATTGCCCGTAGCTATTTTGAAAAAGAAAATTATGAAATTATATTATGAAACGGACGACTATTCCGTAGTCTCCAGACTTAAAATTTCCCCCGTCGTTCCTTCCCCCTTGTGATTTTTAATCATAGATTTACGAGTTGGAACAACGTCATGCATGTGTGTGTGTGGGTGTGTGTGTACGTAAAGCTGCCTGCTTCGCTTGTATCGCATGCACGAAAATAGATTCTTGCATTTTCAATTTTCTCCCTCGGTTTATTATTATTTATTTCAAATATTCATTCGGCGACGCTCTCAATTGGGCAAGACGAGGTTGTTTTTTTTGTTTTTATATCACGTGTTCGTCAAATGGATCAATTCCAACTGTTCCGAGTCGAATGCCATTTCAATTACAACCACTCGATTACATTACTAAACCATATTACTCCTCGCTCTAAGTTGTTTATTTATTTGTTTATTTGTTTATTTGTTATGAGCGTAATACCAGTCCAGCACAGTGCAATCGTTGGAAAATTATTTCTTATATATATATATATAAAAAAAGCTTTTTTTTCTCTCTTTAACGATAATTACTCTGTCGCGTATTATTATTCTAAAAAACTAAGTGACGCTTACGACGAAATCGCAATTAACATCTTCTGTGGATATTGAATTCATTGGAATCGGTTAGTTTGCGCCTTTCTCGTCGACTTTACGATCCTACGATCCATAACCGTACGATATAACGTTGCACAATCACATGTTTATCGTACATATATATATATGTATATATATATCATTAAGCGCAGTACGCGAAACACACGATGGAATCATGATTTACGTAATTTTTTAATATCGCCCAAGTCTTTTACGAACTAATGTTCTTATGAATCCGTGAATGGGGGAACGAGCAACGGGAGTACGTTAATATTAATCGGAAGACTAAAATGAAAGCGAGGATTGCGCGCCAATGAAATTTCAAAAGCCCGATAAGAACGGGAAGGATTAACAATAAATTGCATAAAATCGTATTTGTAATTGCTTATATTATTTTTGCATTTCGTTCTCGTTCTTATCGGAGCCGAGAGACCGACTCGATGAAATAAATAAATCCTTGTTAATTAATAATATTAATTAATTAAATCAATTAAATGTAACATTATCTTATATTTAATGAAAAGGCTCTCGGTAAGTTTATAAAAATGACATCATCCTGTCGGTCGACTGTTTGCTTTATCTCATGAATGAAGTGTACGACGAATGCGCACATCTAATCGTAAAAGCACTTTAACGGATAATAATTAGTGCGCACGTTATACATTTAGTCTAAATAATTGAAATAATAATAATTCATTCATAGTCGGTCGGGCATAACTCAAGCATCGAGATTCGCCGTTCGCCGAACATTCTTTTTGGCTGAATTCGTTAGGGAGAAAAAGAAGAAGCGGAGGAGGATAATAATAATGTTAGAATTTTATTTACGCGCAATTCATCTCGCGTGCGCGCACGTACACAAGCACGCAGGCAGAGAGGGGGAGAGAGAGAGTCTTATTTCTAACGTATTTTGCATCCGCGTCGGATTTTTAATGAAACGGGAACGACAATAAATGAAATCGCGTCAATGTTTCGAGGAAGAGATACAGCGCTCTCCCCCTCTCCCTCTCTCTCTCTCTCTCTCGTTAAAAGATCGAGTTTGCAGCGGCGAGCGCGCCCAATAGAATTCAGCTATTCTTGAAAGCGGCGCAAGTGCTCTTACACATTCGCGTAAAAGGCGATTCATTGATTTATTTGCTTATTTATTTCGGTATCGATCGAGATCGAGACCAGCGACTACTTTGTCGCTAATTTTAAAACGCACGTATTTCTGGCTCGGGATCCTTGTTTTTTTTTTTTTTTTTTTTTTTTTAACGCGACCAGCGACGAGGTCGTTATGGATTCTCGATCTTTATTCCTCGATCCAATATGCATTGTACACGCGGCCTACGTATATGTATATATATATATATATATATGAAGGGATCGTACAAAATAATCTTTTAATTGCCGGGACACGTATCGCGCGCGTACGTATCAAGTGCAACAGTTGCGGAATGGACTGATTGAATAAAAAATAAAAAAAAAAAAAAAAAATCGAGAGGAAATAAAAAGGTAGTTGAGCAAAGCGATTGTTGTTTGTTAGGCGAAGCTCATGTACGCGCGCATACACTAATCGAACGAATGTACATTGTACAACGTAAATCTGCCTCGCGCCTACTCGATGATACTCTTTTTTTTCTCTTTTCTTTTTTTTTTCTATTTTTTCCTATTTTATACGATTTAATTCTTAGTTTGTTGACCTTGATTCGATTGGTGTTTCAAAGCCGTTTATTTATCTTGTCGAATTCGCTCGGAATTCGCTCGGAATTCGCGCAACGCCGCGATCGGCTCCGATTTATCTCCGATTTATCTCCGATTTATCGAGACGATACGGATACTCTGGCTCGTTCGACTCCGTTTTACCGATCCAAGACTTTTAAAAGCCCTCAAATGCCTACCCCCCCTCCACCCTTCCCCTTACTCCCTTATTATTCAGAATAACTTTACCCTCCCATACTTCGAGCCTCTTTTCCCCAGCGACTCGGCGCCTACATTTACATCTTCTTCTTGTTGTTGTTGTTGTTGTTGTCGTCGTTATTACGATTGCTATATTAATTACTCGCGTCCGTTAAATTTACGTTGCGTTATTTATTTTTGTTTACAATCGCAGCGATCGACTCGAATGACTAGTCGCAATTATTATTATCCCGTCTCTCTCTCTCTCTCTCTCTCACTCTCTCTTGTGCGCGCGCGCGCTCGTTCGTTCGTTCGTATATTAGTACTGTTGTTGTTGTTGTTGTTGTTGTTCGTTGTTGTTGTCATCGTTGTTATTTTTGATTTCTCAATAAAATCAGGGGAGCGCTTTAGCGAGCGGTTTACGTTGTCGACAAAAAAAAAAAAAAATAAATAAATAAATAAATAAATATGCATTCGATTTTTTGTTGCACGGCGCGGTGTATCGAGTCGGAGCTTTACGTAACGCGCGCGATAATCGTTACGACGATCGACGGCATAGAAAAGATAGTAAGTAAACGGCGCCGCTCGATAATTATCGCGTTATTACAATTCGTTAATTTGCAAGCTCGAGGTCGTTCGATCGAATAGGGGTGGGGGTGGGGGTGGGGGGTTGATTTCGTCTCTCGAACCCGGCCAACGGACGGACGTCAACTTGTCAGAAAAATCACGCGAAGAAGTATTAAACAATACCGTTACAACGATTTTTACGCTAAATACGAATCAGTGTATTGGCGATCGATAGCTATCCCCGTTTCCTTGGAATCCTTGAAAGGACGTGGCCTACGGCCCCTTTCACTCGGTGAGGCTGGTTCGGATGAGCCTGCCGCTCATTCATCATCTCCTCCTTTGTTTACGCGTCTCGTCCAGCGAGCGTCGCTAATGAACGTCTAATCCGCCACCACCACCACCACCACCACCACCACCACCACCACCACCACCAGTACCGCTCGTCAATAGATTCGATCAACGAGTCTGGTCGGGCCGTCCTTACTTATAAAAAACATACCAAAGAGTTGTTGTTTTAATAATGATAATAATAATAATACTTGCCGGTGGCCGAGGAGGATACGTTTGACAGTATATCCCCGAGACTCGACTCAATATCCCGACGATACGCAGTCGATCCGCTACGTGATATTTATTAACATCTTGGGGATCGATGGGGCAAATTGTATAAAGCCGTGATCGGCGGCGATCGGCCACGCGGGTCATCCTTATCCAACGGAGGAGAATAGAATCGTTAAGGATCGTAGGCTCGAAGCTTCAATAGGGCTTTGGCATCGAGACTTTAGCGGAGCAGCCGAGCCTTATCCACCCGCTCTCATCCGCTTTGTCCAGATTATCCAGGGGGATATAGAAAATATCTAGCCTTCGTCACCGCTGAGGAAACGTCCACGCGGACCCTCCGCGGCACGAAACAAAACCAAAGAGGAAGGAGAAGGAGATAAAATTGACCACCAGACCAATCTCACCGAAGGGGGTATCTCACCGATCGATGTACCCCTTCCACCCCTTCCACCCCAATAATACGGGAGCGAGTACCCGGGACAAGCTCAATGAGCTTAATAAGCTTAGCGCCAACGGGGCCCCGCCCGCTTAAATAAACTAATCGAAGGCGACTCGGCTCTCCTTAACGAACAATAATTGCTGCTAAATAGCAGCGGCGGCAGCTTCCAAGCGTAATGACTTCGACTTCGGCAATACGTTACATACGTTACATTATATTTAGAAGATGTTTAGAAGATTTGGCCCAACGCGTCCGACCCTGTTTTACTAGCCTCTAATCAATATCTACATATATATATCTATATGGTTAAGAGAGGTTCCTCCTTCTACCTGTCGCGCTCCCCCAATAACCCCAATAACCCCAATAACCACCCCAATAACCCCCCCCCGGTCGGCCTCTAAATATCCATTGTTTAGCGACGAGCAAGCCAACGAACGCGCTTCCATCCAGGCACGCAATCATCTCACGCTGTAATAATAACGCACAGATCAATTTTCAAACGAGCCCGAGCTGCCTACGACTATTATCCCTATTACGACAACGACAACGACCAAGACGACCAAGACGACCAAGACGACAAAATGTGGCCAGGATTCGTTGAATTTGTCACTGGTTCGGCCGTTGACGTTCGTTCGGCTTACATTGCTTTGCGAGATTCAATTTTTTCGAACAAAATTTTTCGAACAAGGATTCGGCAATTTATAACCTTCGTTCAATAAGTGAGAGTCGGTCGGTGAACAAAGGCCCGACCGACTTTCAAGCTCATCCCGCGATATTTACCCGTGTTTTTTTTTCTACTTAGGCGCTCGCCGCAAAGCAAATCAACCGCTCATTTGTCATGCAACGAGAATGTGGCGGTGGTGGTGGAGGGGGGTAGGTGGTGGTGGTGGTGGTGGAGGGGTAGGACAAGCTTGACCGAGCGGTTGCGGCGGCGATGGTGGGGGCAGGAGGACGGAGGAGGAAGGGGACACAATAAACAGTCGTGTAAGGGAATTGATGCTCCTTCAAAGCAGTTTTCCAGCATTTTTCTCGCTACTTATGCATGAAAACAAACAAAGAAAGCCCTCGGTTAGAGGGGTGGGGGGAGAGCGGCAACTACGTAGTATCGACGATAATGACTAATAAATTAATGCACCGTCAGAGCCTCGGGCAATCAAAGCCGGAGGAAGGTTGTAAAAGTTCTTTATTTACTTATTCCATTCATTTATTCCTTGGACAATAGGTGCTGCTTAAAAATCGGGTTCTATCGTACATGCGCTGGTTACTCTACGTATGCGGTGCCTTCGCCACTACGTTCGCCTCTACGTAGACG
This sequence comes from Ceratosolen fusciceps, assembly GCA_018883505.1. NCBI lineage: Eukaryota > Metazoa > Arthropoda > Insecta > Hymenoptera > Agaonidae > Ceratosolen > Ceratosolen fusciceps. The sequence goes on from RCIC01000011.1 coordinate 6,029,973, forward strand.
CGGACGCGATTTGACGGATGCGTATTAGATAAAGTCCAGAGGAGAGAGTAGAGAGTTGAGAGTATAGAGAGAGAGAGAGAAGAGCAAGCCAATGCAAGATCCGCGGGCGTTTCTATAGATGGGGCGGTGAGAGGGGGGAGGAGAAGAGGACGAGTAGCCCGAGTTCGGAAGAGCGTAATAATAAGTCAGCCGGGAGCCCTCCGACTGATATTCACGAGGAACAGAGCCGAACGGTCCGAGGAAGCAGGGAACCGGAGCAGCGCCTCCTCCTCCTCCTCCTCCTCCTCCACCTTCTTCCTTTACGCTTTCCTCCCGACGTTAGCGTGGCGCGGCGGCCCCCCGAGGGACAACAGCGATACGTGTCTGCCGTTGCGGCTACGACTGACCGTCACGGAGGGGTTACTGGGGTGGGGGTGCGCTGCCTTCGGTTTCGGCGGAGTGGGGGGAGCAGCGGGGTGGTTGGAGTGGGTAAGGTGGGTGCGAGGCTGGGAGGGAGGGAGGGAGGCAAGTCGTTAGGGAACGAGAGAGCATGAGAGAGAGAGCGCGCGCGCGCGCGCGCACGAGAGAACGAGAAAGAGAGAGAGAGAGAGAGAGAGAGAGTGCGAGTGAATGTGCGGCGGCTATAGGAAGTGCGCGCGAGCGCGGACGGCGCCGCCGCGGACCCCGACGTTTGACCGTTTCACTTGCTGCGGGATAATAGGGCGCGGAGCGCACACCCGCCCCTTCGTCTACGTCGCGTACGTCGTTTGTCGCTCGAGAGGCGACTCTTGCCGAGAACCGAGGAGTGCGCGAGTGAGTGTTGTTATCATCGTCAGTGCCGCTGACAGCGAGCCGAGTCACCCCCCCCCCCCAATAACCCCTACCCTTAAACGAGTACCGACCCCACGTCGTGTCCGACCGCCTCCTCTCGACCGACCACCCACCCACCCACCCCTTCTCTAGCGCCGCCACCACCCGCCCCAATCTACCTATCGTCACCGCCACCGACACCGACACCGACACCGACACCTCTACCACCACCAACGACGACCACACCGACACCGACACCGACACCGACACCGACACCGACACCGACACCGACACCGACACCGACACCTCTACCACCGCCAACGACCACCACCAACGACCACCACCACCACCACCACCTCCACTGCCTGGACCCGTGGCAGCCCCAGCAGCCTCTCCGTTCGCTATTTATCCGCGCCTCCCTCTAGGTTATGGCTGACCGAGCCGTTGGGGTGTGGCTGTCCCGAGGCTCCGAGCTCTCGACTCCCTCGACCTGAATCTACCTCGGCCCCGCGTTCCTCCCTCTCCCCGAGCCCAGCCTCCTCCTCCTCCTCCTCCTCCTCCTCCTCGTCGCTGACTTCTTCGGCCAGTCTCAACAAGCTCCTGCTACGCATCCTCCTCCAGCGCCTCCTCCTCGTCCAGCCGATCGAGCCCTTTCGTCGTATCAGGTAGCAGGACCTGGTGTTTGGTCGGGTTCGGCTGACGGTTCGTCGCCGGGAGACAGACATGTCCAAGCTGGCGGCGCACCAGCTCTCCCGGACCCCCTCGCGAGGCTAAACGAGCCCCAGACTCCGTTGACATCTGTTGATCCCAGGCCCCGAATAACAATAACCTCGGCCGATAAGACGCTCGCACGTTGCAGGTCCATGATACCGCAGCCTCGGTACCCTATGTGGGATGTTGAGCGCAACCACTCCGACTCAGCCCCACGAGTTCACCGAGATGTCTCGGTTAGCGGATTACTTTGTAATCGTGGGCTACCATCATGAGAAGGAGAGTGAGTATCCTTGTACTCCCTAGCCCCCCCCCCTCTCTCTCTCCCCCTGTCTCAATAACCCCATTTGTTCTTAACTGCTTAGGAAGCGGTACTAGCAGTGGAATAATTTTACAAAGATTTCCGGAGAAGGATTGGCCCGACACCCCCTTTATCGAAGGAATCGAATGGGTTAGTTTGCAATCATACCACTCGGCCCAACAGTTATTACACCTTATTTAACTTTATTTAGTTTTGCCAACCGCAAGGATGGGCCCTCTCCACCGAAAGGCAAGAGCCTCGATTTTTTGTATCTATATTAACCGACATAGACGCAAATCGCCATTACTGTGCGTGCATGTGCTTCAACGAAACTGTGTCAATAACACCAAGTAAACCTGTAGACGAGGAGGAAGATCCCGTAGACGGGGACAGTCGCAGTTTAGTTGTCAAAACGTTACCGGCCATCGCGCATCATAGCATTATGTATGCCCCAAAGTGTTTAGTCTTGGTGTCCAGGCTCGACTACATCGAAACCTTTAGAGTGAGTAATGTCTTTGACGTGCGCTTTCTTTAATCCACGTACAATTTAATCAACTGCCTAACCAATCTTTGTAGCCAAAAATTTCAAATCAAGTTATTAATTGATAATCTCGAGCGTAATTGCGTTGCAGTTCTGACATGTACAGACACGTTTTCCCTCCAATTACAGAACTGCCTTGGTATCATTTACACGGTGTACGTAGAGAATCTCGGAATACCTTTGGAAACTCTGGTGGGAAACATTTTGGGATGCATACAAGTGCCACCAGCCGGTGGTCCCCAAGTACGCTTTAGTATTGGTGCTGGTGACCGTCAAGCGTTGCAACCACCCATCAGTCCCTCTCTGCCCATTACACACACGAGCGTTAACTTGCTATTCCAACAGTTGGGTAAGGCAGGCTTAGGGAACTGGAGCCGTCGGTTGTTTCAGTGCCTCGCATTAATCACGAGTCTTGCACAGGTATTCGCAACGTCCTGGTACTATTCTGTGCGGTTATGACAGAACACAAAATCCTATTCCATTCTGCGAGCTATTCAAGATTGACCGAAGGCTGCAGAGCTCTTACTGCACTGATGTATCCATTTCGTTACACTCACGTATACATTCCACTTTTGCCAGCCGCTCTGGTTGAAGTCTTAAGCACGCCCACGCCCTTTATCATGGGTGTCCACAGCTCTCTAAAGTACGAAGTCGCTGAACTGGTAAGTCCGTAAATGACGAATGACGTCGGTCCGGATAACCTATAAAATCGTGTGTCTCTCCGTTCCCTGCTAGATGGACGTCATCGTGGCAGACCTGGATGGCGGTTCGATAATGGTACCTGACGGAGTCTCCCTTTCCCTGCTGCCGGAGCCCCTACTATCCCAAACCCAGGACGCTCTCTCGCTGGTTCTGCAGCCGGAGCTCGCTTGCGCCGACTACGCTTTCCCGCCACTGGCCACGAGAGCCCCTCATCCCCCGATGCTCGACAAGGAGCTCAGAGCGGTCTTCATGAGGGCCTTCGCTCAGCTACTCCAGGGCTATCGTAGCTGCCTCACCCTCATACGCATACATCCCAAGCCAGTGATAACCTTCCACAAAGTGAGTGGACGGCCGCTGATGGGTATAAGTCAGGCCGGGGGTAGGGGGTAGGGGGGGTGTAGGAGGACCGAAACTCGAATCTCACCCGCTGGCATTTGCTTGCAGGCGGCTTTCCTCGGCGAGCGTAACCTGACGGACTGCGACTTCACGACCCGGGTGCTCGACTGCATGTTCTTCACGTCCTTCATAGCTGAGAGAGGTCCACCCTGGCGTGCCTGCGACGTCTGGGACGAGCTCTACAGCAACCTCAGCGACCAATTGAAACAAGAGGCTCAGGATCAGAGTGAGCTCGGTTATTGGGGTTATTGTTATTGTACCCATCAATATCCACGCTTTTACATAGGCGTTTATGAATTTATTATAACCATTAAATGAACGCCGAAGGTGAATAGAGTCACTCACCGTCTGAAATTATGTCTTTCAGGACTGATATTAGGCCACGTGCAAGACCTGGCGCAGCAATTGTACACGAACGAGAACCCGAATCCTCAGCCGTACGTACAAAAGATCCTCAAGCCCCCGGAAGGTGCTTTCGCGAGGATCCATCAGCCGTCGTTGCCGCGCGTCGATCCCGAAACTGTCCAGGCGATCATCGACGAGGGCCTGGCCAAAAGTAATCTCAAAGTCAGGTGAGCAAGTCCGCGCAGCCGAGCCCCAAAGGATTTAATAATCATTAATAATCACCGGCCCCGTTCCGTTCCGTTGGGGGAGGGATCCGTTGCGAGGCTGAGGTATGTAAAGGTTGTTATTGGGGTTGGCAGGCTGTCGTCGCTAAGGCCGATTCAGCCGCGCATCGTGCCGACGGGGCCGCACATATCGATCGTCCACGATACCCGGCACCTCGTGAGCAACTCGGCCCGTCGGCTGGAGGTGCTGCGCAGCTGCATCAACTGCATCTTCGAGAACAAGATATCGGACGCGCGGAAGACCTTCCCTGCGGTGCTGCGCGCCCTCAAGAGCAAGGCGGCGCGACTGGCCCTCTGTATGGAGCTGTCGCAGCACGTAGTCGGTAACAAGGCGATGCTCGAGCACCAGCAGTTCGACCTCGTTGTCAGGCTAATGAACTGCGCCCTCCAGGACGACTCGTCGATGGACGAGCACGGGGTCGCGGCGGCCCTACTACCACTGGCCACCGCCTTCTGCAGGAAGCTCTGCACCGGGGTCATACAGTTCGCGTACACGTGCATACAGGTGAGCGGGGGTCGGATGAAATGCATGCCGGGTCAGGTCGTTGGTACGTCGTTGGTACGTCGTTGGGCTAAACGGGCCTGTTTCTCGGCCTGTTGAACGCGCGCAGGAGCACGCGGTCTGGCAGAACCAGCAGTTCTGGGAGGACGCGTTTTACCTGGACGTGCAGAAGGACATTAAGCGGCTGCACCTGCCCGGGGAGAGCAACCTGTCGCGGCTGAGCGACGGCGTGCTGAGCCCGACGACGAGTCCCAGGGACGGCAAGGAGCTCGTCCTCAGGGACCGGACCCTCGTTTACCGGGGCCAGGAGGCCTCCGCCCTCGAGATCGCCGCCGAGCAGATGAGGATATCGTCGTCGGTCAGCCCGGAGAAGCAGCGCGAGCTCATAGCCAGCGAGGAGAGCACCCTCTACAGCCAAGCCATACATTACGCCAACAGGATGGTCAATCTCTTGGTGCCGTTGGACATCGGAGCCAAGACCCATCGGCAGGATCACATATTCGACGACGAGCGCGCGAGCAACAGCATCACCAACAGGTCAGTAGTAGTTGGTGGTGGTGGTGGTGGTGGTAGTTGGTGGTGGTAGTTGGTGGTAGGTGGTGGTAACGTAACGCCAAATTACCGGTGTTAACGGTGCTTAACGATGTGTGACAGCGTTGCCAGTGACAGCGGCGACGCGGAGTCCGGCTTCGAGGAGACGGATCCCGGCGAGCTGGGCAGCGCGGTCATCAGGATGGTCTCCCGATTCGTCGATCGCGTCTGCACGGAGGGGGGCGTGAGCACCGAGCACGTACGCTGCCTCCATCAGATGGTGCCCGGGCTCGTGCACATGCACATAGAGACCCTGGAGGCCGTGCACAGGGAGAGCAAGCGACTGCCCCCCATCCAGAAGGTAAGTCACCCATCCCTAGCTAGCCCACTTGTCTGACACGAAGGAACTATTAATTATTATATATAAACACTCTCCCCACCCACCCCCCATCCCTCGTCGTCGTCGTCGTCGTCGTCGTCGTCGTCGTCGTCCTCCTCCACCTGCTCTAACCGTAAACAGCCGAAGATATTGACGCCGAATATGCTACCCGGAGAGGAGGTGATAATGGAAGGGCTGAGGGTGTATCTGTTACCGGACGGCCGGGAGGAAGGCTCGGCCGGTCTCCCCAAGACCCCGCCGTTCTTGCCAGCCGAAGGGGCGATCTTCCTTACGAACTACAGGATCGTCTTCAAGGGCATACCCTGCGACCCTTTCGGTAATTATTTATCTATTTATCAATTAATCAATCGATCTACGGAGGTTATGTTTAAACAAAAAACAAAAACAAAATAAATAAATAATAATAATAATAATAATAAATAAACACGCGGACAGCATGCGAGCAGATGGTGGTGCGCGCCTTCCCGGTCACCTCCCTAACGAAGGAGAAGCGCGTGGCCGTCCAGCACTTGGCCCACATCGACCAGTGTCAGCAGGAGGGGCTACAGCTGCGGTCCTGCACCTTCCAGCTAATGAAGCTCGCCTTCGACGAGGAGGTAACGCCCGAGAATGTCGAGACGCTGCGCAAATTGGTTCACAAGGCTCGCAATCCCCCCCACATCTTTCATCATTTCGCGTTCAGCGGCCAAGTCCTGGTGACCCCGACCGCTCACAACAAGGGCAAGGAGAAGCACGCGACCCTCAAGTAAGTCGTCTCCTCTGCTCTCCCTCCCTCCGCTTGCCTGTCTGTCGTGGACTAATCACTACGTTCGGTCGGTTGCCGTGTGTTAGGGGCTTCGCCAAAAAGACGCTGCTGAAGACGGCGAGGAAGGCCGGCTTCAAGCCAAAGCAGTCCTCGAAGAGGCAGAAGTACGTTCTGCCGAACATGAATCTCACTAGTAATAATAAGTACATGACATCGCCCGGACGAATGAGCTTGCCGATAACGGAAAGCAACGACCTGAGCCACGACGACGACTTGAGCGGTCGGTAATTTTATCATTTTTTTATACGAGGCAGCACGGCCTCTTTTCTTTTTTCTTTTTTCTTTTTTCTTTTACGTTATAACGAGGGACACAACGGCTTTCAGTAGACGAGTTCGAGATACCGGGTATCGTCGTGCCCCCGGTTACCGACGCCAAGACCCTCGAGCGGCTCTCGGAGAGGAGTTACGTGAGGGACTGGTACCGGCTGGGCCTGTGCTCTAGCGGGCCCCACAACAATCGCCGTAACGAGCCCTTCCGTCTGACCTCGGTCAATTGCGCCTACATGATATGCAGGAGCTACCCGGCGTTATTCATAGTTCCTACCTCGGTCACGGACGAGAGCATACGTAGATTCTGCAGACTGTACAGGCACAACCGGATCCCTATAGTCACCTGGCGGCATCCCCGTACGAAGGCCCTCCTCATCCGCGGTGCCGGATATCACGGCAAGAGTGTCATGGGCATGCTCAAGGCCCACCCGACCTCTGCTGGAAATCTCAAAGGTATCCAACGAAAAAAGTATTACGAAGCGTGTGCTATCCCCCTGCCTTCCCTCCCACTCTCCTACCCACCCCGCCAACAAACCCCACGATAACCTGACTGACGGGACTGCGCAGCGAGCTCCTCCGAGAGTACGTCGTCGTTCGAGCAGGAGAAGTACATGGGGGCACTGGTAGCCTCGACGCCGGTCTCGATACTGCGCCAAGGCTCCGCCTGGGGCATGTCCGACAGTTCCCTGAGCATCGACTCCCTGCTCCTCGCAGCCGAAGACAGGAACGCGACTCCCGAGCAGTCGAGGCGGAATCCGTTCAACAAGGCCATCGGCACCCTCAGGTGAGTGACGTTTACTCGATAACCGCCCTATAAAGCCTCTATCAACGTTAAGCATATTTTAACCTCAACGACCTTCCTCGTCCGTCAGCTCGTCGGGTGGCAAGGGTCCCAAGAATTTCGGCAGGTGGGGCTCGCTCAAGGACAAGAGGCAGAGCTCCCAGGCGTCCCTGAACACGGCCAACCAAAGAGGTACCGTGAGGCACTCGGCTGACTCGGACAGCGGCACCGAGTGCGTGCACACCTTCCAGCGGGCCGCCCTTTACATCCTCGGCGAGAAGGCCCACATGAAGGTAAGGCATAATTGGGGGTTATTGGGGTTATTGGGGTTATTGGGGGGTGGGCAGTAGCTCCGGTCGTCCACGCGACGACCTTTTTTCGTCCTAATATTTTGTCATTGTCATCATCGTTGTCATTGATGTTATTTTGTTTTCGTTTTGTTTGTATTTTCTCTTTTGGGCCGTGGAAAAGGGAGTCAAGGCCGCGGAGTCGGCGCCCAAGACGGATTTCATACCCGTAGAGTTCTTCGACGTCAGGCACACCAAGGCCGCCTTCAAGAAGCTCGTCAGAGCTTGCGTGCCGAGCTCGCCGAGCGTCGAGCCCGACGCCAGCTTTTACAAGTAAGCGAGACCTCGCCGAGGGGATCCTTCTTACCACACCCCACACACCCCCCACACACCCCCCGCCCCCGAGCGATAATCGACGATAGAGCCAGCAACGAATAACGATCCCCGAATACGTTCTCGTCTAGGCTGATCGAGGGCTCGGAGTGGCTGCAGCAGCTCCAGAGCCTCATGCAGCTCGCCGGGGCCGTGATAGACCTGATGGATCTGCAGGGCTCGTCGGTCTGCGTGTCCCTCGAGGACGGCTGGGACACGACGGCCACGGTCTGCTCTATAGCCCAAGTCTGCCTGGATCCGCATTACCGAACGATCGAGGGCTTCCGTATCCTCATCGAGAAGGAATGGCTCGGCTTCGGCCACCGCTTCGGTCATCGCAGCAACCTCGCCGTAAACTCCCAGACGACCAACTTCACCCCGACCTTCCTGCAGTTCCTCGACATCGTCCATCAGATCCAGCGGCAGTTCCCCCTCGCCTTCGAGTTCAACGACTACTATCTCAAGTTTTTAGCTTACCATTCGGTATCCTGCCGATTCCGGACCTTCCTCCTCGACTGCGAATTCGACAGAGTCGAGTGCGGCATCACCGCCGTCGAGGACAAAAGGGGCTCCCTCACCAGCCATCACAAAGGTTAGCAGCATCCATCCCCTGCTAAGCGACCGAGCGACTATATATATATATATACTAACGCGAGTACTTTGTTGGGGGGGGTGGTGGTGGCAGGCGTCGATACGGGGAGCGACGACGAGACGGTTTATCCGGGTGGCAGGATGGCCGGGACGAGCACGGGGCCGAACTTGGGCCAGAGCATATTCGACTACATCGAGAAGCAGCACGCGAGGTGTCCCCTCTTCTACAACTTCATGTACACACCGAATACGGAGCACCCGATTCTACGCCCGGTCTCGCATCTCCCGAGCCTCGACATCTGGCAGTACTACATGGAGGAGGAGCTCGCCCACGGGCCCGCCTACGACCTCGAAATACTCCAGCAGGACTCGCAGCAGGAGGAGGAGGCCGAGGCTGCGGACGGCACTGTCAAGAGCAACCGTAAGGTCGTCACCCAGGGGTACGTCTCGCACATTTTTTTTTTTTTTTTTTTTTCTTCCAATAACGAAGCAGTTTGTTGGTCAGAGAGATAGAGATAGAGAGAGAGAGAGAGAGTTGATTAATTGGCGTTTTGTCGAGGTTACAGTTACAACGGGGTGAATTCAATGGTACCGGACCAGTTCACCCACCTCCTCGAGGAGATACACAAGCTCGAGACGGAGCTCGGACACCTGCCCCAGAAGTGGAAGATTTTATGGGACAAGCTGGAATTACCCAACACCGACTCTCTCACCGTACGTTACGTTCCCCCCTATCCCATATCCCGTATCCCTAACCCTATGCCCATCTCTCGTTGTCCGTCTCACTACCACGGGGATTACGTTGTTGTTGTTGTTGTTGTTGCAGAGGCACGCGTCCTTCAGCACGGCCCTCGTGCGCCACCACGGCCGACTGATTCACAAGCGCTCGACCTTGGAACTGCTGTTGAGGGGCAAGCTCGCCGGTGGTAACCAGACCGGCAACGAGAGCTCCGTATACGTCCATCCGCATAGGTATGTCCTGCACAGCCCCGTGACCGCGTGACAAATACGCGAGACCGGTAACCGATCTAACGCGCTCCCCCCCCCCTGCTCTGTTCCCGTTGCAAAAAAAAAAAAAAAAAAAAAAAAAAAAAAATTAAGGTTCGAGAGGCTCGACACGGCCACGCCCACGCATTGCGACGCGTGCTCCGGGGTCCTGTGGGGCCCGGTCAAGGCCGGATTGCGCTGCGTCGATTGCGGCCACGTCTGCCACGACAAGTGCGCCGACTCCGTCTCCAAGAACTGCACCAAGTACAAGGCCGTCGGCTCGGACAACGTGCAGAACCACACCCTGACAAGGAGCGGCGGCGACAACGGGAGCGTCAACTCGAGTGAGCGGCGTCGAATCCCAAATAACCCCAATAACCCCAATAACCCCAATAACCTCCCCGATGTCCTTGGCTGTGTATAGGTGTGACGACCCTGCAGACCTCCTCCCAGCAATATTACGAGCAGTTCTCGAGCAACGTGGCCGAGAACAGGACGCACGAGGGATACTTGTACAAACGCGGTGCCCTGCTCAAGGGCTGGAAGCAACGGTGGTTCGTTTTGGATTCTATAAAGCACCAGCTGCGATATTACGACGCCATGGAGGACTCGAACTGCAAAGGATACATAGGTGGGTGCGCTCTATGAGTACCAATAACCTCCCGCCCCCAATAACCCCCCATGAAACGCATATCTGTTTTTTGTTTGAAAAATTCTACAGATCTCGCGGAGGTCGTGTCCGTGACTCCCGCAGCCCCCGTGCAGGCGCCCGGCAAGAAGACCGACGACAAATCCTTTTTCGACGTGAGTTTACCGGCAGACATTATTATTCAAGGCCACGGCCACGGCCACGTGCCTTCTTCGGCCACCCCCCCCCCCGTTTATTAACGGCCGGGCAATAATAGTCAGATTAATTAATAATGCACAATGTTTGGTGACTTTCAGCTGCGCACCAACCGGCGGACGTACAATTTTTGCGCGGGCGACGCCGGCACCGCCCAGGAATGGATCGAGAAGGTCCACGCGTGCTTGCAGTAGTGCCTCCACGTGCTTCCACGGCTCGCTCCTCTTTCTTTTCTTTTTTCTTTTTTTTTTTTTTTTTTTTTTTTTTATATATACACGACACTTATTTTTACTGTACAAGTGACTGATGGCTGAATAATTATAATTATTCCCCTCGCCCTCCCTCCCTAACCACCCCTTCTATCCCGCTCTCACTCCCACTCTCTCTCCCCACTCTCTATCTCTCTGTGAAATACCTTTGTATAGTGTAATCGTATACATACTTGATACATACATACTTGCATACTTGCATACTTACTTACTTACATTGCATACATGTCATAAATAGCAAATTTACATTCGAGTTATATGATTTATTTTTTGTTTTTTTTTTTTTTTTATTATTTGTATACATACATATATTCTCTTTATTGATTTACGTGATTATGCTATTTCGAAAACGAAAGGATGATGGGCATGGAATGGCATTAAAAGATATTTAATACTTGTTCTGATTTTTAAATAGCTCGTTCGACTCTCTTTATTGACGAGCGATTAAGGAGCGATTAAGGAGCGATTAAGGAGCGATTAACGAGCGATTAACGAGCGATTACATAATTTATGGAGCGTTACAATTTTCTCTTAAAAGGATCTGTTGTTTTATAACTTTACATTGAACTCTGCGTCGCATTAGGATAAATAAATAAATAATAACGCAAATTGTAGTTGTCTCTGAGTAAGCCGTCGTGTGTGTATCCTTTGACGTATTGTTTACTAGGATTGTTATCGTCGTCGGACCGAGCGCGTCCCGGACGATTTATTTCCCATATTAAATGAAGCCTGAGCCAAACAACAAGAGACGAAGACGCCGCTGCTGCTGCTGCCGCTGCTTCTTCTACTTCTACTTCCACTTCTACTTCTAATGTTCATATCAATGATTAAATCTCGGAAAACGTGCGTGCGTGCGTGCGTGCGTGTAATACGGCGAAAACGAAAGGAACGAAAGGAATAGTATATCCAATACGTATTGTACGCGTATGTGTATGTATATCAAATTATATTAATGTAACGGAGGAGAGAAGACGTATGAGGGGGGGAAAAAGGAAGGATCCGCCTCGTGGTCATAATGATTCTCATTTTGAAAATTGTACAAACGTTCTTGTATAAATGGCAATATATAATAGACAAAAACAGTGGCTGCGAATACGAGTTTAATTATATTTAACTGTTACTTTACGACTTATGTGATTTTATATTTTAATTTTACATAAAACACAACGTACATGTATTTTTCTATTTTTTGATTTTTTTCTTCCATTCTCTCTCTCTCTCTCTCTCTCTTTTCTCCCCCTTTTCTCCCCCCTTTTCCTTGTTTATGCAGAAGTTTTAATCAGTTATTTTTCAAACAAAGTACTATGAAGTACCTCTGTCGAATAATAAAAGAGCTTTTTGCCAGGAAATAAATATGATTATTTGTACCCGATTTGTCTGCATCGATTTGATATTTATTTATTTATTTATTGAGCCCGAGGGTAAGGAGTGATAATGCAGGGCGCGACTTTACCGCCGCCCTACGACCGAATCGTCCTGCATTTCATGAGAACTCGCCCACTCAGCGTCCAAGTCAAATGTCACTAGCGGTTCCGCGACTGGGTCCGCGAGTCTTTCGCCCTCTCGCGACTCTCTCTACAAACCTTCCGACCATTTCCTTTTCATGTTGTCGCGTCGCATATGAAACACGTGGCTGCCGTTATAATTTGTTAATTTTACGAATAGCAAAGTGTTTATCACGTAAGTTCCGTTTATTATTTAATTATTGCGGGCCGTCGTTATTAATCCCGGTAATCTCTTGGCGTTTTAACGATTTAACGAGCGGCTCGTAAGGCCCTCGATGCGACTCGTACCACACAACGATCGGCTCACTCATTCCTCCTCGCTTCCTTATTAGTTTTTCACTTATAATTCTATACCCGCTGATTCGAGCTTGCCGATCGTTGTGTTACATGATCGACCGGCCCCTCCGTTTTTTTTTTTTAAATAATTACCTTCCCTCGTCGGACTATTCGACATACATGCCCTACGTGAAACGTATTAGATAATTCGCGTTAGGGGCATTCTACTAACCTCCTCGGTCGTTCGATTTCTTTTCTCTTCTTCTTCCAATAACTCCAATTTGAACAACTCCCTCGTTCTCGCTCGTACGTTATTTTAACTGGCATTTAAATGTACGATTTCGAGTGCCCAAGCCAAGCAACGACGTTATTTCATCGTTGGCGAGTAGTACAATCGAGCGCGGCTGATAGAATCCTGACACAATAACGAGTTTGTGTTTTTATTTTGGTTATGGTACATACGTTACGGGGCTCCTGAACGGGATTAATCGTCGTGACCGTTGCCCGCTATCCGCCCAACACTACTCTTGCATAATATTTTTCTTCTTCTTCTCATTTTTATATACACTCTCGTTTATTTTCAGAATGCCATTGGCAAAAGATTTTTTACATCCATCTCCGGCTGAAGAGAAGAGGAAACACAAGCTGAAGCGACTGGTTCAAAAGCCAAACAGTTATTTTATGGACGTCAAGTGCCCCGGCTGCTATGCAATAAAAACCATTTTCTCCCATGCCCAGAGGCCGGTTGAGTGCGATGGGTGCCGTACGATTTTATGCACGCCCACGGGTGGCAAGGCAAGACTCACAGAGGGTTGCTCATTTAGAAGGAAGGTTCAGTGCTAAATTTCTTTCAATAAATCTTTACATTCGCTAAATAAAAAAATGAAAATTTAAAAAAAAAAAAAAAAAAAAAGAGACAAACGACAAGACTGTCTTTTTTAAGTTATTATTACACGTTCTTTTCTTTCCTATGCCAATGTCCCCGCACTGTTTATTGATAATTTCATCGATTGTAAATAAACGTTTGTTGTGAAACTAAAGGCTCTTATACAATGTAAAGTTTTAAAGGTTTTTTTTTATTAAAAAAACAAAAAATTTTTCTTTTTTTTTTCTTCACTCGTTAAAAACGGGGGAGGGCGGGGAGGGAGGAAGGTGACTTGACTAAAACACAACAAGAGTGTAAATAAACTGGTTGTATATTTTATACATGTATATCTGCAGTCGGATGCTAAAATTTTACAGAATTGGTAATGTTTTTAAAATCATTTATTTATTTATTTATATTTTTGCATCATCGGACCCCAACAGTAGATAATATCATAATCAACAAATGTACACGAAACTTGCAATATTCATGGAATGGTATATAAATTTACTAAAGTAATATGGTATTGTACGCCTGAAATATCCCAGCGGCTACTTCCACTGATCTTGATTTTAACGATAACTAGAAAAGAAAAGCATCGTGTCATTGGTATATTAGTATTTCGGCACAGGAGTGCATTGGCCAAAGCCGTAAGGCGTCACGTCATATAAAAAGAAGGAGAGGGGGGGGGGGTAGAGGTAAGGCGTCTTACCAAAATATCTGGATTTCCTGGCTGGATTTTCAACTCTACGAGCACCCAGACGTTATTCGTGAGCTTAAGCGACTGGTACAGCATATCCTGTCCCTCGACGTTTCGTTTCGCGATCGTAAAAACATTGTTCTGCTGCATTTTCGTCACCACCTGGTCAGTCGTTAGCATTATGCCCGACAAAATATAATTGAGCTGGAAGTAGAACAAAAAAAAATTAAAGTAAGGGTGCTGAGCAGATAAACGGTTTTTTTCGTTAATTAGGGAGGCTGAAGAAATTTTTATTTTTTTTTTTTTACTGGACCCAGCGGCTGACGCGTGTACCTCATTTTGTGTGGGTATGTCTTTCCACGTGGAGAGGAATACCCTCTTGTCCAATTGTCCGTCCTCGGTGAAGTAGACGTGCATCGGCACTATGCAGGCAAAGTAGAATATGTCAATGTTGTTCTTTATCGCGACCTGAAGATTATTGAGGGGCTCCATTCGCTGTACAGCCCCGGCCGTCGACAGGATCACCGTCGTCTCGATACTCTGGCCCGGATTCAGCGGGGCCGGGACCTGGAGCGGCGCCGAGGGCGTCAGGCCAAAGCTGTTCTTGTTTAACTGGATGGCGAAGCCGCCCATCGGCTGCATCGTCTTGTTCGTAAATCGCATTTCCATATTAATCTGGCCGTCCCTGTTAAATCGAGGGTTATAAATCAGTTTTAAATCAGTCCCCGCTGCTGCTGTTGCATTTAAATTAGTTGGGTTGCGTAGACTACGTGGGGAGAGAGCGGGGTTGGACAATAGATCTTGGTCTTAATTGATAAAACGACTTACTTTCGGGAAAAGGTGCCCCATATGTCGAAGCCCTTGCCCTTGTCGGCCGAGAGCCAATTGATCTTTGGCGCTACGTATGACACGGTACCTTGATTGAAACCGAATATGTCACCGAGGAGACCGGTCGTCGTTTGCGAGACGGTCGGTACCGCGGCCTGCTCGGGCCCACCGAGTATGGCGTCGAGGCCGCTCAGGAGATCGAGACCCGAGGAGGCCTGTGGCGCCGGTGTCACCATCGACGGTCCACCTACGCAACCACGTTGAAATATTAAATAATGTCGTCGTCGTCGTCGTTACGTCGTCGCCGTGGAATAACGTAGGGACTCGATCGTTACCGATATCCATGCTGAGCAGGTCGCCGATAAGGGAATCCTGGGCGGGTATGACTTGGGCCTCGGGCTGCTGGCTACGCGAGGAGGCCCCGTCCTCGTTGGAGCTGTTTCTCGCGGGCAGTGACTTCCTCGCGCCGGCCGACCGGCCCTCGACGAAGGCCGTCGGCGGCTTGTGATAGACGGAGGCCAGGCTGGATATGTGGCAGATCAGCTCGTCGAGGAGCGTCGGCTCGAGGAGATCCGTCTCCTCGGATATGAGCGGCTTCTCCGCGAGTACGACCTCCTTGGCAGCCGCGGGATCCGTACTGAGCAGTCTCCAGTAAATGAAGCCCCGGTCTCGCAGATCCGGATTGTCCGAGTCCTGGGTGGCGAGGCTGAGCACCTGCTGGACGAGCTCTTGGGTGTCGGTCGGCCTCTTAAGGAACAGCTTGACGATGGCCGTGAGCAGCTGCAGCTGGACCTGGGTGTTCTCGTCGTGGAAGCCCTCGAGGAAGCTCTCGAGCAGCTCGTCCGCGTTGTCGATGCGCTCAGCGTACTCGCCGATTATCCAGATCATCGAGGCCCTAGCCTCGGGCTCGTCCAGCGTGTCCAGGTTCTCGCAGAGCGTCGATATTATGCTCTCGTACTTGTTGGGATACTTGCGGAATATGTCCTTGATGACGACGATGGCCTCCTGCACGACGTAGTTGACCTGCGACCGGAGCGATTGGATTGGGCGTTATTGGGCGACGGTGGGAGGGACGTAGGGACGTAGGGACGTAGGGAGAGAGAGAGAGAGAGAGCGCAGAGAGAGAGAGCACGTGGCGTCAACGCACCTTGGTCTGAATGAGCTCGAGGAGGGTGGAGACGCAGCGCTCGGCCGAAGGCTCGACCTTGATGGCGCAGCGGCCGATCGCCCTCACGGCCTTCCTCACAAAGTCGACGTCCACCTCGGTCGCGTACTCCTTAAGCTCCGATAGCACTTGGGCGATGTTGGTCTGCGAGGCCAGCCTGATCATAATGTCCAGCTTCTCGAGCTTCACGTAAATCGGATCGTTGTACTTGACGAAGAAGACCTTCATCTCGTGCTTGAGTATGTCCGGCCTCTTCTGCACTATGAGATTGATATTCCTGAGGGCGACGTACTGCACCTCCGGCTCGGAGCTCAGCAGCGTAACCAGGGGCGGGGCCAGCTTCTTCGTAAGCGTGCCCACGAAATCCGACTCGAATTGCAGCATCTCCATGAGCTTCATCAGCACCTGATTTCACGCGGCGTCGGTCATAAGTATCTGGTTATTGGGGTGCTGGTGGTGGTGGATGGGGTGGATGGGGGTGGGGGTGATAGAGGACGGGGCTAGAGGTGATGCTCGATGGTCGTTAGGGCCCATTGAGGCTGAGATTATTACCTTGACGGCGGAGAGAACGACGGCGGCGTTGGCGTGGGCCAGCCGCGGCGTGATCCTCTCGCATATGCTCTGGGCCTCCCGGTCGTCCTTGGGCGAGTAATTGGCCAGCGAGTCGAGAATAAAGACTTGGCCCCACTCGGTGCACTCGTTCAGGGCCGTAAGGAGCTTATTGATCGTCTGGGCGTTCATCTCGACGAGCGGCTGCCCGCTCGAGCTCGACTCGTTGATCTCCGAGAGCGCGGCTACCGCGTTTGCCACCACCTGCAACCAGTTGGGTCGGGGGGGTAGTGGGGGTCGGTGGTAGCGGTGGTAGTGGTAGCAGTCGCAGTAGCAGTCGCAGTCGAGGAGGAGGAGGAGGAGTAAGGATGCGTTAAATCGATCGTAATGGGCCATCATCATTGTCGTCGTGGTCGTCGCTCACCATTGGATTGCTGTCGGAGAGCAGGTCCTTGAGCTGGTCGAGGAAGCCCTGGTCCTCGACCAGCACGGCATTAATGTCATAGAGCTTGGCCACGCACACTGCCGCGGTCTTTCTTACGTAAGGATCTTCGTCCTTCAAACACTTTCGCAGCGGCTCACAGAGATACTCCGTGATCTTGTCTACGCGGATGCAGCCCATCGTGCGGACGGCTAATGCACGTATGAGGGGGTTCGGGTCCTCGCAGTCCTACGCAAAAATTGGTCACGCCAGGCATTCAAGTCGAGCCACGATAATGACTTATCTATGGTAAACTCAAGGTCTTTACAGTATAGAAAATGATGTGGTACCTTAGTCATCGGAGATGTTGTTAGCTCCTTTTTGCGTGTCAGAACGAAAAATGTCAAAATTGGTCACCGTCACCACATTATTGTTATTATTATTGTTATTGTTATTATTATTGTTATTATTATTTTATTTTTTAGTTAGAATTACGTATCAGTTTTTATCACAAAAAAGTCACATTGCATTTGAACCAGTCATTTTTTAAAGAGCACGATTTCTTTATTTATTTTTTTATCTTTCTTATTTCTTATGTCTTATGTCTTAGTTAACGTTATACGGTTAACAACTTGGATCTTGAAAAAAATCTTATAAAAACATGTAAGAAATGTACTTTAAGCAAGAAAGGAAAATTTGAATCAAATCACAACATCAATCATACATAGGCAACCTTCTCTTATGCAACTATATATATATTTATATACATATTCTCTCTCTCTCTCTCTCTCTCTCTCTCTCTCTCTCTCTTTCACACAGGCCCATACACGCGCGCACACACACACACACACACCATCTATCTATCTATCTATCTATCTATCTAACTAGAAGTGTATATATATATATATATAAATATGCATATGTATATATATATATGTATATACACATGGAAAACTCTTTATTATATACATTTATTAGACTAATTCAACAATACTATTTAAGCTATTTATCTCTATTCAGGACTTCAAATAAAATTTCTAGAAATAATATAATACACTCAATACACCTACGTATTAATAACACAATGCTAATTAATCCCTAACTAGTAATAAAAAATAAAAACATTTTTATTCGTACATACGTATATATATACATATATACATATGTATATATATAGATATTGCAAACGAAAATGTACATGCATTTGGCCAAGCCAAACATAAACGATTGCACTGTGTTGTTCTACACTAGTAAACATAAAGGGTCAGTGCTCATGCACTTTTCGTAAAACATATCTTACAAACGTACGTATAAATGAGGTAGTATATGCTCATTGGAAAGAGGACATATACTTACGAAATGTACTTACAGCGACTTAATTAATTTACGACCTCGGAGACGTTATGGAAAGTTATTTTATAACAAGTCTTAAGAACTTTCAATTATTGTTATTCTTATTATTGTTATTATACCAATGCAGAGAATTGAGAATGTAAAGGATTCGATTTATATGTATTATTACTGAGTATAATGTTGGCACTGTGACGTTAACATTGTGTGAATAAGAAAACTTTTAGAAAGCTTGTGCTCTTATATGAGTAAGCGTTAGATTTGGACTTGGTTTCAAGTGCACATACATAAGAGTGACGGGTAACAAATAAGATCAATTAATTAGAATCAAACGTTACTTTTCTATTTCAGCATGATAACATTGAGCTACTTATTGAATAACAAAAAAAAAAAAAAAACTTCAATCTCGTGCCCTTCAAAAAATAAGCAATCCAAAATATAATATATAATGGTCAGAGCATACTATCCTACACGCTAGAATGTAGAATGTAGACGGCTCGACATAATTTTTATTACAGTCAAGCGCGCTCTGCACGTTAAGAAAGAGACAAGCTGTAGAAGAATTAAGAAAAATATTTTAATTACACATGGGAATGGCAAAGAAGGTTCTAATAATATTTTCTACAACTTGCCCTTAGGCATACGGACGATTGATTAATATCAGAGTAACGTTGTTAGTTTTTTTTTTTAGTCATAAGGGATTCTTTAATGAATATTCAATAGAAAAGAAAAGAGTGTAAGTAAAGAATGGAATTGACGTTAGCAATGATAATATATATATATTATCGTATATAGAAAGCACGGATATAAACTCATAGATTTTAGGACACGTTACCTTAACGAACGTGTTGACTGCCATAATTGCCATATCTGGCTGGCTTTTAGCATAGTTCATAAGATAAAGGTAGACCAACTTCTTCAATTCAAGATTATCTGTCTGCATACAATTGACTACGTCTGGGAAAAGTGCTGAAACATCCTTACCAACGGTCATAGACGCAATGACCTAGAAAGTAAACTTCTATAAGGAAATTGTAAAACAAGGGGTCGGACACCTGCTTATCATTACTTAGCGAGCACTCCGCCAAGCAAATAATATTACCAAAATCAATAAGTAAATAAGTAAATAAGTAAATAAAAAGAAGAAGAAGAAGAAGAAGAAGCAATCAATGACATGATACATTACCTTCTTAACGGCTTCTTTCTTTTTTTCTTTTTTATCATTGTTGAGCTCTGACTTAAGTTCAAATATTTCTCCCTTTTTCGTAGTGGTGAAATATTTCGAGTCAGTCATTTTCGCTGCCAAAGTAAATAAACAATAATTATATTGGGAATATAATGGACGCCGTAAGTAAGGGCTTTACGCGTTAAAAGAAATATAGAGGGGAGCGGAGAGCGGTGGTGGTGGTATTAAAAAAGTTTCGCCCGACAACAATGTGATTACTGTCAGTCGACGGCGTTGAGACTCTTGTGCCCAACGCACACACCTACGCGGCCACACGGCTACGCGGCCACACGCACACAGAGCAGAGCAGAGCGGAACCGCGGAAGAAAGCTTACGATAGATGTAACGCTTGGGGTTATTGGAGATGCGGTGCAGTAGGCGTGCACCCCATTATCATGATAAGACAAATCTTTGATAATATGCGTAATTATAGCCCACGTACGCGTAGTAAACACGGACGGGGAGACAACATACGAGAGAAACGAGCTCACGAACACGCAAACGTACACGCACACGGGTAAAAAGGCAGCAGCAGGATCGTTTGGATCAATGCTCTGGAAGAATACGGATCCCGTTGATGGGGTTTTTTGGACAGTTTAATACGCGAATTCATTGCACGCAAGTGCCACTGTCGACGTGACGTTAAGGAAAATGCACAGTGGTCGCGGTCGCGGTCCCGGTGTATGCGCATTGCCAGGAAGGAAGCCCGACTCTACGTAGGGGAGCAACAACAAGAGGAGGAGGAGGAGTTGGAGGAGGCTGCTGGATGCGCGTCCATGGAAGGATGGAAGTGGGTTACGGCTTCCATTAGCAGCAGCAGCAGCAGCAGTAGTAGTTATTGGGGGTTATTGGGGGGGTTATTGGGGGGGTTATTGGGATAGACGACCAGTGTCCGTGTAATACTGTTTAAAGCAAAATGAGCAAAATGACGTACGCGTTTGTAGGTAATTCTGAAACACTTTGCTGATATTACCACCTGAGACTTTTAAAACCAGAATAACAAGCAACAACGACTGTCAATAATAGATCGGTGCTAGTCCTCTCCGATGATACGCCCCCTAGCCGTCGGCGCCCCTCTTGCTCTTTTGTTCTTGTTATTGTTGCTGCTGCTGTCGTTGATCGTCGTCTTGGTCGTCGTCGTCTTGGACGTCGTTGTCGTTGGTCGTTGGTCGTCGGTCGTCGTCGTTGTCGCTCCTGGCAATTGGTCCTGGAGCGGCCCCACCACCGCGCCTTCCTACGCGTAGGGATTTTTTTTTTCTCCCACCTCCCCGCCCCCAGAAAGCACCAGAGGACTCGGCCCCCTGACTACGGGACTGAAGCGAACGGCCGACCAATAGACGAGCACGAAGCTCCTCTCCCGGGATCGATAACGCCGCCAAGGCTCGCCCGTACGTGCTCGGGGCAAGGGAGGGAGAGAGGGGAGAGAGAGAGAGAGACAGAGGGATGATACCCCCCAGGTCAATCAATTCGATACAAAAAAAAAAAAAAAACAAACACTGCCTCTTATTGCACCTTATACATTATTAGCTTTTATTTACTTCACCATGGGTTTTAAAAAATGTAACACACGACTTTTATACATTTATACATAATAATAATAATTATAATAATAATAATCTTTTCTACAAAATTATAAATGCATTTTGTTTTGACTTCAATTAATAATATGGCTGCTTCCTTCCTATTTTATCCGTGCTTTATCCGTGCTCTATCCTCTATCCTGTGTCGACCGATGACCTCGCTTCTTCACGAACCGTTATAAAGCTCCTGCAGCTGGTGTGCCGCTCTCGTACGAATTAATAAATTATAACCCCCGTAGCAGCTTTCTCTTTTAACGTTACTAATACTTTTAACCATAAAGACATAGTTTACAACGTATAAAATAAAATAAAAAAAAGAAAAAAAAAACAACTATTTTCACCAATCATACAGATACAGTTATGTTCCAACATACTAAGAGCACTTCATCGTCTCATCAATGCTATACGCTTTATAAAAAAATACAGTATATTATTGTAATTAAGTGATTAATCATCTTATTTTATACTTGAAAACACTTTATAGTGCCGGTAATCTCTCAAGACATGTTTTTTATATGGTTTGGATCAGTGCGTAGTCTCATAGGGTTAGATAGCTTTGCTCAGTTTTGATTTTGTAAAATTTGTAAGACCCAATGCTCAATCCAACGACGCAGGCTGTTAAAATTATTCCGCCTAGAAGAAAGATTTGTGATTTTCAATGGGTTGAAAACATTGGAGAGGTACTCCTCCGTGCAATCCTATTAATTCTATAGAGGCCACTAGCTTACCCATGAAACTCAAACCATCAAAGTGACGACCTTTGGGCGCGGCATCTGTGGGATGTACAAACGGAGCTTTTGTACTTGCACCGGAGGCAGGCTTCGTTGGGACAGGAGAGGTGTTTGGCTTTGCCGTCGTTGAACTTGGTTCTGACTTTGTCGGTGTAGTTTTCTCCGTAGTTGTACTTGTAGCTGCACTCGCAGTCGTTTTTGCTGTTGTTGTTGTTGTTGATGTTGATGTTGATGTCGCTGTTGTTGTCTCGGGCTTTGTAGAGGTCGACGTGGTCGTAGATGATTTTGTGGCAGGTGTCGCAGGCGTCACTGTGGTTTCATTTGTATTCTGTAAAGAATGTATATATATATAAATATTACATTACATCCATGATGTTCCAAAATCAATAAAGATTTCTCTTGATTATACCTCGTGATAGTAAAGTAAGGGTTTACCTTATTGGATGGCGGATACGCCGTAGTGTTGTTTGATGGGGTTGGACTCGACAATGTCTCGACAGGATTCTCAGGCACTGAAAGAATGTGTTTACGTTCTTCTCAATACTCTGAATGTAAAATATTCTCTATCTTAATGACTAGAGAATGAATGACGTTGACAGTCCCCGTTTTATTAGGTAAAATGATACGAATGACTTTGAAAGCTTGCAAAGCTTTCGTAAGCTGAGACTTGACTCGAGCTTCGCAGGCGTATTATCATTAAATAAACCGTTTGTTTACACGGCAAATAACGTTTAATTGATAATTAAAGCAGGCATTTGAGAGCTGTGCGCGCTTATATAAAATAAGGCTCGTAGGAGGCTGTTTTTCTTTTTTTTTTTCAGCAATTGGCCTCAGCCAATATTGATGAAAATAAAAAAAAGAAGACAGAGAGAGACAGTCGGACATTCCATGAAGTGGTGTGCGGTGGCAACAGAGGCACAAGTATTGATTGGCCAAGGATTTGGCTTAAGGAGACTTTTAATCCGCATTAATTTGCATTTAACGAAGTGAAAGGAATAAATTACGAAAAGTCGCCCGTACTCGCGCGGGGTTATTGGGTACGAGGTGGAGGAGGAGGAGGAGGAGGAGGGGGTGGTGGTTGTAACATGGTAAACGTTGGCTCACGTACGGGACCAAAGCAAAACACATACGTACGTCGTCATACGTAAAGGAAGAGTACGAAGTAGAAGAAGAAGAAGAAGTAGAAGTAGGAGTAGGAAAAGAGTTTTTTATATGGGTTTTGTAAAGATGAGCGAATAGCGTGGAGTTTTGATGGCGAATAGAAAATCAATACGAATGTGACCTTTGTCTCCCTCGATTGAGCCCACAAGACTTACCGTTATAACGTTACGTCGTTATTATTAGATAATTCAGAGTAATTACGTAAATGGGGTTATTGGGGAATAAGAATTACGTCGCGTGTGGGTAGGTTATTGGGGTTATTATCGGGGGTTATTGGGGGTTATTGGGGGTTATCGGGGATAGGGACGCCCATACCTCGTTTATCCTCATTTCCTGGGTAACTGGCGGCGAAGTTGCAGCTCGTCAAGAGGAATAAGACGACGAAGAGTGCGGCAGCGTGCGGCGGAGGAGGATTCATATTCGTCGTTTTTATTAACGCGAACGAGCGGTGTCACTTGATTGTGTATCTGGGCGGCGAATCGAGTCCCTCGACGAGACGGCGATATCCAAGTGTTTTATCGAGGTGCGGAGCGGCGCGGCGCGGCACGGCACGGCACGGACTCCCTCTCGCCACCGACCGATCGGACGGACTTGATGTGGGATGGGACGGGACGAGACTGGAGTGACGAGACGAAAGAGAGGGAAGGGCAGACTCTCGGAAAACAAAAGATAGGCGTAAGAGAGAATGCGCAGCTGTTTTTTTTTGTAAATTAATTTAACGAGTAGCGGACGGGAAGATTGGACGAGGCTTTTTTTTTTTTTTTTTTTTTTTTATATGAATAATTTAACTAGTGTCCCGAGCGGTGGCAGTGGCGGTGGTGGTGGTGGTCTACTACGGAATCCCGGCCAGGGCCAATGCGAAGATACTAACTATTGAGCGAGCGTTAGCCGAATTTATCTAGTTTTATCGGTACTTTAAAGAAAGTGACACGGGGCCCGATATGCGGCGGCGGCGGCGGCGGCGGCTGGTCACAACATAATACTGATACCCGATATCTAGCGGAGCGACTCTTATTCTAGCAGCAGCAGCAGCAGCAGCAGCAACTGCGCCGTGGCGTGCGAGTCGAGTCGAGTCGAGTTGCTGTACGTAGCGGCTCTCGGACTCTCGGACTCTCGGACTCTCGGAGCTCGTCGCACTTGGGACCTCGACAAACAATAATGGAGACTCGATTTCGCGGCTGCGGTGGCGACTGCGGCGGTAGCGACGGTGGAGACGGTGGAGACGGTGATTCGTAACGGCCCGCGGGAGGTTATGCTCTGCTGCGACTCTACTACTACTGTCTCTCTCTCTCTCTCTCTCTCTCTGTCTCGAGGACGAGCGCCCCTCCCGGGGACGGACGCTCACCAGTTCGCGCCCCCTCCGCCCGCCAGCCCGCCCGCTCCCTCCACGCTCCTGGCGCGACGTGGCGCGGCTGTTCCCTTCACCCGTGGCTACTACGATCGACCGGTCCCCGACCGCGTTCGTTTCGTCCGTTGGCTACTGCTTCGCTCTCCTCCTCCTCCTCACCCCCGCCACCACCGTCCCCTCAACCACCGCCACCGCCACCACGAGACGGCGACGGCCTTAACCCACGAGACGGCGACCATCATCATTAGCCCACGAAATAGACGCGCGCGCGCATCCTCGTCTCCTCGGTCTCCTCGACGACTGTCTTCGTCTCGCGTAGAGGCCACGTAGAGATGAAGAGCGCTGCCATCGGACTCGCTATATTATTATAATCTTCGGCGCCTAATTGGCATCGAGCGATTGCCCATGTCCCTTATAATTTCTTTGGCGATGCTTGTCGCCGTCGCGGGACGACCGACCCGATCGACCTTGAGATCGTCGACGCCGAGGCCCAAGGGGCGCGCCCCGCTTCATATTCTCGAGTAGGTCGTGGCTGCGAGGGGCTGCGAGGGGCTGCGAGGGGCTGCGAGGGAATGTCGGTGAACGGACGCCCGGGGGAGGAGATACGTTCGCACCTACCCACCACCACCCACTCCGGCTTTTCCCCCTTATCGTGCACCCGCGCGCCCCAAAGCTGCTGCGACGACTCGCGCGCACGTCGCCCGCGGTTATTGATCGGCCGGGGGGCTGCGGCGACGGCGCGATGCCCTCGCATTATTGAGCTCGAGTCCTCGCGAGCCGACGGCCACGACGTTCGCGACTAGTTACCCACTGGGCGTCGGTGCCGGTGACAACCACGACGACCAAGACGACCACGACCACGACCACGACCACGACCACGACCAAGACGACGAGCTCTCTCCCTGTCTCCGGGACGATCCCGGCGTGCGACCAAGAGTCTGACGCGTTGGTTGCGCGACCGCTTGGGCGGGGGCGACACGCAACTCCCGAGGGGCACTAGACGTACATAGTGACAGAGACAGAGGGAGAAAGAGGGAGGGAGAAGGAACGAGCGAAATTGAGTGAGAGAGCGAGAGGGCTCTCGCCGAAACATGGCACGGCAATGCTGCCTCCTCGGCCCCTTCCTCCTGCTCGTCCGTGAGTATATGGATCGCATGTGGCCGTACGGCCCTCGAACCCACGAACCCACGAACCCTCTCTCTGGTCACCGAACCACGACCATCGTCATTATATTCGCCGCTGTTCTCGAGACCGAGGATAAAAGGACACCCTAATAATAATTAATAGGCCTGTCGCTTAGAGCTGACCAAACCGATCAGTGGCTAGCTCCCCAGGATGTATTGGCCAGGAGGCTCGGTGACGAGAGGAGAGTTCATCCACTACGACGACCCCCTCCCTCCACCATCCGCATCCGCTGTCCACTTGCACTGAAATACGCATCTGAACATTCAGTTGCAGGGACGTCGTGGCACGGCTGGGCCCTCGTACTCCCGACGCATACGACGACGACGCCGAGCCCTCGGGGTGATGGCCCCGACGCCGACGAGCCCTTCACCACCAAGCGCAACGCCGTCCTCTACTTCGACCTGCCGAAAGTCACGCGCTTCCCTCTCGTGAGTCTCGATCTCTACCGAGTCCCGTCGCTGCTCCACTCCGCTCCGCTCCACCCCTTCTCTCCCCCTCTTCCTCCATCCCTCCATCACCCTCCCCCATCCCCCTTCAACACCCACACCCTCTCATTACACGTTTATTGTATTCTTTTTTTCGTCCGTCGCCTGTACCCGTGACGGACCTCGGCCCGGCCTTTCCTGGAATACCTTTCCCGATGCTTATTGTTTTTTCATTACCTCTGCCCGCCCCCTGCTCGCCTTCCTTAACCCGGCCTTAACTCTCGACACCTTCCCACCCCCCCCCTTCGCTCTTTATTGCACGATTTTTGTCTCGCATCCGTAACTACTCTTCCCACACGCGGTTTGCAATAACCCCAATAACACACGTCCTTTAACGAAACGAGCAACGGCTCTTCTCTCTCTCTCCTGTCTCTCTCCCTTCTCTCCCCCTCTCCCCCCTCTCTCTCTCTTTCATTACATACGCAACAATGTCAATGCTAACCTTAAAGCCATTGCCGTCAACGCTCGCGCGTCCTACACATTTAACCCCGTATTTAACGCAAACTTATCATCGAGACTTTCCATAACTTCGAATTCAAAAACCTCTCGGATATTCTTCTTCTTCATCTTCTTCATCTTCTTCTTCAAAAGTTAATATAATTTAAAGAATCTCGTGAACCCGCGCGTCCGACTTTTTACAAAATCGAGCCTTTATGTTGTCATTGTCACGCACACATACGGCCATTGGGGTTATTGGGATCTATATCGGCCAGGTTATATCGGCGCAGCGCATGTTGTTAAAACAAAACTCGAATTTACCTTCACAGGCATACAATTTAGCTAACGCTCACGCGCACAAATATATCCATTATTTTTCAGCTTCGTTTGTTTGTGAAATCGACAAACTTTGCCCCAATATTATCATCCGCCATTCCTTTATTCTCCCATCCCCCCAACTGATTAAGCTAGATTATATTACCGCACCCGCAACCGACGAGCATCTCGAGAAGATCACACGCGCCGTTATTGGTAATAAAGATCACCGTAAAAAAAAAAAAAAAACTTAATATCTAACGTTAGCGGGGTTATTGATTTTTCCTCTCTCTCTCTATTTCTCTCTTCTTTTTCCATTAAAACGTTAAAGAGAAGAAGAAGAAGAAGAAGAAGTAGTAACGAAACACACACGCGCACAAAGAGCGATATAACGCTTCATATATCCTTTCTCAACTATTCAACAAAAGTTGATGAATATAATATGTGATGCGTGCGCGGCGACATGATGGGGTTAAATGGTTTTTTATTTGCAGTTGGTATTATACTATGCGGAACGCGCACGGCATACAGTAAAAGCACCCGATAGCGATAGCGACAGCGATTGTGATACATAATTTTTTGTGGATCTCGTGACAGACTTGGTTTGGTAAACCCAATACGCGTACGTTGTTCGTCGATGTCGTAATTCTCGTTGCTAACAGAACCATAGAAAATTCATACAATGACCTTAAAAGTACCCAAATCAATTACATTAATTACGAACGAACGAAGCCGTTACGAGGCCGTTATAATTAACAGATAATAATAGAGAATAATAGACGATGACAATCGGGGCAATGATTTATGGGTAAAGTGGATAAGTAAAATAATATTAGCATAATAATAATAAAATCTCCGGGGCAATTACACGTATTAATAAAAGAGAAATTTTAATATCGATCCTTTATGCAAAGACGATTGATCCGTGCGTTTGACCCCCCCACCCCAACCCCTAAAGAGCCCAATAGCCCCAATAACCCCAATAACCCCGGCCGACCCCGTATGCATTAATATAATTTTTAATTCGAAATTAATCAGAGAGCGTCGACGGACGGTGAATTAAAACAAACGACTTTTTCGCCATTAGCTTTCGGTTTTTTTTTTTTTTTGGCTCACGTCTGACGGCGTGCCGTTAGTCTTTGCCGAAAAACCCTGTTTGCCGGCCGACCAAGCGAGCGAGCTCCACCCACGTGTGCGTCCGCGTCCGCGGTAGAGCATTAGATCTATCGGGCTCGCCTCCTTAACGTTATTGGGGTTGTTATTGGGGTTGTCATTGGGGTTGTCATTATTATCGAAATAACGAAAAGCTGGGCTTGGCTTGGCTCCACTGTATATAATAAACAATGCTGCCCCGATAATGCTTAATCTGCAGGAATCCGAGACTACTAGTTGACAATATTGCCTATCGTTACAAGCCGCGCTCTCTCTCTCTCTCTCTCTCTCTCTCTCTCTCTGACTACTTAGAAATTAGACAAGTACTCGTTACGTTGCATCGGGAGCATTGCAATCGTTGCAAGCGAGTATCGGCAACGAGTATCCTTGATAAAACGTTATGTAATTTATTTATCAATTTATCGTGAGCAATTTATCCTGCCCCCCCCGCCCCCGATGCATCGTACCTTCTACGAAGCTTAAGGAGGAGAGCCCCTCGCATTCGTGAACCAACCAACCCGTTCACGTCGACATTTATTGTAAACGTTATTATTTCTCGTTAAAGCCCGTCGTCTCATTGTATGGGAATGCAATAACGGCATTGATACGAGTTGGGCGAGTTCGATGGTGGTCAACTGACACAATTTTACTATTCGAGATTACCTTTACTACTCGGAAGCCCATCCTGCACGAGTCATCAACGTCAACTTGACCGGCCGCTAAAGCTTTACATTTGCTTACATTACGTGGCGCGATTTTTATAATCCTCCACTTGGCGAGTCTACTTTACCAAGAACCCTCAGAGTGGTTATCTAATTTATACATGCTTACCCCGGAGCCGCACAGAGTGTCCGTGTAGATTCATACGAAATGAAATAATCATTGGGGGGGGGGGGAGTGGGCGTATTACGCTGCTCCGCTGCTCTATTGATTTTAATTATGTAACCTTATCGCCTTTATTTATGGCTTATTAACCTTATCTTATCTCCGCAATTATAATTTATGATTTATTTTTCTTTCTTTTTCTTTTTCTTTTTCTTTTATTTATTTATTTTTTTTTTTTTTTCTTAAATATCATCAACGTGAAGTAGAGAATTGAACTCTTTCGACCGTTATTAATTCCCTATAATAATAATAATAATAACAAGTCATTAAAGATAATAAAAATCGTTTATCCGGCGCATAATTACGCGTTTCGGCGCATTTCAACGAGTCACTTCATACAATATATACAATCATATATATACATTAATGGAAATGCTTGTTTTTTTTTTGTTAAAAAAAAGATTTATCATGAATTTATGATGAATTTATGATGAATTTATGATGAATTTATTCGTTCGCTTTGCTTCGATTGGTCTTGAATCAAAATACGTAGGCATTGATTGAATAGTAGATATTGAAATTGAAACGTTAAGGGAGAATCGTCAGGAGTTAAGGGATCTTTGTTATGTTTGCGAAAAGCCTCCGAATTCCAGGTCGGTCGGATATTAATAAAAAAAGCGGCGAGGCAAGTTGGCCGTAAGAAAGACATCGGCCTTTCTTAGAAGTCGGATGACGCTCGAAAGTGATAAATCCGTCATAACGATGTTATTGTTGCTCTCTGGTTACAATATGATTACGATGCCCTATCGGCGCTATCGTCGTGATGTACCGCCCTCGATAGCATCTCGCACGTGCTTTCTCGTTGGCGAACGAAATTATTAACGTTCCCTTGGCGTCGTCCATCGGCCCTTCCCCTGCCCATGGTAACGGCAACTACTAAAAACGTACTAAAACGTACGATCCTCGCGGAAAACGGCTCTTTGCATCGTTTGTTTGCCAAAATTCAGTCCCGAGAGGCGCTAGGTGATCACGTGATGGGTTATTGGGGTTTAAGCAGTTTTTACGTCTTATAAGGAATTTTCATGGTCGGCTGTATGACTTACGTACGCCAAAAAATTTATTTCAATTGAATGCTTGCACGTTATTGTTACGCAAGTGATTAAGTGCCGGCTTTCTTACTTACGCGAGATTATTATACGGACAGGCTTTGTCATTTTGCATTTTGTCGGTAATTGAAGGTACTCGATTAAAACTTACGATTCCCGTTGTGAGAATGTCATTGGGGGGGGGGGATAATAATATGGGTTCGCGTTGATGATGCCGTTGATAATGCCGACAGCCGATGGTGAACGCGGATATTAAGAGCACGGCGGGGCCAAGGTCGGCGACGACGAGGGCTTCTTCGGGGCCGGCATTGACGACCCCCGGCTCGGCGGCTACGAGGGTGCCGGCAAAGAGCGCGCCCATCAGACCAGCGTCCCAGGCTTCGGAGGAGCAGCCCCTCTATCGGCTCAACGCCAGCAACGGCCAGGCTTGCATACTCCTTCAGGTCGACGCCATCATCACCGTCAAGTACAAAACGACTCTGGGAGAGGAACAGGTTCGTTCGTCCGACGCCATAAGCCACCTACGGGCAGCTGCCCCGTTCTTTTTTTTTTTTTTTTATATAAAAAATTACCATTACCGTGCTCCAAGGGCGGCCAGACGCCAATCGTCATCTATTAATGCTCAATCAATTAATGCTCCGACCGATACAATCCTTTTTCTAAATACACGTGGTCGTTCGACGTAAAAAAGGAATTTTTGCTTCTTCCTTTACGTCATAAAGTAAGTCGTAAAAAAATTGTAAGCCGTTTGAATTTGCGGTTGATTCTCTCTCTCTCTCTCTCTCTCTGATTCTATAGAAGAAGATTTTGAAAATTTACCTACGAGTTAAGTGCGGCTTTTATTCGTTCAAAATCCTTATAGAACGAACGATGCTGGATTTTTCGTGATCTATATCGTAGAGAGAGAGGGGGGGGAGCCGTGTCTCTAGCAGGTCGAAACCATATCTTGCGTATTAAATGTTCGCGTTACGCATACACGTATAAGTAAGCTCATTCCGGCTTGCGGTGCAATTGCAATTACCGCTCCCGACGTAATTAATTATCCAATTAATTAGCATTATTTAATAATATAACGGGCTTTCTTTCCAGCCGTTATTAATACCTATATTGCCTATATTGTTCCAATGGAGCGAGGCCATTTAAAAGCGGAGTAGACTTGTAAAATGGATTTTAAAATTGAACGGACGACTTGTCGAATCGTATATATATATATATATATATAAGCTAATGTCCCAACAAGTCAATTGAAAATTTATCCGTTTTTTTTTTTTTTTTTTTTTTTTTTAAACCTTACTCTTTATTTGGCCGAGCAAACGATAATCGATCTTAATAATTATCAATTAAATGTAGGAATAAATTCCTACGATTGTCACTATTATCACTAAATAAATATCGTTACAATGCCACGTGGTCATTTATTGACAATAACATCCTAAGAATCCTATGGATGCGCGGCCTGCCTTGTTTATATATATATATATATATAAACAAACGAAAAGGACGTGCTGAACGTAATAAATGCTTTGGTTTGCAATAACGCGGATCTAGCCAGCGGCGTTTAAAATTCTTAAAAAGCTCGCAGCCAAGCCTCCCCCCAATAACCCCGATGTTATCAATTAATCCTTCGATCTTCGATTTTTTATTTTTTTTCTTCTTCCCCCCCATCATCATCATCATCTTTAGGAAGCTGATTTTTACATTCCGAACGGGGCGACCATCACCGGGAACTGCGACAGGGAAAATTACGCCATAATGTCGCTGAAATGGGATGCTTTCGTGCTGTCGTGGAGCTTTGCCAAGGTATTATCTTCTCTTTCAACTCACATCAACTCGGAAATCATTTGGATTTCGTTGCATGGAACCTGGGGTGCGGAGGGAGAAAATAAAATAAAAAAAAAACAAATAAAAGTACCATTTATTCTCCCGGTCCACTTGTAAGATATTCTCAACTTCAAATCGCACCCGCTCCAAGAGTATTTTATTCTAAATCGACATTTTTCAGGATCTATCTAGCCTCGAGACGATCGCGTAAATTATTTTAATGGGGATACGTTGGTCTTATACGACAGCCGTGGGGGGAGGGGGGGGGGTGAATCAGAAGGAGTAGGCGTTGAAAAAATGACGAGACGAGACGGGACGGGACGTTTTTGTTAATTTGGATAAACGAGGGAATTTTGTCTACAATTTACATTTAAGTAAACGGGATTTAAGTAAATGCACGCGATCGGCCCCAATAACCCCCCAATAACCCCCCAATAACCCCCAATAACCTTGTAATCTCTTATAGTTGCTTTGATATATATTTTTTTAGACCCCCGGCAATGAGAAATGGTACGTCGATAAGATCGAGTTGACTTACAACTCGAGCGACCGACATTTCGAGCACATCGACCAACCGAGTAAGTACGATTAACTTTTAAAATACGTTACGCGATTTAATGATATTGGGATAGGATGGGGAGGGGGGGATGCTATAGCCGACTGTAAATGTACATTGGATAATTATTGACCGAATTTTTTTTTTTTTTCAGACAGGACGATAAGATTGAGCACCGCGAGGAAGAGCTCCATGCTCTTCCCGACGCCCGTCGGCAAGTCTTACTCCTGCACCAAGGAGCAAGAGCTTTTCCTGACGGACGGCAAGAATCAGGCGAGCATCCTATTAAGGTAGGCCCGAGGAACGGAGCGAGCGCGACATTCTTGAGAATTCGTGGGCCTGTCGCTAGTCGTGTCGAAAGGCCCTCGACGTGCGCTGGGACAGGCGTCAAGACCGAGATCTTGAATGTCAGGGGTGTGGGTGTGGGTGGGTGCGTGTGAACGGTTGAGCGAGTCCAGCAGTCGGACCTCCGACGGGTGGCGGATGGCTCGACGTCGGTATGCCGAGGATAAATTTTGTCAAAAGATAAATGAGGTTAACCGTGTTCGCAGGGACATGAAGCTGCAGCCCTTCAAGTTCAAGAATAACGACTTCGCCAACGAGTTCCCGTGCAGCGCACTCAGCGCCCAGGCCGGAAGGGACGAGACTGCCCCCGTGGCCGTCGGCTCGGCCCTCGCCGCCGCTGTCCTACTCACCATCACTGGATACGCCGGCTGGCGATACTTCAAGGTCAAGAAGGTCAAGTACGACACGATGGAGTAGATGGACGGGACGGGACGGGACGGGACGGGACGGGACGGGACGGGACTCGAGCCCGCGCTCTCCTTCAAATCCTCCTCTCCTCCTCCTCCTCCTCCTCCTCCTCCTCATGGTACTACTCCTTGTACACGCGGCGCGGTATCCCGTCAGGTCGCGGGGACACGGCTCTCCAGTAGCTGCTCGTCCCCGAGGTATTATT
This sequence comes from Ceratosolen fusciceps, assembly GCA_018883505.1. Taxonomy (NCBI): domain Eukaryota; kingdom Metazoa; phylum Arthropoda; class Insecta; order Hymenoptera; family Agaonidae; genus Ceratosolen; species Ceratosolen fusciceps. The sequence goes on from RCIC01000011.1 coordinate 6,063,226, forward strand.
ATCCGCGCACCTCTCTGTCGTCTATTTCGCTTAGCAGTCCTCGCGATTCGCGTACTTAACGTAATTTCAGCTCCGTTTCGCCGTCAATCGTCGTTCGTCATTAACCTAGTCAAGCCCAATAACCCCAATGCGTCGTTGCCAGCCCGCTTTTGCTCGTGGGCGTGCCGACTCGGCGTCAGTAGCACTGCGGCCATTAAGGATTAAGGATTCGTTTATATTTATGTAATATCGTACGTTCGAGGAACGGAAAATTCGCAAACTCCGATGGTTGTATGTGTAGGGGAATTCATTGGCATGGGCTTGCCTCAGATCGGATGCGCGCGTCCCATTGCCATTGTATTTTGCCGACGGAACCGCTCCGTCGACCGCTCGACTCCATTATTTTCTATCCATATACCCGTATTCGTTGCATTATCCGCTATCCCGATCGTTATCCAATGAAAAAGCCTCTTCCGCTTCCGTTAGATTTAAAGCTTATCGCGTATAATCTACATACAAACCCCCAGAGACTTTAAGTTATTTATTTATTTACTTATTTATTTAATTATTGTTATAAACAAAGCGAGGAAATACTATTTTTTTCACCCCGGCATGTAAAGCAGCCTCGTCATTAATTTCTCTTGCGATATAGCGTATTACGGATAAATATTTTACCCCCCCCCCGCGCGCGCGGCAAGGAGAAAGTAATTCCTTCCCTAAAATAGATATCGACTATTGTACACTATGCACCCTTACCCGCTTAAATACCTCGTCATCTTTAAAAAAAAAAAAAAACAGGCATCCCATCATTATTACATCAACGTTAAAGGATAATAATAATAAACAATGTGTAAACTTATAGTTGTAATTATATTATAGCGATGTTATGTAAGAGATTACTTTAATGCGATGTTAATTGTTCCGCTGGGAGCATTCAAATTCTATAAAGCATCTTGAAACATGTTAAGAAATAAATATTTGACATATATATATACACATATATATATATATATATAATATATATATATATTTTAATGATAAAAAATATCGAGCTCGTACGCAGGGATTTACCGGGATGACAATGCAATCCAACGGCTTAGATCCACGCCGTCCTTTCAATTTCAATCGTCAGCGTGGATAAATAAATAAAGTGGATGAGTAAAGCATAAAAAAAAAAGAATAAGAAAAAACAAACGAAAGGGGTTATTGGGGTTATTGGGGTTCGAAGGTTATTGGGCGAAATGAATATGCATCAGATACGCATGTGGCAATGGAATAATAATAATGGCTTTGTACATAATTACGAGCGGCGCTTATTCCTAAATGTTTACGTACCTTACGTACCTTCTACTCTAACGACGCATATCCCTGCATCCTACGACACGCATATCTACGAATATACACACACACACACACACACACGTATATAAAGAACTTCTGTCTTCCAAATGTTTACTCGTACATTAACTTAGGCGCGCGATATAAAAATAGACAAGAGAGCCGGGTGCGGCTACCTTGTACCGTGTACCTAACATTCCGTCTAATGCGCATGTAATCGCATTAAGACGAACCTGTGCGCACGAGGAATATACTTTTCCTCCTCTTCGCGTACATATCTGGCGTGGAAAGAAAAAGAAAAAGAAGAAAAAGAAGAAAAAGAAAGAGAAAAAGAAAGAGAAGAAAGAGACGTATCGTTTTGAGGGAAATGTCGCAAAGTGAGCGAGAATTGAAATTGTTGTTGTTGTTGTTGTTGTTGTTGTTGTTGTCGTATTACGAATGGCCGGTGAAAGCTCGAATAAAGCTTTAGCTGCCGAGTGTAAAGAATAAACAATGCATAGAAATAAACAACGCCCGTATAAATGTCATGTCGAGACTTTCAATCCGCAATTTAACGTTCAACGCAAAATCTTATCCGTAACAAAGCATTACCGAGCAATAACGAAGATAAAGTATGTACTTTCATGCCTCGATGTACCTCCCCAGAGTTCATGGTGCTTGTCATCGAGGGCACGGAGTCGTTGAAATACAGCACACGGTTATTAAGCCTCAACGTATCAAGTCTTGTCGTATTTATTAAGATTAACCCTCTCCCTCACCCCTCACCCGCCCTCCTCACCCCCCTCCATCAAGGATGAGACGAGACGAGTTGTTGAAGAATACTTAATGCAAAACCATACGAATGTACATTCCCCCATCCCCCAATAACCTTCAACTTTGACATTTCTAATACGAACGACGAGAGAGGGGGGGGGGGCGATCGAAGCAGCGGGGGGAGAGTAATCAGATAAATCATTCGGAGGTAAGAGTGGTTAATTAAAATATTAAAAGTAAGAGGGGTAGTCGTTCGTGGGGGGAAATCGGTGGCCGATGACAATGCGTCACAAGCCAAGGTCATAAAAACGGGCAGAGAGAGAGAGGGGGGGAGCCGTGATTGATGGCGCGGCGCGGCACTCGAGCCATCCCCCTCCCCACACCCCACACCCCACACCACTGATTAACGATCTTAAAGAGTAAAGCGGACTAATTGTGAAAAGGCTCGTCGGGGAAATATCATCGGGAGGCCGAAACGAATGCCGGGCCCACGTCCAATTAAGGAGCTTGTTGGTTTTCGCCGATATTCACGTGCGAGCGAGCGTGTGCCGCGCGTATTATGCGATAATGCCCCGCTCTCGCCGCAGCGTGAAGCTTACCCCGCGAAATTACACCGCCGACGATCATCATCATCATCATCATCATTATTATTATTACTATTATTACTACTAAGGGACGTAGAAGTGTGTAGCCGCGTTGGATTGGCCGGGGCGGGGGGGGGGGGGGTTTATTGGGGGTTTGTTGGGGTTTGTTGGGGTGACGGTGATGAAAAGGTGGTGCGAAGCAGAGACGACGGACGGAGGTTCGGGCGGGGACCGGCCCCCTCGCTCCCTCCTACCGGACGAAGAAAGAGACTCTTCGGAGCGGCCCCTCGGTGCGCTGCGCTGCGCTGCGCTGCGGCGGTGTGGTGAGGTGAGGTGTGGTGAGGTGAGGTGAGGTGTGGTGAGGTGAGGTGAGGTGAGGTGAGGTAAGCCTACCTACCTACCTACCTACCTACCTACCTACCTACCCGGCAGAGATACATCCGGAGTGCAGATGCCGTTTTGGCGCGGGGAGGGCGTGAAAAGTACAGTCGTCGTTGAAAGGCAGGATCTCCGCCTTTTTGCGCGACCCCCCGCCCCTGCCCCTGCCCACCAGGTACGAACAACGTTCGGGACCCGCGGCCGTTGTGTCGCGCTCTCATTGTCAGGCCCCCGATGTCCATTGACGATTATTGGGCACCCGGGCCGGAGCAACGGAGCAAGATCGGCGGCCTCTCGTTGTTATCCCCGGGGGTGAGAAACCTACCCACTCGTAAGCCTCTCTTCCCCCCCCCCCCCCCCCACCCCTCCCGTCACCGCTCACCGTCCACCCCCGAGCTACGCTCTTTCCACCGGGGGCTCCTGGCGGGTGGGGATTAACGGCTAATCGGAGGATCGCTGGCCCGATCGAATTAACGATTAACGAGGCCCTGGAATTTAACGAGCGGCCCGCGGTGTCCGGTGACTCCCGCCTCGGCTCGTTACCCGCGCTATCCGCAATTACCTCCTAAAAACAACCCCCCGAGCTTATAAATTATAGGCCGCGTAGGCCCCTCCGACGACGACGACGACGACGACCACCCCCCTACCCAGCACCCAGCACCCACCCAGCATCGCAACGCCCTTTGACAGCTTCCGCAAAGCCCGGAGCGACCGAGGCGCGCTCGTGCCGTCGTCGGCCCGGTCTCGCCGCCCCTGCCGCCCCTGCAACCACCCCGCTCACTCTCTCTCTCTCTATCTCTCTCGCTCACTCTCTCGTACTCCTACATCTGTCGCGTCGACGCCCGGGCACAGCCAATTATTACGCAACTCCTTTTTTCTAGACTCACGTGTCCTCCATGACACCGGGGCATTTTCCTTCACGACGTCCACCACTTTCTCTCTCACAGACACACAGTCTCTCACACACTCCTTCTCTCTCACTCATCCGGTACTAATGCCATTTAATTGGAATGGATGCGCAATTTGCCGAGGGGAGAGCGCGCACGAGCCGGCCGCTCGTTCTTTTCAATATTTCACGGGCTACGCTTATTTATGGGCTTCACGCATGTTTCCGATCATCATTTGGCCCTTCTCACTTGACAAGCTACTTGACAAAACCTTTTCTACAGATTTTGTCACAGCAGCTTTTTTTTTTTTTTTTTCTTCTTCTTCTTTTTTTTCTACGTCCGACAGACCGAGCCCGAATTCGCCCGGGACTCGCATTCTCATTCTGCATTTACTCGGTACTATACCCCCCTGCTACCCTCCTACCCTCCTGCCCCCTCATCCACCAATAACCCCAATAACCCCATCGTCGCAGCCACCGGGAACGATGATGAAGCTTCACCGCCTAACGAGCTTATCCAATACGACTTGCGCTGCCTACAACTCCTCAGCCTCCTCCAGGTGCGAGCGACCTACCTTCTAGGTTATTGGGGGTATTGGGGGTACGGGGGTAGAGGGGGGAGTAAGCCTTAAGTCTCGAGGCTTAATGACGCATGGCTGCTGTCGGGTATGCATGATATAAGCGAATGCCTCGAATTTCCGATGAGCTCCGCAAAAGTCGCGGGACAAACAAGTGCAGTTCAGCGGAATGGAATTCGTGCTTTATAATATAATTTCCCACCGACGTAACGCCGGAGGATACGGACCCCCCCCCCCCGGGGACAGGGTAGACTCCGTAAGGGCGGGCTACGCCTTACGATTCCGACAATACAAATTTTGTCTATTCGAGTATACGTACGCGCTCAAGGATTCACGCGGGCATTTCGTAATTTACTCGAGATTAGTAGTAGTGGTAGTAGTGGTAGTAGTGGTAGTAGTGGTAGTAGTAGTAGTAGTAGCAGTAATAGTAATAATCGGATGAGGATGGGGAGTAGTGGGAGGAGGAGGAGGAGGAGGAGGAGGAGGAGGAAAAGTGGGAGGAGACAGAGAGGGAATTAGGTTTTTAGAGAGGGATCGAGGAAACGCGATGTCGACGTTGTATCTATCTGTCAGCTTTGAATTTTGATACTTTTGAGTGATGCGCACCGTCCGTGAAAAGGAGATCAGCCGGTACTCATTGTCCGGTGCTTGACATCCCTTTAAGAAAACCCACCCCCGTACGGGGGTATTAGTATTATTGTCGCCGGGGCTATAAAATGCGCTTAAGCAATGATGATTACATAAAGAGGCGTGCGTGCGTGTGCGTGTGAGTGCGTGTGTTCCCGAAATAGCTGAAAAATTATTTCAGGCGCTGCGTGCACGTCGATGTAAGAGATGTAAATCGATCGGCTATGAGAGGCGAGAGAGGCGGGAGAGGCGGGAGAGCCGAGCGACGTAAGCTCGAATCGCACAGTATTTATGCGCATTAGACGCACGTGGACGGCATGATATTTTATAATTCACGGTTAGGTTGGATTTTGTCTGGAAAAGAGGAGTGTATAATCAGAAGGCTGAATGGAGTGTCGAATGTCAACGCCAGCGGACTATTACAATAATTACAATGGCTCGTGCAGCCATCTCTCTCTCTCTTGCTCTCTCTCTCTACGTCTCTCTCTTCGCCTGCCCGCCTCCCCGCCTCACCGCCTCACCGCCTCACCGTGCCTTATATCTTGTCGTGCAGTGACATAAGCGGAGTTATTGGGGTGCGGGATAAGGACGGCTGGTCGAGCCGCGTCTAATTGTTATTGTAAAAACGGAGCGGGTGGTAGGGTGGTAGGGTGGGGGTGGGGAGAGCGCCGTGGAGGCGAAACAAGTGGCAGGAAGGCAAGGAATGAATATCATCGGCCGCCTACAAGCATCTCGATTTACGCGATAATAACAATAACGAGACAATGGCGATAAGGAGGATAGGGACGAGAGAACGACGAGGCGATAAGGACGTTTCGAGGTGTCTTATCACTGTCAGTCAGAGGTGGACGTCGCTCCGGTCGCTCCGGTCGCTCCGGTCGGTCAGACGACGAGGAACCAAGGACGCGGCGTTGGCGGGGACGGGGACGGGGGCGGGGCAGCCGCAGTCGAGGCCGACAGTCAGCGGGGTCAGTTTGGCGACGCAGCGAAAGCAGAGCGGCGCTACTTGTCATCGCCCTCGTCCTAACGGATTAGATAATCCGTCCGTCCGGCTTACGCGTGTATAAATAGCCCCCGGGGCCGGATAACCGTCCAGGATCGGCGGCTCTCGATGGGGTTATTGGGGGTAGGTGGGGGTAGGTGGGTCGCTGGGTAGGTGGGTGGTTCGTCGCAGGTGCCTCGGCCACGGGCGGAGCCGATCACGTTAAGGATACCGCCGTAAAGGGTTTCCGCGGGCTTTCCACGGGCTTTCCACGGGCTTTCCACGGGATTGTTAAACCGTGAGGGTTATTGGGATGCAAGGAAGTCCGTGACAGCGGGTGCGCTTGGCGCTGAATAGCGTAATTAGCGTTGTAGGGAGGAGGAGTAGGTGGAGGAGGGTGAGTTGTCCGGCGTGTTGTTTGACGCGTAATGTTACGTTGTTTGGGCAGTTGAGCCGGCCCGGGTGGGCCGTAGCGGGTCCATCGGGAAAGCTGAAAGGATGAAATACGAGAGCTGCGCGGACGTGAATCGGTCGGTTCACGAGGAGTCGCGGGACAGAGTCGCGCCGGTGCTACCCGGGGCCAACGATCGATTAGTCCCCCCAGAGAGAGAGAGAGAGAGAGAGAGGACGCTTCCCTCCGGATTTTTCCCTCGTGAGAAAGAGCTCCCGTGGAAGAGGGCGGCGGCGGCGGCGTCAGCGGCGGGGCTCGTCCCCGGCCTCGCTGCAACCCGGAAAACGAGAGATCGAGCCAGCGAGCGCCCGAGGGTGAGAGTTCATAATAAACTCGAGTCGAGAGCCCTCGATGAAAAGAGCAACGAGCTTCATAGAGACGGGGTGACTGAGAGACCGAGAGACCGAGTGAGCGAGAGAGAGAGAGAGAGAGAGAGAGCACGCGTTGTCCCGCGCGACCCTTCGACAGCCACCATTCAAGTGTCGCGCGGCTTTGTTATAATGCTCTTTAAGGCGACTGTTTTGGGTGATGGGGGATGGGGGATGAGGGAGGCAGGACCTCCCCCCTCATCCGGGAATCCCTTGTTACAGCCATCACCTCGGCATTGTCGCGCCCCGTGAAAACATATTGTTGCAATAGCCGAGGCGCGAGCCACGGCCTTTTGCTAAAATGGCGCTCCCGGCTTTTCCCCCCGTAGACGTGGGAGTGCGGGCCACTCCGGGCTCTTCCTTACAATTCCACGGCTCTTCCACGAAGGAGTCGCCATTGTCCCGGGCGCACGTTGCGTATCGGGGAAAATCATCTCCCGGTCTCTTTTCCTTTTCCTTCCTCTCCCTTACCGTACTTCCCTCGATCCGCTACGGGTGGGCTGGCTGGCTGGCTGGCTGGCTGGCTGGCCTCGGGGCGGGAGGTGGGGGGGGGGGATAATCCGCAATCTGGTCCCGGCTGCCGATGTCCGGGTCGGGCACTCCAGCCCGGGCTCGTCCGCGGGCTCGTCAGCGGAATCGCGGTCGGCCCGTGGCGATCGATGCCGCGGAGGCGCGACTCGCTTTTATTAATAGCAGCCCCGCGCGTCGTCTCCTCGCTATTTCCATTACGTCGCAGAACGCTGCTCGAGGACGACCCCGGCCCCCGGTCTCCCTACCTCCCTACCTCCCGCCCTCCGCAGACGTGCCCGTCGCGACGCACGCCACCCTCCCGCCCGTCCGCACGCCCCAGCTGGCCGCGCGCCGACAATAGGGCGCATGCATTTCTAGGTGTTGGGTTACGCGCGAGGGATTTCGAGAATTGAAGAAAAATTTAACAATCGCAGGTTTTGTTATCGTCTAACGGGGTCGGCGGAGGTGCCGCGCGCACCGAAGGTGCGCGCGCAGCGCTCCCCGAGCTCAAGATAAAGCGCCCGGCTCAGCGTAAGAGGATCCCAAGAGGAACCTGCGCTTAATGTATTTTCCCACAAAACTCGGCTGACGTGTGCCCCGCTGATAATGCCGGTCGCACGGGCGCACAGTCCACCCCGGCTGACCCCCTTCTACGGGTTTCAGCCGCGGCCCGGATGCTGCCCTTGGCCGTCTTCCCCGAATGCTGACCGCACCCACGCGACTAACCAGGAGTCGAGGGAGCGCATCCGCCCGAAACTGACCGACTCCCGCGAGCTCTCGGTCGGTCGCCCACTCCCTCCCCCGCCCCCGCCCGACAAAACAAGCCCGCCGACCCTGTCGCGCTCTCTCTCTCTCTCTGCGTGTCCGTCCGTCCGTCCGTCCGAGTCCCTCTGCTTAATCGATCGAGCGACCGAGAGCGTCTTTGTGCGTGCATTAGCGTTAGCCTTAAAGGGGATCCAGGGGATTATTATCTTTCAACGAATCGTCCGTCCTAGCGTAGGCGTAGGCCCCGTACACGTTCGATCGTGTATGGCCGAGGGATTAAGGATAACGTCGACGGATGTCCGACAAAACGCATCCCTACCTCTAATAAAACAAAATAGATAACAAGAAAGAAACACTCGCCGGCTAATGTCGAAGCGAAGGGGGGTGGGGGGTGGCTGGCGGGAAGTAATAAAGCAGGTACTTTTCAACCCGGGGACAGCCTGCCGACCATGCGAATCCCATGATTTCTCCATGGCCATTACATGGAGGAATGTGTGTAAGGACGGCATGGAAGCGCGGGCGCGGCTCGGAAGAAAACGGCCTCGAATTACATCGACAAACACACGCATAAAGCAATTCTAATCTCCGTTGTCCTATTCGGAAATACCTCGCGACGCGACGACAGCGCCTCCTACTTATAATAATCTTATTTTTATTCAATTACCCGTTATGTAATTCATACCGCATTCCGCAACCGCGCGCGCGCGCGCACTCGGAGAGAGAGCGGAGAGAGAGCAGAGAGAGAGAGAGCAGAGAGAGCGGAGAGAGAGAGAGAGCGGAGAGAGAGAGAGCGGAGATTATCTCACTCGGGGCGATAATGTACTGGAATAGTAGGAATTGGCATTGGCTCGAGGCTTAGCCCTTAACGTCGGCAATGAATTGAACTCGGATGCGTCGCTCGCTTTGGAAATCATCGTCAGTTATTTATTAGCCGAGCCAGTGGATCAAGCGAGTACGGGACTTGGCCGTCAACCATTACCAATTGCCAGTTGGTTTGGTTTTGTCGAGAGCCGAGCTTCGGCCAATCACGGCACCACCAACATGGCACATCGATTCTAATGACTCCAAACAACGTAACTCTTATACGAGGCATCGCGATACGGGAAGCGGAGTGGTGAGAGGGGGGGGGTGAGGGTGATTACATTCGCTTTGCTTATCATCGGGACTAGTTTTCTTTTTCTCATTTGCGGTTAATGATTAAGTATTTGTTTGGCATCGAGTAAATAATGGCAACGGAGCCGCGATCGGCCCCCATCAATTGGTACAAAATGTTTTCGCCATTCTATATAAACATATAAAGAACAATTTCCGTGTATTTAAAACTATACGAGCTTTCCACCCACCACCCGCGCCCAATAATTCAGCTCAGAAGCTCTTGATGATAATACAACGATGGCGAGGGACGTCCTTAGCGGTGCCCATTCCGCGGCACCTCTGCCCACGCCTCGAGTTCACCTTATCTTTACCGAAATTCACTCCGTCTCGTCAATGATCCACCGAGACCTTGCGAACTACATCGAACCTCCGATTATTATTATTTGTTATTACTTGTTATTTACTTGTTATTTATTACTTATTGTCGTCGGGGTCGTTGTTATTGCGATTACGGTCCTTGTCACTTGATCGGGTATAGGGTGGGGGGAGAGGGGCGAGGGGCTGCGAGATCACCGTAGATCGATCTGCCGAGGAATGCCGCGTTAACGGCCGATCGATCTACGGGGATCTCGCAGCCAAGAGTAAAAGTGCATTATTAATGCGAGCGTACGGCCGACGACGGAGTCTGATGAGAATTGAAGGGAGTCGAGTCGAGCTCCTTCTCGGAAGATAATACGCCCGAGCCGTGTAAAATCTGTAATCTGCCCTTTTTACCGAGAATAAAGCGGGATTTGTCGACGGGATCCCGATTTGGGTGTGCTCTATTTGTCGGAATAATTTTCGGGAAGAGGGCATAATGGCTCGAGTGCCGCCTGTCGCCAAGCAAGCGGGCTCTCTCTCTCTCTCTCTCTCTCTCTCTCTCTCTCTCTCTCTCTCCCCCCCTCTCCGTCTCTAAGAGGTCGCGCGCGCGCAAAAATAATGGAAAAATAGGCCCTCTCTCGGCCGGCTCTTTCCACCGATTGGAGGAAGGAAGGGCCCGAACGTCCGATATATCGGACGGGGGAATCAGGGGCAGCAGGCTAGGACAAAGGAGACGGCGATCCAGAGCTGTCCAGAGTAGAGTGGCATCCAGGGGGGGTATTGGGGGTGGGGAGTGAGAGGGAGTGAAAGGGGACGTTTATAAAATATACACGTTCCGAGGATACGGAGAGAGAGAGAGAGAGAGACGGCTTTAGCCGTGAGCGGTTTATCAAAGGGACCGATCTCTCCGGCCTCGCCCCCGCCCCGGGGCTCGGAGGTGGTAATTTTTAAGGAGCTGGGGCAATTAGCCGGGACCGGGAGTCATGCGCCCAATGGGCGTACGTAACGAGCCCCCTCGCCCCTGCGCATCGATGACGGTCCGGGAGCGTCAGCGCCGTCGTCTGCCCTCAAATCACCGAGCGCCTAATTGTGTTGGTTACGCGCCCTGAACGGCACCCCGAGCCCAGTGGGGTCGAACACCCTCGCCACGGCACGGAGCCATTGGGCCTCGTACCTTGGAGAGCCGTTTCCGCGGACTCGGATCCTGGCTCGCGCCCACACAATGCGCCCACTAACCCGGTAAGAGCGGCTTCCGCAGCCCATTAGCTGCCCTACCTGTTTTTCACGCCCGCCCGGCTTCACACCCCCGCCACCGCTCCCCCTCTGCCCGCGGAGACTATTCACTACACTGCACCGAGTGTAATGGCCGTGTAATCCCTCCGACCGTGGGCTTAGCCGAGACAGGATTCCTCGAGCGGGGCTGGTGCCTCGGTCCCTGTGACTCGGCTTCGCCGTGTCGTATCGGGCCAGGAGGGAAGGGGCTGAGCGAGGAAGCTCTCCACCGCGAGCAGGAGATAGCGCTTATCGCGTGGAGTGTCCCGTGTCGCCGGGGCCGACGTACGCGAGCTGCCGGGCCGGTAACGACGACGACGGCGGCGGCGGCGGCGGCGGCCGGGATCGAGGATTCCGTGATTGCCCGATGGGGGGATTGGGGGCGGATGGGGGGAGTGGGGCGCGTCGATTGATCGCGGGGCACAGTTTCCATGGGGATTCCCTCTGGGGCGCGGAATGCAATTAAGTGACAGAGCGCCGAGAGGCTCGAGAGTGAACGAGCGCGAGCCCGAGTGGGACAGGAAGAAGGGGCGGGGGGTGGGGTGGAGAGAGCTTCTTCCTCCCCGTCGCCCCGCCCCACGACGCGAGCGCTAATCCCTCCGGGCAGAGGAGGGAAAATGGCGGAGCTCGCGCCCGGGCCGGTAACGGGACACCAAATCGAACTGCGACGCCATCGCGACCTCGCCCCGCACACCAGCTGCCCCGTACCCGAGCCCAATCCCGTCGAGCCGCTGCTATCCCCCCTCCCCCATCCCTCTCCCTTCCCTCTCCCACCCCATCCCGCCGACCCCTACGCCCCGCCGACGCCCCGCGCGCGCGCGCGCGCGCGTCTATCGGGACGCATCTTCCCTCCGCTATCCCCTCCGTAGATCAGCGCTGATCGGCGCTCACCCTCCCTTCCTCCTCGCCGCCACCCCGTAATAAATAGCTTATCCGCGGCTCCGTGTCCGGCGGATGGATCGTCGGGTCCCCTCGCACTGGCCCAGAGGTAGAATGGGGCCCCTCGTCGTATAGAGCGCATCGTCCTTATCAGTAGGAAGAGCAGGGGCAGTAGTAAAATAAATGTCAGCGCTCGGTAGGATTTAAACATTAAGCGCGATATGCGCTCAGTATTTAAAGCTAAAATTAACGGGCATCATAATATGGAGTTATTATTAAATCTTTTAGCGACGGCGTCGTTTTTTGTTTTGCCAAGGCGTCGTGTTGCAGTATAAAATACCCCCGCGAAACATGCCTTTTTGCATTATATTGACTGCGAGGAGGTGGCATCCTCGGCGTACAAGTGCCTCGGTATCAATGACACGCCGCCGGAATCGGGCTCCCGGAGCGGAGTGCGGAGTGCGGAGAGCGGAGTGCGGAGCGGAGCGGACAGAGATAGAGCGGAGCGGTGGGAGGAGGAGGAGGAGGAGTAGGGGACGGAAGGCTCAGGGGGCCAACAGGTCGCCGAGGTGACACGGGCGGGCCGAAAACCAAAGTCGATCAAGGACTGAGGAGGAACCGCGGGAGCATCTTCGCGAAAAGCGGGCGTGGCTGTCCCTGCGTGCCCATTGGCCCGGAGCCATCCCCGGAACTCCGTGCCCCCACCCCTGCCGAGAGCCCGGTCGACCGGGCTCTCGGCCCGGGCCGCTCCCCTCCTACCCAGCCGCACCCCGCCGACCCCTGCCGACCCCGCCGAACCGACAGCTCGACGGCTACCGCTCCCTCTGTCCCTGTCGCCCCTTGCCCCGTTGCCGTAAGCGGGAATAGGGAGCGGAAGTGGCGAGATCAAAGCGATCTGGCCGAGAGCGTGATCGTAGCTCGCGCCCGTGATTCGCAGCCCTCCCTCCCCCATCCCATCCCCTCCCCTACCCTACCTACCACCCTAAAAAACCGCCCGCCCCTCCCTCCCTGCCCCCATAGTCGCAGCATCCAGCCGTCATTTTCAATACTCTCCCCCACCCCCCGCCACCGAATATACACCCTCGAAGCCGTAATTAATGTGATTCCGATGGGCCAATGGACCCGTTGGCCGGAGCCGGGCTCCTCTGCAAATCACCGCGAGGCCTGTTACGCACCTCCGCACCCTCCTCATCGACCTTACGGCCTCCTCCGTATAATTACAGCCGGGCATAATAAGGGAAGTCGTAAGTTTTAACGTATCGTAGCCCTAGCCCGTGAGAACGTATCATTCCTACGCATTATTCGACCGTAATACGTATGCACATTTACAATGTACGCGTAGATGGATGGATGGATGGATGGATAGATAGATGGATGGATAGATAGATAAATGGGTCGGGGGACTGCGGGACTGCGGGAGCTTCCTCCACCTAGATCCGCTACGAGTGTACCGGGTACATGGAAAATCTCTTCGCCCGAGACTCGGCCCCACGTCTTCTCAGCCTCATTATTATTATTATTATTATTATTATTATTATTACCTTATAATTTTACACGAATAGCTTCGTTATAATTTCAGGGGAGCAGCGAGCCCATTGGTCATATCTGGCAAATCCAACGAGGGAAATCGCCGCTCCCTCCCGTCCCGACCCCACAAAGGAATTTTCACTCACCTCCCCCGCTCACCCCCGCTCACCCCCGCTCTCTTTCCCTTTACCTTTGTTTCGCTTTAGCTTTACCTAATCTCTTTAGCTCTGGAATCTCGACATCTAAGCGGTCACCCCCTTTTCCGGGAATAAGCTCGGAGCTCGAGGTTCGGGGGGGGGGGGGGAGGAGGAGATCGAAACGCTCGATGACAATGAGCTTACACGCAGGCCACTTACTCTAAGCGCTAAGAAAACGGAAAAAAGCTGATTAAATTAAAAAACGCTCGTCATTTTTTTTTTTGTTTTTTTTTTTTTTTTTTTTTTTTTTTTTTTACTCACGCGCACCGCGAGGACTCGCGCGTTAAGCTTCCTTAAGGTCTAAAGGTCTACCGGGCGATTACAAGCCCGTGAGTTCGTAATATCTGCGTGCGATCGAACGCTGCTTGATACTCGCGCGACCGACGCTCGTGCGCACGTTAACTTTAACTACGACAACGACAACGACAACGACAACGACAACGACGACTCGAACACATTCACATGGGGTTTACTTTATTAATATTATTAAGTACAAGTACGCGCGAGCTTAGATTCGAGGATAACTTTATACCATAAATCATCTAAATATTATTCAAATATTCAATGTCGATAATAATAATAACTAATAATAATAACTAATAATAATAACTAATAATAACTAATAATAACTAATAATAACTAATAATAACTAATAATAACAATACAGTCTAGTCTGTCGGTAAGTAATAGAGAAAAGCAAATGAAACTTGTGCCAATGTGTGTCTGTCTCTTTGTCACTTTTGTTAAACGTTGTTTTGTAAAATACCAGATGTCCTGCATTATTATTTCCTGTTTAACGTACATACGACCGTTAGATTTATGTCATCAATGTAATGTCGATTAATACGAATAATATAATTACTTTGTATACCATACGAACAATAACAGATAACATATAACAGATAACAGATATAACAGATATAATAGATATTAGATATTAGACAATAATAATAATAATAATAATGGCGACGACGACAAAATTAGCCCTCCCCTGTCCCGGGTGAGGGTAATTCCTTTTTTTTTCTGTTTTTTCATTTTTGTTTTTTGTTTTTTGTTTTTTCCTCTTCTCTCTCTCTCTCTCTCTCTCTTTGTCTCTCTCTTGTTCTTTGCCTCGTTGGGATAATTTATTGCCGCCACGGAGTTTATGAATATATACACGTGTAAGCAAGAAGAGATGCGTTCCGAGATCGAGGAATTTCTTATGTCTCTTCCCTTCGAATTCTCCTTGTTGTTGCTGTTTTTCTTCTACTTCTTCCTCTTCCTCTTCTCTTCCTCGGTGTAAAGTAAGGTATGAGAGAGAGAGAGAGAGAGAGAGAGAAGAAGAAAAAAAAAAAGATAAAAACAATATACACCGCAAATGGGCTACGAGTTGTTGGACGTTATCGGCCATCCCTTAATGATCCGCGCAAGGAATGCGTAAATTCGTCGAAAATTATAAAATACGTAACGATTGCGTCGCGAAGGGGTTGGGGGTGGGGAGTGCGTGTATTCCTAGGCGTCGTCCCGACTCCCCATGCGCTTCCCGAGACAATTTTCACTCCATTCTCTGTCGCTCAGGTGTTTTCCAACATTTCCTTAATCCTTTGACGTCCGGCCGTACCTGCAACGCCTACACCTACCCTCACCTCCCCCCCCCGACGCCTACGCCTACGCCGCATAGGATAACCGTCAGCTGGGGAACTCAAGCCGACCGAAGCTACCGCGACATCAAGGACAGAGATTTCCTTACGTGAACCGTACGGGGAAGTCGCGATGGACCCCCCCCCCGCCCCAATAACAACCCCAATAACAACCCCAATAACCCCAATAACCCGCCAATAACCTTGTCGAGCGCATTATTGGTTCGGGCGCGTCTTAGTAAAAATAATGAGTTGAGTATGCATTGTAAGGAGTTGCGGAAGTGTGTATAGGCGTCGTCGTCGATTCCGTTTACGCGAGTCCGAACAATGATGGGGAGGCGATGAAATTTTCCAACTACATTTTTTTAACGCGAGTTTTTCCACTACGTGGCACTTACGTCCTCGATACCCGATACTCTATACTGACCTATTACATAACCTATTACATAGCCTTTCCTTCCATTCCTCCCCCCCACCACCCCCAATAACCACCCTTTTGCTTCGCCTCCGTGACGGCTTTGACGGCCGGCTCGGGCGGTTATTGGTTCTTATTGGGCTTATTGGGGGTGGTGGTCGTAGAGAGAGAGAGAGAGAGAGCGATCGAGAGTCGTAGCTTTCCAGGCTAAATAACGCGAAATGCGGTAAAAACGCGACGAGAGTCCGAGATTTCTTCTTTCCTCTTTTCTCTCTCTCTCTCTCTCCTCTTTGTATAAATAGCGGATGTAGCGGATGTAGCGGATGTAGCGGATGTCTAGGTGACCCGGACAAAAAGGTTATTGGGGTTATTGTTTATATCGGCGAAATTATTATGTAAATCGTAACGGCGGGCTCCTATATCTCCCGCGGCAATGTCTATATGAAATTAGGTGGGCAGTATTCAATTACGAATGTATACGGAAATCGGTCGGCCAAGCAGCCGAGCGGCTGGCTCACCTCGTTACGTTCTACGAATAAATTTCCGCCGACTCGCTTGACCCTCTTTCACCCAAGCTAAGGCATAATAGTCTAAGGATACGGAATTCACGACCGAGTGTCGTGTCAATATTAATAAGGCCTCACTCACGAGCATTCCTTCCTCCCGTCGCTCCTTCTTCTTCTTTTCTTTCTTCTCGAGACTCCTTTTTTTTTTTGTTTGTCCTCTATCGCGGATAACTCTACTACGACTACCCCCCCGCCCCCAATCTACGACCGCGTAGCAGGCCAAACAATATACGCCAATACGCGTGTACGATGTACGTAAAGGGGTAGGAGCACGGCTGCTGTTAAAGCTTCGTGTTATTGGGCTTATTGGGTAATACGATGTAGCCGAGCGAGCGGACGGGGATGGGCGGGGGGACTCGCCTCGTTACTTCCCCGGGGGGGGGGAGTAAAGTAGATTTTTCGCAGCCCGTACGAGCACGAATAGACTGGCAATTTAGCGCGGCCTGCCTAAAATCCACGAGGATCCACTCGACAACATACGTCGTGGAGGCGAGCGTGCGAGCGTGCGAGCGACGAAGAGAGGGCTGCTCTACGTAGAGTGTGTGTGAGAGAGCGAGAGAGAGAGAGAGAGAGAGAGGCGCACGCGCTGGAATTGGTTAATGCGCCGCGGTTAACGATTCGTCGTCATCCCCCGCCGTGGAGGACGGCGGCGGCCGCCTCGTGCGGCTTAGCAGCATCGCAGCGGAAGCCCAGCATCCGAGGGTAGTTGGACGCCCGCCCCCTTGGCCGACGGGGAGCCGCCTCGCGACCAATCCCCGGCCGCCCCCGGTGTCCCCCTCCCGGACGGCGGCTCGGCTCGCGGCTGGCAAGGGCCCGTCGCCGACGGCAGGCAGTGGCGTCGTGGCCGGGCAGTGCATCGCGAGCGCGACGATCGGCATCGGCTACCGACTCCTCGCGGCCCCGGCGGCTCCTCCCTGCCTCATCCACGAGTACCCGCGACTACAGTGAGAGAGACAGAGAGAGAGAGCAAGTGCTGACGGACCGAATAGCAATAGAAGCGGTATTAGCAGCATTAGTAGCAACAACAGCAGCGGTAACAGCAGCGGCAGCAGCGGCAGCGGCTAAGCCGCCGCTCGACCCTCAACAACCACGGCTTCGACGACGACGACGACGACGACGACGACGACGACGACGACGACGACGGTGGCCAGGATCGACGGAGGTGCGCGGGTGCTAGTGGATGGACCTGTCGAATGAAGCTCGCCGCGCGGAACGTCTGCCTGAGCAGCGGCAGGGCCAGCGTCGGCGCCGCTCCCGCGATGAAGGTTTTCGCCAAGGGCCCCGAGGACACGGGCCCGGGCTTCCTCCAGCAGCCGCTCGAGCACCAGCAGTGCGCCCAGGAGCTGGCCGGTTGTGGACTACAGGCATCCGAGCCGGTACTCCTCGGGCTCCAGCCGACCCAGGGGGTCGCTGCCGTCTTCGCCGAGGCCAGGCAGAGCTTCGAGCCCGACCAGGTCGCCTGTATCTGCGAGGCCCTCATGCAGAGCAAGGACATCGACAAGCTCAGCCGGTAGGTCGACCGACCGTCCTTACGTTTCTCGTCCCAATATCGCTCGTCCTTTCCTCCCTTCCTCTCATTCTCATTCTCATTCTCATTCTCATTCTCATCATCTACGTCACCATCGTCACCATCGTCAGCATCATCATCGTCAGCATCATAATCATTGCCATCGTCATAATAATGCAGCTTTCGCTCCAGGCTCATCATACGTATTACGCTCACTTTAAATAGCCGGTATATGTGTTGGGATGGTCGAGTCGCCCCAACGTGCTCGCCTAAAATCATTAAAATCACCTGGAGCGTGGCCCGTGCGGTCGTCGTCCTCAGTAC
The DNA here is from genome assembly GCA_018883505.1 of Ceratosolen fusciceps. NCBI lineage: Eukaryota > Metazoa > Arthropoda > Insecta > Hymenoptera > Agaonidae > Ceratosolen > Ceratosolen fusciceps. Next base: position 6,081,186 of record RCIC01000011.1, read on the forward strand.
TCGCAGGACCTTCAAAGTATATACGAATATTTACGGCAAACCTCTTGTGGGGATTGTAATTTTTGGCGCGATCGGTACGGGGTGGGGGGCTTGGGAGGTGAGGGGCGGTAAGAAAGAATCGGGTGCCGTTGGAGAAGCGTCGTCGTCGTCGTCGTCGTCGTCGTCGTCGTTCATTCATAAAGGTGTGAGTGTGGTGCGTAAATCATCATGGTCATAGGGTGGGCCGAAGGAGGATGACGATGACGATGACGATGACGATGATGAGGAGGAGGAGGAGTAGGAGGAGGAGAAGGCGCTTTGCAAGGCGCAGACAAGAGTTGTAAATGTAGATTAAATCGGCCAGGTTCGTGTACTCGCTGCCGAAGCAGCGGATGATGAGCGAGAGCGTGCTTATGGCGACGGCGACGGTCGCCTTCCACCGGGGCAACTACTTCGAGGTCTACAAGATCCTGGAGTCCCATCAGTTCTCTCAGCGACGGCACCCGGAGCTCCAGCAGATGTGGTTCAAGTCCCACTACAACGAGCAGGAGAAGATACGAGGCCGACCCCTGGGGCCCGTCGACAAGTACCGGTTGCGGAAAAAGTATCCCCTGCCCAAGACCATCTGGGACGGCGAGGAGACGATATACTGCTTCAAGGAGAGGTCGAGGAACGCCCTCAAGGAGATGTATCTGAAGAACAGGTATCCCAATCCGGACGAGAAGAAGAACCTGGCGAAGAAGACGGGCCTCACGCTCACCCAGGTCTCGAATTGGTTCAAGAACAGGAGGCAGCGCGACCGGACGCCCCAGCCACGAACGTGAGTATGAGTGACCGGAGCGTATTGGTGTCCGTGTCTAAAAGTGTCGACGTTCACCCACACGTTTTCACCCGCTCAAGAAGCTCTTTTAGCCCGTAGTAGCTTCTCCAGCCGACAATAACCGTTTCGAGGATCGATGCGGCCCTTTCCCCTCCCCCCTCTCTCTGTCACCCACTATCTCTTGTAGGCTAGCTAGAGAGACAGTGGAGATTCGCGAGCTTCGTGTCACGTGATACGGCTCATCGATCGGCCTGAAATTTTAATCCGGAACGTCGTCGTCGTCGTCGAACGGCCGACGATGTCCTACTCCCCGTTGGCAAAAAACCTAGCCAGGTTATAACAAAACAAACGGAGCCGCCATGCCACGGCCATTATTATCAATGGGAGGAGGTTATTGGGGTTATTGGGGTTATTGTAACGTGGAAGGGGTAGCGGAGTGTCGTCCTCTTACGTCGGCGGGGCGGCTACCTTCCGGTTTACAATCTCGTGTTATTATTGACAGGTCGGGTAGGCGCAACAGGCTGGCGCAGCGGCGGCGTGTCGTCGGCGAGGCTCCCCGAGTCGCTCGGCTCGCGTCCCGATAACGCCATAGACAGAAAATCGAGCCTCCATAACATCCGACACTCGAGGCGCGCGCGCGCGCGCGCGCTCTGCGATTACCAATAGTAGTAGTAGTCTACTACTCTCTACCGTCCGGGCGATCGAGGTGCTGCCCCGCGCCTCCCTCCCGACTCCCTCCCTCGCGCCGCCCAGCTGCCCTCCTTCACCCATTACTCTCTCTCTCTCTCTCTCTCTCTCTCGCTACTTTAACGTCTCCTCTCCTCTCCTCTCCTCTCTACCGGACCTCCGGACCCCTGCCCCCCTCAGCCGATATTAACGTGTATAATGGGGGGGGGAGCGGCGGGGGAGCCCTCGCGTCCCTGTTAATGGCGCGTGAGCGCGCGTCGCGACGAGGGGCAGGCCGAACGAGTGGGAGAGAGGGAGGGAGCGTAGCCGAGTCGTCGGCGTTGGAGGAGCAAGAGCAGCAGCACGACGACGACGACGACGACGACGATGAGGTAGCGGAGGAGGTAGCGGAGGAGGGGGAGAAAAGTTGGACGGCGACAAGTTGTTATGGCTACGGGCTCTCCATGGCTCACGGTCACGAGCTTACGACGGCGGGGCGCGGGAGGCGCGCGGGGACCGGCTGAGTCGCGGAGGGGGATATCGTCGGTCGTCGCCACGGCATTACCCGCGAAATATCCTCCTCCTCCTCCTCCTCCTCCTCCTCCCGCTCCTAACCCTCTCCCTCTCCCCTCCCTCGCCAACCCCGAGCCCGTTCCTCCATTCATTTACCTTGGCTCGACTCGCAAGTCCACGTCCACGTCCACGTCCTCGGCCATCCCTGCCTCCAACGTTCCCGGCCCTCGTTCCGGCACCGCGTTCCCCTTAGCGGGCCCCACCCGGCCCTCTTACGTCACCCCCGTGGACCCTTATCATGAGCCAGAGAGCTGCCGGACGATATTATTCTCACCGAGCCGCAGAAATAAATTACATTTACGTTCAATAGCCAGTAGTTGTAATATGGGCCGGACTGACGCTCTACCTACCACCTACACGACCATTACCGGCCGATTTCCTCCCTCTTCCCCGTCCTACGACATCGACAGTCTAAGATGGAACAGTTGTCTGTCTCTCCTTGCTCTCGTTTACGTGGCTGCCCCTCCCCCTTCCGCCGTGTACACACGAGCGCGCGCACGTGGGTAACGCCGGACAGTGATCTTGGGACGGTTGGGGGCGGGTAGGGGGGCAGGAGGAGAATGGGAGGGAGGAGGGGTAGGGAGGGCAGCTACGCGCGCGCGCGTGCGCCGTCCCCTGGTGGTACAGTTGAGTGCGATAAAGATTGGGCCCGATAAAAAGACGATTGCGCGGAGGGAATCGATCGCGCGGATCTACACAAAAGAACGACACGAAAAATTAATGAAAAAGTTTCGGGCGTTTAAAACCATAACGAATTTTTAATTATGCGACGCTACAGCCTTTATAATTACACTTCCGTCGACAGCAGGAGCAGAGAGCACGGGGAACGTTCGCCGCCCCACCCCCACCTCCACTCCCCACCTCCACTCCCCGACCCTCTCCCCACCGTACCTCAAGCACTCGACCCCCGCCCCCCTCCACTCCACTCTCTCTGCCATTATTCGTTCGTCCGCGGCGCGGCCCCGTCAAACGGTCCATCCGTTCCCGGTTTTTCCCCGTTCTTGCCCCGAGGATGGGGTCAGTCAGCCGCAGCAGAAGAGACACTGACGTAACATCGTCCTCGGAAGCACGCGTGCTCCCGATTGGCGTTATCGCGGGCAGGGTAACGTTGGACCGGAGCCGTCCGCCTCGTAGCCGGGCCTCGCGAGTTTCGAAGGGTCGGCCGCGCGGATGGAGAAAAAAGACAGGTCGACGAGGGTCTCGGCCGACGTAGGGTTCGAGGCGTCGGCGTCCGCGTCGGCGGCGGCGGCGGTGGCGGCGGCGGCGGCGGCTGTGGACGGTGACGGGGGACGGGGGCTGGGGGACGGAGGGAGGTTGTAGGACGCGCGTTTGCAAAAATTGAATTTGCCTCTCGCGAGCGCTCGTTAAAAAAGGCCGTAAGGGGTGGGGGCGGGGAGGGGTCCCACGTTACAAACGCGCCCGAGCGACGCAGGTCTCCAGATTGGATTCTCGAAATGTGCCTGGGGCACTCGACGGGCTCGGTGTTAGAGGGGTTATGCGGGAGGGGGAGAGGGGGAGGAGAGAGCGAGCGAGCGAGTCCGAGCGAAGGTGGGAAGAAAGCAAGGAGAGAAAAACGAGCAGCGTCGCCTTTGTCGCGATGACTTTTCTCCCGACCGCGCGATTCCATTAGCTCCTGGCGTTCGCCGAGGACGTCAAATTAAGAAGAGCGCCAAGGATCGGCTCCGTAGTCCACCCCCACCCCCTCCCTACTACTCCTCCACCACCTCCTCCACCACCACCTCCTCCTCCACCACCAACCACCTCCACCTCGAGCACCACCACCTCCACCACCATCACCACCAACCACCTCTTCCTCGAGCACCACCACCTCCACCTCCTGCAGTTCGGATGCCGGGCTGGATATCGAGGGCATACAGAGCGGCACGACAGATACGACTTTTCCCGCTAATAGGGAATAATCATCGGTGGTGGCCATCTGCTGCTGCTGCTGCTGCCTCTCCCCCTCTAACCCCTGCCCGCTGTCCCGCATAACGATATTGCGCAATTCGAATGATTAGGACCCTTAAGAGCTTAGCTCCTCCCCACGGAGCAGCTTCTCGTTCCACCCGGTGGTGGTGGTGGCGGCCAATAAGCAGCAGAAGAGACCGGCTCTTTTCCACTGCTTTCCTCGGGCCAACAGCCTCGTAGCCGTCGTTTCGGCACCCGTTTCCGGGCCCCCCCGCTCCCCGCTCCCCGCTCCTACTTTCCTCTATCTATCATGTCGTGAGCAAGGACGAGAAGGACGAGGACAGGGACAGGGTCAAGGGGAAGGACATGTGTCGTAGTCGGCAAGTGTCGCGGCGGGGCCCGTTCGCACATTCGGCTTTTCACGCCGCTTTTCCCGGAAGCACACGTGCGCACCGCAAGGCCCATGGCTCTCCCTCCTCCCTCTGCCCTCTGCCTCCCTGCCGCCCTCCTCCTCGAGCCACCCACGGTCCGTCCGCCTGACGCAGCCCGCGTACCCACCGACCGACCGTCTAAACAATGCCGACGTAGAGGACCTGGCGCACATCTGTGCCCCAGAACAGGACTCTTCCTCATCCGAGTCCAGGGCCCGGCACTTGCCGCCAGCCATCATCATCCCTTTCCGACACATTATCTCCTCCTCCTCCTCTTCTTCTTCTTCTTCTTCTTCTTCTTCTTCTTCTTCTTCTTCTTCTCTATTCTTTTTTGTCTTTTACGCAAAGGTCCCTAGAGAGGGGCCCGTCCTTCCTACGTTGTCCGCTGCCCTCGAGCTGGTGACGGTGGCTCCGAGGCTCGGTCCACGGTGGTCAGGACGAGGAAGAATCCCCGTTGCGTGAGGTTCCCCGCTGCACGCGCGCGTACCGTGCCCTCCGCCCCCTCCGCCCCGTCGCCAATCGAGCGGCCGAGCCGAGCTCCCGAGGACAAAAGTCCCGAGTGTTGTTCCCATGTGAACCGCTCCACCCCCCCCCCCCGCCACCGAACTTATATCGTCGCGCACTTGTGTACTTATCCCGTATCCGGCCTCTCGTAATTATCAAAACGGGCCCTGGACAGTCGCTCGTGTGATCCGCACAGCGCTGGCCCTCGGCATTCCTCGGCAACGACATGTTTACACTTGTTCCTATAATATTAATAATAAATCATCGCTCGGATATGGAGGAGGGATTGACACCGATACGCCCTCTTAACCGCCGCCGCCGCCACCACCGCCACCACCGCCACCTCCCTCCCTCCCTCCCACTCCGCCTTTAACGATCCTCGCTCGCTACCGAGAAGTATTATCGGTCAACTTGGCACGCCGCTATCTCTCTCTCTCTCTCTCTCTGTCTCTCTCTTTGTCTCTCTTTGTCTCTGTCTCTCTCTCTCTCTCTGTCTCTATTTGTCGGCCGCCTCGCGCTCTCAGCCCCTTATTAATCGAACATTGTCGAGGCTCGATCAATATTTATTACGCGGCTCCTTCGAGACAATTATGATTTAATTATACACGCGTCGATCAGATAGTCAATATGTATATAATCCGCTGAAATTCCTGAAATTCGAGCCCCGAACCACGGATCCATGAATCTACGCGCCTACGATCTTCTCGTTACACGCCCTTCCCCTCATTTTAACAATTTCCTTGGATTTTTAATTGCTCTCCCCCCCTCTCAGCCTCACCCCCCTCTCCCTCTCGTCCATGAGCGTGGGGTTATCGGGGTTGAGCAAGGGAGGGAGGGAGCTGTTTGGTTAAAAGGTCGTCGTCGGTGATGTTTTCCTGACGACAAAAACAATACCAGCTTTGTCTTGCTCGTGTACGGGAACGTGAGTCGGGGACGTTAACCGGGATGTACGGGATGGTGGATATCGGGATGGTGGATATCGGGATGGGAACCTTCCATCTTTCGCCGTTACGCTTAGCTATTTATTTACGCATTTATTTACTTACGCGTAAGAGGTCGGATGGGCTTTGAGGGGGGGTGGGGCAGGAAGGAAGTGCGTCCGTATATTGAGAACTGCAAGTGTACCGAGTATAGAGAGACGTAGAGAGAGAGAGAGAGTGGGAGAGGGAGAGGGAGAGAGAGTGAGACCGGGTGAGAGAGAGAGAGAGAGAGATGCAAGGAATTGTCGGGTAGGCAGGAGAGCGCGGGGATCGGGTGTGTCTGCTGAGAGGGGCGGGAGCGAAGCGTAGCGTAAATTATTGGCTCTAGCGGCTTTTTACGATGATAAGTAATTATTTCTTTTGCCGGGAGGGGACTCGGATCCCGCCGAAACTCCCCGTCCCCGTGAAAATATCGAAGTAGAGGGAAGTAGATGAAGAAGTAGATTAGATGAAGTAGTAGAGTGGGGGGAGGGAGGGAGGGAAATAAAACATTGGCATTTCCAAGTAAGTCGGTGGGAGCGCGGGGGGGGGGGGGGGGGGGGGGGGGGGAGGAGCCGCGAAGAAGAGTTGGTGGCGGTGTATCAACAAAACCCGCAAGGGAAAAAAAAAAAAAAAAAAAGGAAGTCAAAGGAGAGCAGGCCCGGGGCCGGGCCTCGTGAACGTGTGTCGTAAGCATGTTCGGGCGGCTGTGTGGGACCGAGGTCGCTGGACCGAGGGCCGAGGGCGGAGGGGGAAGGGCGGAGGGTGGAGGGCGGTAAGGAGGGCGGTAAGGAGGGCGGCGGACCCCCGTAAGGCCGCCGAATCACGTCGTATTTCATAGCGGCGGCGGTCCGACTCCAACAGCCTTTCCGACACGGTTAAGGACGTCTGTCGACGTGCGTTGCCCACAGGGACATGCTCGCCCTGAATTGCCAGGCGACGAATCCGCTGACGAGTCCTCTCGGGAGCAGCGCTGCCGCGATCGTCGCCAGCCACCATCAGCAGCAGCAGCAACAGCAGGCCCAGCAGCAACAGCAGCAACAGCAACAGCAACAGCAACAGCAGCAACAGCAACAACAGCAACAACAGCAACAGCAACAACAACAGCAACAGCAACAACAACAGCAGCAACAACAATCACTACAGGCTATCGACTCCGGGTATTCCTCGCTGACCATGTCCCCGGTGTCGAGTATAGGCATATCGCCGGTGACGGGTATCGCCGGCACTCCCATGGCCGCCCACCACCATGGATACGCGAGTCCCGTGGTGACGCCCACACCGGTGCACACGACCCATCCTCATGGCGCGGGCCTTAGCCCCATAAGCGACGTTAAGCCTCACTGCGCCTACACGAGGGACCTCTACGACAGTGAGTATCGTCTACCCAAAGGGGCAATGCGCCCTCACTCCCCCCCACCCCCACCCCCACGTCCCTCCTTAAAAAGCGTTTATATGCCGTACATTTTTATATGCCGTAAGTAGATTGGGGGTGGGGGGGGGGAGTAGATGGGGACCTTATTTTTCGTTCGAAATTGTTCGGTTGTCATAGGAAGAACGGGTCCGGTAAAGTATTAGATAAGAGTACCGAGGATACTGTGAAATACTCAACTTCGGTATTGCGTGGGTTGATTAAAAAATATTATCGGCGAATGCTCTCGAGACTCGCGTTGAAGGGGGAGGGAGACTTTATAAAGTTTCGGCGGCCCCATATCACGTCGTATTGCCCCGATAAGCCCAATAATAACCCCATAATTGGCTATCGAGTCAGATGGGATTGCGTGTGGGGCGGGGGGGGGGATCGTACGATTCCTACGAAAGCAGAAAGAAGAAGCATTCCTCCCGCTAAAGTCAAATCGTCTTCGTCCTACAGGATTACGCGCGCGAATCTAGTAAAATTTGCCGTCGGCATAATAACAAACGAAGGTTATTGGGGGTTGTTATTGGGGTTGTTATTGGGGTTGTTGTTGGGTATGGAAACGTCGTAAGTTCCGTCGTGAGAGCGAGCAAGTAAAGTAACGGCAATCAATGATAATTCAACATTATCATTAATAACGTTTTATTATTCGTATGGATAAAACAATATGGCCGACGGAAACAAATAAAACTTACGTAATAAAAGCCATTTTGTTAATTGCCAATGTAATTACAAGCGTCTCTAGGTAAGGATAATGACAATAACAATAGTGGGCCGTAGCGGGTGCGTCTCGATTCAACTGGCAATTGTAATTTTTCCCCGGTTCGTAAGGGCAACCGTAGGGGAAGCTCCGATCCGACCCCCCCCCCCGTCCGGTATTTGCATGGATTGCGGGAATCGTCGCGAATATAACGAGTTCGAGGCAACGAAGCTCCTGCAATCAACGACGATTAGAGCGAGTAATAACGTAACGTAACGTAACGTAACGTAATAGAAGGCCGTTTTTTTTTTTTAGAAAGCTGAGGCAAAGTTTTTAAGGTAAAAAGGGAAGGGAAGGGAGGGAAAACAATGGGCCCCTTTCAGGGAGTCCCGAATTCCCGGGAAAGGATTGACCTTTTACTCACATTCGCACGGCAGATGCCCGTCGCACGGTCGGTCGGTCGGTCGCTCGGTCGCTCGGTCGGTCCACGGGTCCGTGTACCCTCTATGGGACGGATGGTAGACGACCATCTTCATAAGAGGCTCCCAGGTATCCGGATTACGAGGCCACGGCCTTTTATAAATGATACCTAGAGAGGACAAGCGCCGGCCGTCCGAGATGCTTCGTCGTCGATAGCAAAGGGTCAACAAGCGCGTGCTTTTTCGTACAATCCCCCCGCACCCCGCACCCCGCCCCCGCCGAGGATCGACGACGAGCTGACGATAATGGCGGACGATGATTATCATCTGCATTACGCGATACGTAATGGGAGGTTGAAGGTTATCGGGATCCCTATGACAGGATACGAGAGTCCTACGAGCCCGACCCTCCTCACCCCGGCCAAGAGAAGATTTAAGAGGGTAACGCGGGCCCCCCCCCCCATGTCGGGCCTATCCTTCTGCCTCCTCCCACAGGAAAGGATATGGACCAGAGCCCGGTCTACTACTCGGCCCACTCAAACGTCTCGCACCACCAGTACTACCAGCAGAGCCACCACCACCACCAGATGATGTCCGGCTCGCACCATCACCACCACCATCATCACCACCAGCTGGGCATGGCCACGGGCTACGAGAACATGCTCCCCCCGCCCCAGCCATCCATGTGACCGCCGCACGACTTTGGCCAGCGTCTCGAGGACGACGAGCACAGCCAATTCTGTCGCTCGGCCGACGACTGCTGCAAGCTCCTCTGAGGGCCGATATCCTCCCGACGTCGCCTCCTCTCCCCCACCCACACGGGGACCGTACACCATCATCGCTCTCGCCATCCTCTCGTCCTCTCCCATCTACTTACGCCCAACCACCACCAACGTCACCACCGCCGCCACGACTACGGCGACCACCGGCTTCTTCCTCGTCCTCGTCCTCGTCCCGTCCCCCGTCCCCGTCCCCGTCCCCGTCCAACACGTCGAACACGCCGCTCGCCAATTTCTCGTTATATCAGTGTCGTTATATCATATTATCGGATGTCACCCCAATAACCCCAATAACGCTTAACATCCCCCTCACCTCTTCCACCCCACCCACTCACCCACCGACCAATCGCCCTCACCTTTTCTCGCGACTCCCCGCCAGCCCGGGTCAGTCGTCGGCAGCACCACCAGCCCCATGTAGAAGAAATGCATTGGCGAAAGCGACAACGTACTCCTTTACCGTACTAATAATAATAATAAGCAGCTCCTGCCTCCCTCCACGCCCCTCGGCTTTCTCCTATTATCAAATCCTTCTTGTAACGTTCGAATGTGTACGGTGAGTGAATCAGCTTTAACGCTTAGGCCTACTACGGGGCTAACAATTTATTACGTTATCACGTGTTGTACGCGACTCGCTAATCATCTATCAATCTATTCCAAACTCCCCCTCCCACTCCTACTCCTACTCCACGCCACCACCATCACCATCACCATCCATCGTCATCATCGTCATCGTCATCGTCATTATTATTATTATTATTATTATTATTATTATTATTATTATTATTATTATTATATTATTGCCATTAATCTAACTACCATTATTATTATTATTATTATTATTATTATTATTACTATTAATCATTATTACAATTAGTTATTGATTATTGATTATTGATTATTATTGATTATTATTGATTATAATTATCGAACGAACCGTTAATCTATCATTTTTGTCAAGGGTAGCGCGCCCAAATATACAATGCAATGCGACAAATGTACGTACAAAGTGAGATTGAATTAATCGGCTTATCGTGAGCATAAATATAAATTGAAAATCTTATTCGAATATTATTTCGCCATTACTTCTCTCCTCTTGGTTCCATAAATACAATTAATGCCACTGGTGTAAATAAGAGCATCGTCCTGCTACTGCCACTACTGCTGCCGCTGCCGCTGCTGCTGCTGCTGCTGCTGATGCTGCTGATGCTGCTGATGCTGATGCTGATGCTGATGCTGATGCTGCCGCTACTCATAAACCGAACGTATATATGTATAAAATGATGTAAATGTATAAAAATAATAAATAGCATTATGGGCAATTGTGACTGTACATGTATATTGTATATAATATATAGAAGAAAAAAAAAATCAATGTGTATTAAAGGACGACTTATTATTATTATTATTATTAATCTAATTATTAATCTACTGCTCCTCTTAACTTTAACTCTTCCTTTAACTTAACTTTATTATTACAAATTACTTCCTCGCGAATATAAATAATACCGTATTATTATTATTTCTTTTCTTTCATTTCTTTTCTTTCATTTCTTTTCTTTTCTTATTTTATTATCAAGAGCTTCGACGTTCTACGGAGATTCGCATGGCATGCAGTTAATTGTAAACGCAACAATATTGTAACATGTAAATTATTATTCATACATATGTTATTACGAAAATGATAATTGAATTTTTGTATTTAATACCTGTAATTTTATCTCTATGAAATATAACTAACAACGTACCAAAACGAAATTCGTTTGCATTTTTATTATTTATTATTATTATTATTGTTATTGTTATTGTTATTATTGTTATCGTCATCGTCATCGTGATTATTATAAGTAAATACGCGGCACTGCAACGAGATGATTTAATAAGCAGCTGTGACCCGTTAAAAAAATTTTTCCGAATGACGAAGAAAATTATAAAGCTCTTCTCCCTGTGAATCTGTATTTTCTAAGAAATAAAGGCTTACTTACCCTCGACGACGACGACGACGACGACGACGACGACTCCTTTGTCATCTTTAATTTATCATCCCGTGGCGCGTTCGAATTCGAAAGGGGGTGGTTACCTTCGAGGCTTTTGTAAAATCAGTAATTAGAAATAATCACATATCTTAACGGATTCGAGGCTCATTCCAGCGACACGAGAAATAACGAATCGTGGATCATTAGAATTTACCCCATAGATCTCGTAACTTTCTCCTCGCGCCTGACACATTTACGACTTTCTTTATTGTTTGATATATATATATATATATATTATTTAACGTGACATAAACAAAAAAAGAGTTGACATCGGACTCGTTTTTATCACAATTACAACGTAATCCTCCCCCTTTTCCCCCTTATTTATTCCCTTATACGCCGAGATTATTATTATTTAGAACGAGTAACAAGTACACGGGATCCGGGTTCGCGTGATGCAGTTTTATAGAACAATCCCCCCCCCACCCAATAACCCCAATAACCCCAATAACCCCAATAACTATTTATTTGAATAATTTACAATTTCATGCTTTCCTCATTAACGAAGCCGTTCTTTTTTTTTTTTTACCATTACATAACTACGTATATCAATTACAATGGCCAAGTCGTTATTTTCAGAGTTATGCCTTCTCTCTCTCTCTCTTCTCTCTCTTTGCTTCTTCTTCTTTTTTGTTTAGTAATCGATACACATATTTACTGGGAAGACGGCGAAAGGATTAATGTACACTAGACGTAAATTGATTTTATCAAAAACATCGTTGAGCTGGCAATGAAATCGAACACCGAGGAAGAGACCGCTTATACAAATACAAATATATACACAAACATATAATTATAAATATAAAGATATATGCATATATACGTATATGTGCGTATACGTATACGTGCGTATAGGTACGTAATGCAAATAACGCGCAGAGACGTTTTGTAATGTCTATCTGGTATTTTAATTCCCTGCGTCTCGGACACGTTTAGGGGTGCGCTATTAGGAAAAGGAAAAAAGGTCCTGCAGCTTTGAATGCTTTTACCACGTAAAGTCGGAGTTTATTTACGCGGTAAGTCTGGCTGCGCGTGATAAAAATCATTAAAGATAATGACGTTCGGCAAAAGTACTTAGCGCGCGCGCGATACCAATCAAGTTATCTTCTACAAAATCCATTAGTCCTTCGTTACAGTCAACGTTATATATATATATATATATACGTGATTGAAGCAAAGGAATTCGTTTGTTTGTTTTTGTTTTCAGAGAGAGAGGTATTGTTATATAAAAGAGTATAAGAGATATAAGTGGAGAGATCCTTTATCGGAGACGAGGGTCCGCTACGATCCGGATACGAGTGAACTTACCGATTACCACGAAATCAGAAATCAGTGATCGCTAAAGCTTCTTCGTCCCTTCGTGTGGTAAATTAACTTGGCGGATGGTAAGATGGTAAGCCGAGTCCTCTACATCGAGTAAACGGGCTTCGTTATAGGCGAAATCTTCCTTATCGGCGCACGGTACTGTCCAACGTAACGAAAGGAAACGTAACGAAACGAAAACAAGGATAATAATAATAACAACAACAAGGATAAAAGGCCAGTTAGATTGCCATAGAAGATTGTTTAAACAATACCGATGCTTTTTAATAATTTTCCTGAGAATTAGGCAGTGCAGCTCAGATAATTATTTCATTTGCACATTTCGCGATACGTGTAAATGGAAGAAGAAAAAAAAAAGAAAAAAAGGAAAGAAGAATAAATAAATAACGTGAACAGATATATTCTTTTCTTTTCTTTTCTTTTCTTTTTTTGTCCAAGATGGAGACGTATAAGGAACGAAATCGTGAATAAAACAGGAATTGGGAATTCAAGGGGGGGAATCGAATCCGCGACGCCAACGTCGATTATTGGGGTTTGACAATGGAGTTAATTGAAAGGGTTAATTGTAAGGAGAGAGAGAGAGAGAGAGAGAGAGAGAGCGGGGACGGATGGCGACACACACGGCTTTTACATTGTCAATGCCAATACGTTAAGGACAAGGTCTTTATAATAACTTGCCGTTCGAGTGGCTGGACGTCGTTCAGCAGCAGCGAACTCACGATCTCTTTGAGGAAGTACTCAACCTTCCGTACTCTCCGTAGTAAAAATAACGATATTTAATTAGGAAGTTTGCTTACTAATCCGCTGCAGGCGATTGAGCCCCAAAAGACGATGGCTAGCTCTCTCCCCCTCTCTCTCACTCTCTCTGTGTGAGGGAGAGAGAGAGAGAGAGATGGGGGTGGGGGCTGATATAATTCCAAACGTCTGGCAGCGGGTAGCAAAGGGTTAAGGACAATGGGGACGACGAGGGAGCTCCGGGTCGCGACTCCCGGTGCTAACTAAATTCTAAGGGATTCGCGATAGCCTCGCAGTCTGGTGGCGGGAGGGTGGGAGGGTGTGGGGGACGTAGCGGCACACGTAGGGATATGCAGGGGGGGGGGGGGGGACGACGACGACTTTACACACGAGGCCAGCGAGGTGATAAATTTTTTGACAATGCACCGAGTACTTAAATATTTCCGATAGGCATCTTCGCTTCGCAAATGCACTTTTCCAGACATTATCTATCGACGCTCCCGTAAATCTCGAATCTCCATGCTCGAGACCGGTCGGTCGGTCGGTCGGTCGTCCCCGCCACCCCGCCACCCCGCCACCACGTCATTATCATTAAGTCCCCAAGAGACGTTCGACTCATTTGCTCACAACTCAGGTCCCCTTCTACACCAAAATACAAATTTCGGATATCCAATGTCTTGATTATTTATTTCGTCTTTATCACGTGCCACTCCCCCACCCCACCCCCCTTTTTTTTCCTTCTTTATTCGTGCTGGGCTCGATGGCGCGGCCCCATACGTCTGCAACCTGTGAATAAAACCCAAGTCTTCGTCGGGATCTCTTGTCACTTATTTTCCCTTCCATTGCTCCACGAAATGTTCGATCGAACGTTATTTACAATCGCCCCAATCGCCCCAATAGACCCAATAGACCCAATAGACCCAATAGACCCAATAATAAAGCGGAAGCTATAACGAGCCGTATAATAAGGTGACTTTAAGCACACGGGGTCCCGAGATCCAATCCAATATCGAATATAAATCAGAGAGAGAGAGAGAGAGAGAGAGAGAGAGAGAGAGAGAGAGAATGATTTAGCAGGACGGCAATGCGGGAGAGACTCGTGAAAAGGCCAACAATTACGTTACATCCATTCGCATGTATTTGACGTTCTCATATTTATTATAGCTTTATTACATAAGAAGCATGTACAATTGTGATCTCCCGGTGACGTATATATATATATATATATATATATATATATATATATATATATATATGAAGAACAGTTTCATTTACTGGTCGAGATAAATGTTGATCAACTCGCCTCAATCGGCAACGCACACCAACTTGACTCGCTCGATACGCTTCTCGTCCTCCCTGCTCACCGTACCCTCCAGGTGTCCAAGTACATTTTTTAAAAGCTTATTTATTACCATTGAATAAAAAGTCGAGATTTCAGCAGCTGAATCACCCGAATCGACTTGTCGATCAAGTAGCCAGCAATTTCATTAGTTGTATAAAAAAAGATATATATATATTTATATATTTATTTATTTAAAACAAGTAAGATTCCATTACTTTTGACGTTATTGTAATTTATTTTATTTATTTATTTATTTTTTTTTTTTTTTATACTCCGATGTATTTGCAGTACACGTGTCAATGTGTTGAACTGATGTGTGGGTATTGTCCTTGAGGTACGTGTCCTGTGCTTTCGTGAAATTTTCAACCTTTATTATATCTTCAATGATACATACGTACGCGTCCGTCTGCCTGCGCCTCAACGTCCCGTGTACTTGCGTGCGTGCGTGCGTGCCTGCGTGCGTGCGTGCCTGTGCCTGCGTGCGTAAGCGTACGCCGAGTGGATGTAATTAATCCAACGAATATCGTTATTCGTAATATGGGATACGATGTAACACATAGCGTGTATATATATATATATATGTATAATTCACGAGTGACTTTTCACACATTGAAAAAATA
Organism: Ceratosolen fusciceps; assembly: GCA_018883505.1. NCBI lineage: Eukaryota > Metazoa > Arthropoda > Insecta > Hymenoptera > Agaonidae > Ceratosolen > Ceratosolen fusciceps. The sequence continues at coordinate 6,096,394 of RCIC01000011.1, forward strand.
TATATATCAATTTAAGAAGACAAGGGCGTATTGGGGTTGCCGCGAGCGACACTACGTGGATATGTGTTGTGGAAATGCGAATGTGGTGCGCCTACCGTATCTACCCAATTACATAAATTCGTTAGCACTCGTGCTCCTCCCTTCGCTGCCGCCACCGCCGCCACCGCCGCCTCCGCCCCTCGCCCCGATCGAACCAATCGACTCGGCGACTCTCGCGAACACGCTCGGCTCATTCTTTTATCGCGCGACTGTAAACGAGAGCTAACGAGGCTCCAAGTGCAAGTAAGACTGATGATCTATCTAAGGTGGGGTCGGGGGGAGGGAAAGATTACAAGATTTACACGTATCCAACGTATTTATTTCCTTTCGTTAATCCATCATCATTGTCTTACTTATTAAATCGTTTGCATTACTTCATGTATTATGACGTTCAATTGCGATTGATATTCTCTTTAAAAAATTCCCAACCTTTTATACGGCTCACTTAGACTAACGTTTACTTATGATCTAGGAATGAAAATTCAAGAAATTTCTTTTCATTTTAATAAACACTTAATCCCTATGGTCATTTATAACACTCTTATCTAAGGAAACATACGGATACTCGTTCCTTTCCCTTACGCCTCTATAATAATATTTATAATAATTAATAATTATAACAATAATAGTACGATAATAAACAAGAATAATAATAATATTGAGAGCAATGCATAGGCAATGCATAGGCAATGCGAATGTATGTATGTATGTAAAGTGAGCCAAAGAAAGAGGTCGGTGATTATATTTATCGTAGCCTTATGTTGTAAGTAAAGGTAATCCAATGGAATCTATACGGTTTTTGAGATTTCACGAAGGAAAGAGATGCTCGAGCGGCCAAAGCATTGTAAATGATATATTTTTTTTTCTTTCGCGAATATGAATAATTAAAATTTATTTACAGCTCGACTGCCCCCCCCCCCTTCCCCTACACACGCCCGCATTCGAATATATTAATTAGCCATGTTTGGCCATGGTAGCGGTTTCCTTTTTTCTTTTTTTCTTTTTTTTATACAATTCCAATGATTATTCTATTAAACGTCACGATCGGCTTCGTTTCAGCCATTATTGCATAATCTTATTCATTTATTTAATTTAATTAATTTATTTATTTATTTATATTGTTCGTCCTCTCGTATCTTACACGTAAGGGAATAAATAAAAGTCGTCTTTACGGGGCTTGGGCTTCGGCCACACCCACTCACACGTTTGCCTACATCTTACGTGTACATTTGGATAAAAAAATTTTTTCGTAGACATTGGTCTGAAGGGTCCATTTCGACTGGCAAAAAATTATGAATTCGTTATACGCATATCACTATCTCGGCGCGCTGTTTACGAAGCGCGTCGTTAAAAAGGTATACGAGCGGCGACATCATTCACGGGAAACATCAAGCTACGAATAAATTTATCTAGATCTTTCAATTTTACATCGAAATAACGCAACGATAGCAATAATAACAATAATTGTAGTAGTAGTAGTGGTAGTAGTGGTAGTACTAGTACAAGTAATATGTAATACGTAATACGTAATAATAATAATAATGGAGGCTTATCATACACGTCGAGCAGCTCAACTGTGAAATAAAGTAACGTGCATTAGATTATTGGGGTTATTTAATAAGCCGTCGTATAAGAAGATCTTTGACATTTAAATTTTACAACAATCGCTCGTCCAGTTGGCGGGATTTCTTTCCCCATTCCATCTCCCTTCTACTGTACATAAAACATTTCCGGCAAATGTAGAGCACATTATCCATTATTATTTATTATCTTAAGATAAGGTTTATGCTTTTAACGCTTGACTAGACGAAATTTTTATTGCAAATTAACATTAGTTGTTATTTTTCTTTCTTTATTTCTTTCTTTTTTTTTGTTTTTTTTTTTTTTTGTTTTTTTTGTTTTTTTTGTTTTTGTTTACCCATGCGTATAGCAAAACATTAGAATTTAAAGGAAATAATAGGTTAGACGAACAAGTGCCGACCCGGTCGTAGTCGTAGGCTACATTTAAAGTCGAACGAGTCAAGACTATGATAAAACTATTACTTAACGAGAACAATTTATAAATCCGTACTTTAAACGAAACAATTCTTAACGTTAAATCTCTCTCTCCGTCTCTCTCTCTCTCTGTCTGTCTCTTTCACACGTGCCCACGCCGACGTAGACGCCCACGCACGCTCGTTACACACGTATATATACAGGGAAAGCGTAGGAATAAACAAAGAAGAGTAGCTTATATTGATTTATGAGCCCGGTAGTGATGATAAAATTTGCCCCCCCCCCCACCACCACCACCGCCACACCACGTCTATTGCTCTCCTCTCAATTCGGTCTCAATCGCTACGAATCGTGTGCCGTTATAAGCTTGGCTTACGGCTTTCATTCGGCCTCGACAACTGCGCATCTTCTGCATAACGAACTTTCTCTGGCACTTTGCGTTTATTCCCCCTCCCCCCGCGGGGGGCCGTGCGCGACACCAGCCTCGGACGTTACGTCATCTCCTAACGCTCGTCCTACAACCAAGCAAACCAAGGAAGTCGAGCGGTGCTCGATTAAAGGGGGAGGTGGAGCTGGAGGGGCTGGAGGTGGAGGGAGGGTGGAGGGAGGGCGTTGCGTCGGAAGATACGAGTAGTAGTAGTAGTAGTAGTAGTACGCTCGTTATGCATTATTTACGAATACACGGAGATTCCGGTGCCGCGATTCGTCGCCGACCTACGATAATATGACACTAAGCGAGCCTCTGCTTCATTAATTAAGACCATTAGATATTTTTTTTTTGTTTCGTTTGTTTGTTGGAACGGCTCAGTCTTTTAAGCGCCGCTTACTCCAAATTGCCCAATTGAATCTCGTACTTTCACCTTCTCACCAAACAGACGAGTCTTCACGATCTCCCGAGCGCCGAATTTTATTTCGTACAGCTTTTCATAAAATTTATACAATGATACGTACAATCAATGGGTCGCAAGTTAGCCTCGTTTGCCAATAATATGGCGCATCAGTACTTAAATTTACACAATCATCACAGTACGGGATTCAGTATTCACGCACACGCATACACAACTTTGATTCGCTTACGTGCTACTAACAGCTTGCATTTCTCTCGGCAACATACACCTCGACGTTATACAAAAATATAATAATGATAATAATGATAATAATTGTAATGATAGTGATAGTAATGACGACGAGGATGATGATAATAAATGGTAGAAAATATTAAAAAAGAATTAACAAAAAATAGATGGAGGAATAATTTCGTCGGCTTGAGTTGGCACGAGTTTCTTTTTTCAGGTCGAAAATTGCCTCCGAGCGGGCGTTTTAACAAAAGTCCGTATACAAGGAGAGATTTCTCTCATTCGGCTCATTACTTTCTCACCGCGAGTCACCGCGACTCCGGAATACGCGTCACCTCGTAATTGCTTTGCGGATGACAAACAGACCACTCGATCAACTAATAATGCACTATCGCATAACAAAAAAAAAAACAATAATAATAGATAATAATGATAGATAATGATAGGAGTAAGAACCTTAGTGAGAATGTTAGTAATAATGATAATAACGATAACGATAACGATAAGGAGAGTCCATGATTCGCTTAGTATGGATGCGTTCCGACTAAAGGTTTTATTAAGTGGTCGAATGGAAAAACTGCGCGAAAAGCTCGGTCCGCGTTACCCGGACGACTTAGGGAACGTTATTATTCCGTCATTATTCTCTCCGCTCGATCGATGCATCATCCTCTCTGCTACCCGTGCAGGGGACGCGTACGCCGGGGGTGGTGGTGGTGAGTGGTGGTGGTGGTGGTGGGGGACAGGACGAGGAGGTAGAGGCGCTTCCCTATTCTATATTCGCGCGAAACAAGATAAATACGACACAACAGTTGACACTGGGACATTTATCAGCCATCGTCCTGTCGGTATCTACATAATAAGGTTGATGGAGGGGGTGGGGGGCAAGAGACGTTGATAATTTTCTTATTCTTTTTTTATTTTATTCAATAGGTCGAGCGCTCGGTAGATCAATCATAGGCGATCGACGCGAAATGGGATTTTTCGTTCGCTCCCACACACGCCCACGTATTCCCGACACTCCGCTGTCCCGTGGTCTTCTCTGACCCCCGGAGCTCCGTCACGTTGATCCCCATAAAAATGACCTTGAGGCCCGTATCGTCGGCTCGGCTCCCTCGAACAACCGTCGCAATGCCTTGTCAAGGGCACATCGTTTGGCAAATAATACTGAATCCACACGACTTATAATTGAACGTATCGACCGATCGCCTTACGTAACGCGCACACCCACACTCCTACCCGTACCAAGTACATTTCACGTAGCTACCTACGTACGTGTCCTTCTGCGTCGCGGCGTCTGATACTCAGGTTATTACATACACAGGCAGAGAGAGAGAGAGAGAGAGAGAGACAGGAGAGAGAGGGGGGGTGGGATACGATAGGAGAGGGGTCGGGGGACAATTCGTAGAGGCGCTCTATAGGCCGAGGGATCAGAGAGGCGGGATCTTCTCCGCGTTCTGGAGTACGGGCAGGTGACTCTCGTATACCGGGACGCACTTGTAGTAGTGCTGGGGGAAGCCGGCAAAGTCCGTCTCCGAGGGTGCGAGTCGTGCACGGAAACGGCCCCGCACCAGGTGGACCATCAGCAGGGCGCAGATCAGGCCGATGAGAGCTATCAGGATGACCGGGACTGTGCCCCAGCCCCGCGACGACTCCTCCGTCTGTTGGCAAAATCATAAGCTCCCGTTACCAACCACTTCCATTTTCTGCCTCACGTACATACGCATATATATATATATATATATATATTGTTTATGCGTAGGCAAGTAGAGAAAAGGAAGAGACTGTAGGTATTGTCTTGTGATAGAATGTTCGGAATAGGGAATAATACGAGTAATACGTTGATTAGAGAGATAAGAATCAACGGCACGCGTTTACGTTCAGTCGTAAACTGATGTCGGCTGCATGTCGGCTGCATGTCGGCTGGATGCTGATTAATTTAACCGCATCAATGAGCCTTTATTGATGAGCTGGCGAAATCATAAGAAAAGGAACGAAATCGTATGATAATTTTTAAATGAGCAATTAATTTAATAAACAACACGACGCTTTCGGCGACACGATAACCCCAATTATTGTATATGTACGTGTATATATATATAATTAAGCTGGAATCGTTGTTTTATTAATTAATTGATTGATTAATTTATGAGAACATGCTGGGGGGCGGTGGGGGGGGGAGGGGGAGTTCGCGGCCACGTAAATTTTTATATTATAAAAACACGTAGCGTTCGAATGATTAAATGTCGAGGCGGGCATTGCGATTCTTCAAATAAAATGGTGGTGGTGGGGGAGGGGGTGGGGGGAGTGGAGGCATGGAGGACCGCTAAACTCTGTCTGGTGAAAATGGAAAAGATGCGCAATGGTTGTTCATTATTGATTTTGTCACTACTTCGTTGCACGACGTTGTAGATCACGACAATGTCATCGATCCGGAGGACCGGACAACACGTAAAATCAGTTTTTTATTACATAGGGTGGGTGGGGGGTTGGAGGGGGAAGAGAGACGGAGAGAGAGAAGAAACAACAAACAATTTTCTCGTAAGTAGATGCTTTTCAATGCTCCGAATCACTACTGCTGCTAACAATAATGCCGCGCATTATTTCCCTCCTCTGCTACTCAGCCGTACCCCAATAACCCCAATAACCCCAATAACCCCACTCACCGCCCACTCACCGCCCACGTAACCAAGTAATCGGAATCCGTTCGGGACTTCTTTCTATCCGAGGAGAATAGCGTAACGTCCATTGTCGGTAAATTGTACGTACCCCCTCCCACCCCCAATAATCCCAATAACCTTACCGAGACAATAATAATAACAACAATAATAATAACAATAATAATCGACGGGTAGCAAGGTAGGCGATGTAAAACAGGTCGGGCGGAAGTCCCGGTCCCGCTCGAATTCTCAAAGTTCCCCGTAATAAATGCTTCATTGATAACCACGAGAACGCGAGCTCTAGGCATTACTAAGGATTACCCGTCCATTGAAAAAGTATGCATCCGAAGTTATTTGCCGACGAGGCGGGAAAGGGAAGGTGGCGGGTGGCAGGTTACGGGTGCGTGGGGGGTTAGGAAACTCACCGAGGTCGGGCAGGAGGGGCAGCATCGGCCCGCGGCCGGGGGCAGGGGGTCCGCGCAGCCGACCTCGCAGACGGTCTCGTTGCAGCTGACGAGGCCGCCGGGCTCGCAGAGGCAGCTCCTGCAGGGCTCGTCGCTCCAGGTCGAGCCCTCGGGGTACGTCCGGTTGCGCTCGTCGATGCAGCTGCCCAGGCACCGGCAGGTCTACGGCACATAAAAACAACAACTCGTCATACATGCTGGGTCACTGCTGGGGTTATTGGGGTGGGCTGGGTGGGCTGGGCTGGTACAGCCAGCTCGGACTGATCACACAGTGGAAATCGTGCTGGTATGCGCAGGTTCGTATACCATCCCGACACTCGATACCCGTCGAACGAACTTTTCCGCCTCCTTCTCCCCCCGCTACGAGGAGTAAAAGTAAAGCAAAGCGAGCCTTTTGATTTTAGACGGAGAGACAGGTTTTAAGGGGTGGGGGTGGAGGTGGGGACGAGGCGAATGCAGGAACGTAGCTCTGCGCTTGAGTTAGAGAAGCTAAGACACGTACTTCCCAGAGCAAATGATCCCAGATCAAACGGCGCCGGGGAAACGTTTTTAATATTTTCCGCATTCGCGGATGCCAATCATCTCAAGGTCCTTTGAATCGAACCGAACGTCTCTTGAGAGCAGAGAGAGAGAGAGAGAGAGAGAGAGAGAGACCTTTCCGCGTAACTTGACCGAGAGCCCCGAATTAATTAATTAATTAATTAATCACCGGGGGGAGTGGAGTTGAAGGTGTCGAGAGCAACGTCTTCTCGTCGCTTGTTATCCGCTCAAGCCGATAATCAAAAAGAACGAAGAAGAACGAAGAAGAACGAAGAAGAAGGACGAAGACAAAAAAAAAAACAAAAGAAGCACCCGAACGCTATTTAACGTAATTGTTGTGACGTTAGCGGGGTTAGCGGGGGTGACCTTGTCCGTCCCTTGGTCGGTAATAATATTGAATAATATACGAAGTAATTGGGGTTATTGGGGTTATTGGGGTTATTGGGATACGCGGATGTACTTGGATGTACTTGGCACGGTAGAGGCTCGGAGAGACAAAGCTCCCCGAGCTCCATTTTTTTAAAATGAAAATTGTTTGCCCAATTTAAGGGAGGTCAAGTGGCCGCTGGCTACGAGCTCCTTCCTTCCGCTTTAGGGAATTGTCCTTTAGCCGGGTTTGCAGCTCGTCCAAGCGATTTTTTTACCGTTTTGACGATATAAATTGACGATCACGTCAATGGCACGTCGCGGACTCCTCGCGGACTTTAATAACAAAATCTGGGAAATGGCAAGGCATGGCAAAGCGACAAAAGAAGAAGAATAGAAGAAGAGAAGAAGAAGAAGAAAAATTCCTTGATACCGATCGGAATATTAACTCTTCATCACAAGTTTGGGGGGTTATTGGGGGGTTTTTTTTTGTTTTTGTTTTGTAACTTGCTCTCGTCTTCTAATTAGGGAAAACGCCATAATTTTTTTTTTTTTTTTTTTTTTTTTTATACGAGGTTGCGTAGCGACTTGGTAGGACGGAGCCTTAACAATGACGAACCGTCGATATTCCTCGGCGAAGCGTTTCCCAGTAATTTCCGTAGCGCGTATCGCCCTGGATTGTTTTTTTTTTTGTCTTTTTTTGTTATTATTATTATTATTATGGAAGAGCTCGTACGTCCGTAAATAGAATAAATCTGGCTTACCAGTCTCCAAGAAATCGGAATTAAATTTATTTCTTTTTATCCTCTCTCCCCCCCCCCCCCCCCAATCGTCCAACAAGAACGGGCGGTCGGTTCGGCATCGCTATTATTGGAAAGGAAAAGGAAAAGGTAGGGCTTGTAAGGATCGCCCGGAGCCGGGGAAGGACATCATCTCTTCCCTTTCCCTCGAAGCTCGTCGCTGTCAGGTGACGAAGGGAGAGTGGATGGAGGGGCAGGGGGCGGGGGGCGGGGTAATTTAATTGGTAAGCTTATTTTAAGCGCATTTGGTCCGAGTGCCGAGATATTATACATCAATTAAGAAATATCACAAGGTGATGCCTGAGACAGAACACGACGACCTCCGCCTCGGCATGATAAACGAGCCGCCATCCTCTCTCTCTCTCCCTCTCTCCCTCCCCCTCCCTCTCTCGTCGCCGAGTCAGTTGTATTGAATTATCCATTTGGTCGTAGAGCATCGAGGATCCGTGTCGTATCTTCGCTTTACCTGCCGCATTTTTATTTTTATATCGAGGCTCGTTCGTTATTGGCCAGTGACTGTGTGCCGACGGCCGTGAGGACGGGGGCGGGGGCGGGGGCATTCGACTAACGGCGTCACCCGGTAATGGTCAGCGAGGGGGTGGGGGCGAGTACTCACGGGACAGCCGCGCTTGTTGGTCCTGTAGCCGTGAGGGCACTTCCTTTGGCAGACGAGGTCGACCGGACAGCCAGCAGGGTGAGTCCTGCACCTGCACACCGGGCAGCCGTTCCCGTCCCTGGCGAGGCCGTGCTCGCAGTCGCGGAGCTCGCAGTCGAGGCTCCGCTCGCATTGGTCCACGTGCTCCTCGGGCTCGGTCTGCTCGGCAGAGGGGACGGCGATTGCCGAGTTAGGTACGTTAGGAACGGGGTTATCGATGGCTGACTGACTGACTGACTGACTGACTCATACAGACCTGGGCGGGGGGCCGGCACCTGCACAGGGGGCAGCCGTTCTCGTCGACGTCGAGGCCGTGCTCGCAGTCGCGGATCTCGCAGTCCCTCAGTGGTCGGCAGTGCTCTCTAGGCCGTGGGAGGGGCGGACACCTGGGGCAGCACTCGCCCGCGAGCCGCGGTAGGGGATGCGGACAGCTTTGGCACATGGCTGCTTGGCAATTCAGTGTCCCCGCCTCGCAGATGCAGCTCGTGCAGGGGTCGTCCACCTGCTGCTGGCGCTCCCCGTTCTCCAGGATCTGACCCGTGCTGTCCACGCACTTGTCCCCCAGATCCTCCGGGTCCGTCCAGCTCAGGCTCGCTGTACCCCAACGTAACCCGAGGATTACTTTGGCTGTTTACATCAGCGTCTCTCTCTCTCTCTCTCTCCCACTCTCCCACTCTCTCTCCGAGTTTACTCAAGTAGCGTCGGTCGAACGCGCAATAAACTAAGTTCTGGAGTACTGGGCAGAGCGATGAGGTGGTAGTCTTGCGAAGATTACCGTTGCGTGAGAGAGAGAGAGAGAGAGAGAGGGTGAGGGGGGGTAGTGGTGGCCTAGGTAAATCGTAGGGCCGGTCTCGGGGAGGGTTACCTTGATTGCGGCACTCGTAGAGGGGGCAGCAGCTGCCGGGCTTCTCGGGCACGTCGACGTTCACTTGGACCGGCTGCTGTCCGGGTTGACAGTCGTGCTTCGGACAGGGCGACACGCATTTGCATTCCCCGTCCTCGCCCGCCACGCTGTCCTCCGGGCAGTTCGTCCCCTCCGCCCCTGAAAAAGGGACAATATGATTATTAGCGGTGGGTCCCCCGCACCAGCCTCCGCACCACTGCTCTCGTCGCTATATTTCATAGAATTGACAAAAACTCTCCGAGTACGTCGGCTACACAAATTTCTCTTAACAACGTCCATTTATCGATTATTCCCACTGTTATCCTTCTCCTTCTCCTTCTCCTTCTCCTTCTCCGTTATTGTTATGTTTATTGTAACTATGGTATTACAATAGGTATATCTTGGGATCCCTCGAGTGGAAGGAGATTTTATTTACGAATGACAGACAGAGAATATAAAGCAGCAGCAGCAGCAGCAGCGGCAGCAGAAGATTCATCTTATACGGTCGGCGAGCAGGGACTTATCATCCTTATCTTCCGAGCTCCTTTTATTTCATAAACTCCGTAAATTTTCACGACTATTATTAACGTCTTAAACAATAAAGTCGAACTATATACAGAGACTGAGAGACTGAGAGATGGATGGATGGATGGATGGATGGATGGATGGATGGATAGAGACAGTAACGTTAATATTCTCTTCGTAATGTCAGTCTGGTGGGGCGACTTAATTCGTTGTTGTGAAAACAATAGCATGTAATTCAGTAGTAGAGAAACCAATTGTATAAAAAAAAAGGATCATCGACATACGTAATAATCCGCAATACGATCCGTCGATGAGAAATTCACGCGTATTCGGATCGATAAATATTAATTGGCAAAAGTAATTCCACGCCGTGCATATTAATCGTCATATATATATATATATTGATTCCTTCGTGGAAGCTGCTTCCTTAGTGAAGCTCCTCAACCCCAATATCCTTAATCGTTAAGGCCTTTGAGAATGCAATGGGGTATCGTCCTTTTTATGGGGTATCGTCGGAAATCGGTTCCCTAACTTTTGGATCATTGAATTCCCGAATTAGCTGAATAAAGCTGAATAAAGCTGAGAAGAAGAAGAAGAAGAAGGAGAAAATTGTTGATTACGTGTCGCCGATGAAAGTGTAGCAGGAGTTTGGGTAAATTGTTGTTTTCACTCCTCGTCTCTATTTGAGATCCGAGATTTACTTTAAACATTTTTGAGCAAACGGCACGAACGAGGCATTTCCTATGCGTATAGCTCGATGCCCCGAAAATAAATCTGCAATATTTATTTCAATAATATATATATAGAAAAATGGACGTCAACTCGTGTAAGACGAAAACTGTGGAAAATTGATACAAGGAGGGCGGGGGGACGAGGGGATTATAGGAAATTGCCCGCGGAATGGGATATTTCCTCCCACGAAGGACCGACGACGTTTGAAAACTGAAAAATATATTGTATTAAAATAAGCCGGATAACCTCGTGGAAAAGGTTATTATTTACGGGAGAAGAAAGTTAGGTTATGTTGTTATTATTATTATTATTATTATTATTGCTACAGTCTTACAGGAGCCGGGTGTCCGATAATTATTATACGTATTCGTTCGGCGGAGGTTTATCGATTACGTCGGCCTGGCCCGGTTGACCGTCACGGGTTGACCGTCACGGCTGCGAGCTGGAGATAAATTTCTTGGGATTTTTGAAAAGGCCGCTCGGCCATTCGGTACACTTTCGCTTACCGTCTCTCTCTCTCTCTCTCTCTCTCTCACTCTCGCTCCGTCATATACCCGTACGAGCGAGCATTTCGTATTTCGAGTAAACAGCGTCTGCCGTTGTATTATTGATTTTGTCGGTTCAAGGAGGTGGAGTAGGTGGAGGAGGTGGAGGAGGTGGAGGTGGAGGTGGAGGTGGAGGAGCTCGAGAAAATCCTCGGAGCGTGGATTTGCTCGAGAGCGAGCGGCTGGGTCGTGAGCAGTGCTGCGCAACGTAAAGAACGTCGGCTACGGAGTAATGCGTATTTACACGCGCTTGTAGGCCGGGGCATTGCATTTCACGGTAGTCGTGGGGGAGGGGGGCAGGGAAATTATTGGGACAGTTGGCTTTTATTTCTCGAGGAGATAAAGAGAAAGTAAGCGGCTCGAGGAGTCGCTGAAGAGGTAGAAGAGGTAGAAGAGGTAGAGGAGGTAGTCTTACCGGGTGAATTTATTCAAATTTATCCGTGACAGTTTTTCGGATCCCTCGCCTCTCCCTCCACCCCCTCCACCCCCTCGCCTCACCACCAAGTAGATAGAGATCAGATCAACTGGAGTACCAATGCTCCGCCGTACTGACAACTTCACTCGACTGCACTCGGGCCCCGATAAGCGCAATTGCACGTTTAATCGTTCGCAGATGCACTTTTGGAAGTCACGGACACATTATTAGCATCACGATAAGGAGATGATCGCTTATCATCTCACACCCCTCATCGCAATCAAGGCCAAACGAGCGAATAAACCCGGGCCCGACCTCCTTATTCCCTCCTTATGCCTCCTTATCCCTGCCCCTCCCTGCCCCACCGGCGACCCGTACTCCGTACTCCGTACTCCGTACTCCGTACACCATACCCCGTACTCCGTACTCCCCCGCTTATCGGCAGTCCGGGCTATTTACACGAGGCATTTCGATTCGAAAGAAGAAACAGAAAAAAAGAAAAAAAGAAAAAAAAGAAAAATCAATTGGCAGGCGGAGGTCGTGAGTGAGTGATAAGTCCTTGAACGTCGACGAGCTACAGGAGAAATAAATATTTACGGAGCCGTAAAGCCGTGAATTTTATAGCGTCAATCTCGTAATGCCAGGGCCTCGCTTATCTGATTAGCCGTCGATATTGACGATACGACTGACTTATATTATTACATTTCCTTAACCCCCAATGACCCCCGATAACCTTTCGACGCTTGAATTTCGAGGAGGACGTCAAGCTCCGTTAAGACCACGTCTTACACCGTGAACTCGAGATCAGTCGACGTCCGGAGTTGTCCCGAGTATAAACGCGATCATTTGTCCCGGTAAGAAATACAGGCTAATGATCACGGGGGAGGGGGGTACGGGAATTAATAAGAGTTACCGGTGGAGCGACTTCGCTTCGAACAGTACTTTACATCTTAAAATTTTACTTGTACTGGCCGACTCGCTTTAACCGTCAGTGCCGCTCGCGTTTACATGGAATAACCCCGGATAATTTCTTTGCGGCCCGTTCCAACAACCAAGACGACCCGGACAACGTCCTCTACATGCATGGCTCTCGTAACGGGCTTACGACGGAGACGCAGTGATACGAGCGACCTCCGGAGAGTCCGGCCCGGCGCCTCCGCGTCTACTTATATCTTGCTCCATTCGTATCCAATGAGGGACGGAGGGGGACGGAGGGGTGGGGGAGATTTTCATTGGGTTTTCGAACGAATTCGGTGGGATCGCGGTGCCCGGGACGGACTCGCACGTCGTATTCAAATCTAGCGGGTCCGGGTAGGCGGGACGTAAGTAGTGCGTGGTCGGGGGGCGGTGGGGTGTGGAGGAGGGAGGGAGACACGAGGTTCATTGGGTATGCAGCGACCGGAATTTCCGCGAGCAAGGGTGCCGGCATACGGTCATACGGGTGAAAAGCGCCCGGGTCTGCGAGTCTGGCTGGCTAATGACATGACGTCTTTCGGGAGGGAAGGGAAGCCCGGAGGCTGGTGACAAAGAACGTGGGAGCGGCGACGTACGTTACCGGTGACCGGCTGACCGCACGTAGGCCTCGTCCACTCGTAACGATCTCGATTGTTTATCCGGACGCAGCGGCCCGACGGTTACCTCCCGCAGTCGATGCGGTCACGACTCCACCGATAGGCCGACGTAAGGTCCATCCGCGTCTCGCATCCTAACACGACGGAGCATTCCCGGCGCACTCTGCCACCGTCGCGGCTCATTCCTCCCCTTCTATCCCGCCGCACCATACATTCTTACGAATAAAAACGATTGTTATAGCTTAGCGCTCGGATATTTTGCAAAATTCTTGTTGTTGTTGTTGTTGTTGCTGTTAAATGTAGAGTTTAAGCGTAAGGCCAATAAGCCTATTGGCTGAATAATAATTTGAATTCAGTCTCATTGGGGACTCATTGGCCGACGTGGCCACGCACACGACAGCTAAAGGCCCAGCCGATTACTTATCTCCCTCGAGAGATACTGCGCCCGAACCGCCTCGAGGAGATCTAGGGGCCGTGTATAACGCGGGAACAAGTCCCAGCGACAGGAAATAATTCATTTTAAAGAGTTGCGAGTGTTCCCCCTTTCGGCCCCTCTATCCGCGGTCCAATAAATGGCAGCGGCCCGGTCCGGCCTTAATTAAAAATCAGCCCCCCCCCTTCGTCGAGCCATGAAATCCGGAGGTTATTGGGGTTGGGTGGGATTATTTTTTTCAATTCCCGGCGCCCCGGGACGTTAAATGAAACAATCCTCCGTTGCCGGGAAAGCTCGTATACGCGAAGAAGAAGAAGAAGAAGAAGAAGAAGAAGAAGAAGAAGAAGAAGAAGATGTATGTATTCGGTATTCGTGGTGCCGAACAAACGACCCTTGCACTTTGACGGCTAGTACTCGTTAGGTCCACGAGGACGATGCGCACGGGCTTGGAGCGTGAATAAATTTAAAAAAAAAAAAAAAAGAAAAGAAAAAGAAGAAAAAAGTATCACTGCCCCCCCCGCCAATAACCCCAATAGCCCCAATAACCCCCAATAACCCCCAAGAGACATTCAGCCGCTCAAAGTCGACAAGGTTATATGTATAGAGCGGCATCGAAGGAGGGGGAAGTAGTAAAATAGTAGTAGTACCGAGGCGAGGCCAGGATACTGCGAAGATACATATCGATACTCGTTTGTTTGTTTGTTTGTTTGTCTAACCTCGAGAGGCGCACGGTAGTATCGATCGATCCTCGACACCTGGACAACCTCTCGTCGCCCGGCTCCTTCGGAGCGTCGACTGAATGTAAGGTTAAGTAGGCGCTCCCTCGGATTATCGAGTATTGGAAACGTAATGTATTCATAGAATCATAGAGAGACGGGTATGAGGTGATAATTACAGGCATCGACTTAGCTTCGATTCGATACTGACGGATACTTTCCGCCGTACCCGTGGCGTCTCCGTCGCGTAAAAATCCCCGGGCGGCCCCGGTGCCAATAACTCCTGGCTCTTGGTTATTTAATGCCCGTTAAATCCACCTGCGCGACTCCCACCCGCCCCCGTCTCCGCACCCCTCAGCATTTAATAAGCATTTGGCTGTACCGTTAGGATTAGGTCCCCGTTTGTCACCCCGCCGGTATCCCATGTATAAAAACATGTGACCCTGCTGCCGCTGCTGCCGCTGCTGCTGCTGCTGCTGCTCCCCAATAACCTCGTCTCTGGTCCCTCTCTTTCGCTCCCTCCGCGCGCTATCTATTAGCCATCGGCCAATAAATTAATAGATAAAAGTAAGCCGATCGCTTTGGTTGTTAGATTTCTGTGTGAGTGAATGGAATCCCGTGACTCTTGCCAGACCTTATTCGCAAATTACATTTACGACGGCACGTCATATCTCCCGATGGTCACCGAAAGAAGCCCGGAGTCATTGGGGTGGCGGGCGGGGTGTGTGTGTGTGTGTGATTATAAGTCGGATAAGTGTAAGTCGATTCGAACGACGTCGTCTCGACAACAATCGTGCCACCGCCACCAGCACCACCCCCTGCCACCCTCCGCCACCAGCACCACCCCCTGCCACCCTCCGCCACCAGCACCACCGGCTCGAAGCCACGGAATATTGGAATATTTAACGGAGACGTCGGATCGGCACCGAGGTCCGAGCTCCCCAGGTTGCGCACCAGGCGCCTCGCTCGGGGTATTATATATATATATATAAACCACGAATAACGGGTTAGCAAGTTACCTCGTCGAGCATGCGCGCAAGCCAGAGCTTGCGCCTAAGGGGTAGCTTTATGCTTATACAGGAAGTGCGGTCCGTCAGCCCAGCCCCGAGCGCTCTCCCTATTCATCCATTCGACACTCGGCTTTCTAAAGCTCACTTTTTTTTTGTTTTTTTTTTTTGTTTTTTTAGAAAGGAGTGGTGATAGATCCCGGGGGATCGAGGGCGATATTAGCTGGGACAATAATACCGTTAGCCCGGATTTCGTACAGGACGTCCAAGTACCGTAAAGCTTTGATAATTCGTAGGCAATTCGTAGGCCAGTGTTCGCGGTGGGAGATTAAGGAGTCTACGGAGGGAGGGAGGGTGGGAGGGAGAGGGAGAGAGGTGGGAGGGAATCTAGGAGGCATTAGGGCGGATGATACGAAGGGCGATCGTTTGAGGGAGGGAAGCCCTCATCGGGCCCTTTGATAGTCAACGGACCGGAAATGAGGGTCGGCCAGGGCTGCCCTCGCGGCCAGGAAATAACGCGGATCCCTTGGCCTGCTCGTTAGCCATGAATAATGCAGCGCCACCGGCAGACGCGGCTTTGATCTTTTGTACGGCGTTGGGATTAAGCCGCAGACGGAAGAAGCCGCTGCTCTCGCGGCGACGGCTGACAATGGCCGTCACTCCTGTCAACAAGCCCGTCTTCGAGGAGCTTCCACTCAACGCCGATGGCAAATTCGAATGAAAATTTCTCACCCTCCCCCTCCATTCCCTCTCTCTCACCCTCTCTCTCTCTCTCTCTAATCCCCCGTACGCTTATATTCCTTATGACTTACGGTTGTGGCCCCTCTCCGCCCCCCCGCGACGCCATGAAATGTACATTTGTAGGAATGTATTTGCCAGTCAATGCCGAAAACGTAGCCGGCGTCAGCTGCGCGCGACTGCATCCGGGACATCGCGAGTAATGGAATGCGTCAGGTTGTCGTTATGTCCCTCCCTATCTACCAGCTACGTCTACGTATTTCGCAGTTTGGATCACCTGTCGCGCGATTATACTTACTTTGGTGGTGGGGGGCGGGGAGAGGGCTTGGCGCACGTGCCAGACGCGCAACTACAATTCCTACTTCCATAGTCTGGAATTCCGTATAAATCCCCCTGCCCCCTCCCCCTGCCCCCTGCCACCAATAACCCCGGTGTCGCCGAGACAGGTGAATATATTTTACCGACGTAAGGTAAAGTCGCGGTATCCGTCCCTCCTCGCACCGGATGAATTAGAAATTTAGAAATTAGGAATGCTACCGAGGCCCCCAGCAGCTGCGAAAATCCGTGTTAACGAGCGCGTACGATGTAATCGGTGAGCGTGGCCGGATGCGTAGGTGAATCAGCTACGGCCGTCGACTGTGTACGCAACCTACGACGAAGATCATATATATTTTAAATAAAGGATAGGATTTATTCGGGGCCACGACGCAAGTGTGCGCTATTACGTCCGGCCAGGTTAGGCTGGCTCGGCTCGCCTCGGGCTCTAGTGAATTTTGTAGGTGGAAAAAAGGCCTGGTGCGCGCAACGCGCTTACGCGAGGCCGGGAAAAGCTTTTTACGAGCATCTGTAAACTTTAACGAATGTCGTCGAGTCGAGTCGAGTCGAGTCGGGCTCGATCTCCCTCGTTTACGCCCACGGATACGTGCCCTCTCCCACCCACGCACCCCCACGCACCCACGCGCACCCATACCCACGCAGCCGGGGAATAAGCATTTGAAACGAGACATTTTAAGAGGAGTTACTATCTCTTAAACTCTCATTAAAAATGTACGTCCCGGCTCTGCGGGGTTATTGGGGGTGAGTGTCTCCCCCCTCCCCCCAATAACCCGAATCCAAATGCGATTTAACGTTCGACACGCACGTATTTCCCCCCCCCCCCACGGTATTTTCGCGCATTACTTTCGCGTATCTTCGGGAGCAGAGAGACGCGACGGAATAATTGCGAAGCCATCAACTCTCTCTCTCTCTCTCTCTCGACTCACTTTTACTCGGTATAGGAGTCGCTCGTATACGTGTGCCCATTTGGCAGCTCCTTTCGTTATTTGGATTCGGGTTTTCCCCGGAATTTCCGAGACTCATTGAGCGGAGGGGCCCGGACGCGACCCTCGCTACGGGAATTATTCGTTCGCAATTATACACGACGAGCCTCGTATTTAGAATTTTAATAATGTTTATTTATTATACGGAGCCCGTATCTGGAGCGTGAACTCTGGCCGGCTTTAGCCTTTAAATAATTTAATTACACGTTACATTACAGGCAATACGACCTTGTTTCGGCGAATAAAATGACTTTACGTTGAGTGGATGGTACCGTTCGTTGGGCTGGGGTTGGGGGCAGGGAGGGGAGAGACCGACGAGGCCGTTATTACACAGGCTTTCGAATAATAATGTTCTCGTTATAAATAACTCCCGTACTTCCAAGTACATTTTCCTTCTCCTTATTTTCTTCTTCCGTTTTCTTCTTCGGTTTTCTTCGGTTTTCTTCGGTTTTTTTCTAAAGAATCGGAGGGCGCGCTCGAGAGCCAGGACGATTAATGACTCGATTAATGTATTAGGGGTTATTGGGGTTATATCTGCCGGGGGGCCGTCGCTCGGTACTTTGGCCGACTCTCTGAATGAGGCCAGAGACTCTCGTTTATTGAGTTTTGTGTTGCAGTTGCGAGTCCCCGCGGGCGCTTCCAACATCGAGTCGAGTCGTGTCGAGGGGGTGGGGAGCCGTCAGATCCGGTAGGGATAAGGCAAGCGTTAGTAGGTAGACTCGTGGTAAGGGACTCTGGGCCGAGTGACCAACCACGGAGTCAAAAGCACGTGCCTCGATGCTCGATGCTCGACGTAAGGGGTTTGACGAGGGTCTTACCGACGCCGAGGAATTCCGAGATCCCGGGGAATGCACTTGGTCCGGATGCGCATTTGATAAGGCCGGAAGACGTGCCGAGGCTCGGCAGTCGACCACGGGAGGTCCGAATGTCCTCGAGCTAAGAACCCCGGCCGCATCCTGTCCACAGTGAGGATAACCGACCCGGGTAGCGACTATCGAGTGCTGGCCACTAACCCGGCCAAATGTCTCTTAGCTTCCGGTAAATGTCCCAGCCCGCTATCAAGCGATTGTCATTGGCTGACACTCTCGACTCTTTGTCTAGCCGAGCGGCTACCATCCTTCGAGATAAGCCCTCCTTATCGCTACGCTCTCTCTCTCTCTCTCGGCCGCGCGCGCTTACAATCCCGGCTATAACGGCGCGAACCTCCCTCGGAAATAACCTCTCTTTCTCTTTCTCTTTCTATCACTGACGATAGAAGAGCGATAGAAGAGCGAGACAAGAGGGAGACAGTCAGGTAGACAGTTGGGGAAAAATGTCGATTACATCTAGTCGCGTTCAATTATTATGGAACTGAAATATCGAATAGGAAGGGGATGCCGCTCTATGGGGTCTAGTTGCACGGGCCTCCCTCTTCCCTCCTCCGCTCTTGCATAGTGGCAGCACGAGCCTTTTTCGTTGCGTTTGCTAACCGTGACTCGTCCCACCCCGATCCCCTCTGCCGGATATTCCCTTCGTATCCCAATAGCCATCTCATCGCCCGGCCGGAAGCTGGCGCCTTTAAGTGGCCCTGACGACGAGCAGGAGATGGAGGAGGAGGAGGTGGAGGAGGTGGAGGAGGGGATGAAAAAAAAAAAAAAGAAAAGAATAATACTCTAGGACAAATGAAAAATCCGAGGCGATGGAATTTCACAGCCAAGGGTTAGTTAGGGAGATTCGTTTGTGGGCGAGCGTACCGCCGACTACGGATAATGGCGGAGCAATCCTCCGAGGTTAAGGAATTAAAAAGGCTACGAGGAGAGGCATTTGATTAAAGCTGCGGTACAAGAAGTGCAAGTGCGACGCTCAAGTGACGAGAGATTAGACTCGAGCGAGTCATCAAAAGCCAAGGAGAAGGAGCAGGAGGAGGAGGTGGAGGTGGAGGTGGAGGTGGAGGAGGAGTATCGTTAATGAAGTCGAACTGTTCGCTGAGTCGGGCCCGTAAAGGGGATGGGGATGGGGGGGCCGAGAGTGAGTGAGACCGAGAGGGGGGGATACAGCGGATTCCAGCCATACTTTGTAAACGAAGGCTTACATAAATAGCGTCAGCTAATTAGGATTCCGAAGCTACTCCTTGCTAAATAATAGGGAGGCACGCGAAGAATTTCCAGTCTGCCGAGCGAATAAAGCTAAATAAAACAAGATATTTGCAGGCCAATATGAATTTTATCGCTAGCTCTTTGTCTATGTCTCTCTCTATCTCTCTCTCTTCCTCCCACCCTCTTTGCATTAGCCTCGACATAATAATTCGGCTCGCATAGTTACGGGTATGAACTTTTGAGATTAATCCGGCACTGGGGATATACGCGCCCAGAAGATCGATAACAATTCCATCGTTCCCTTTATTTACATTTTTGTTTTTTTTTTGTTTTTGTCTTTTGTTTAAATCGGTCCAACTCCGTCGAGTGGCCGTATGCTTTATTAAGAAGACGTCGTCGCGTCGGGGACTCGTATCGCAAAAAAAAAAAAAGGGGAGATCTTTCGTCCGAGGTTCCCTACTTTACGTCGAGGGTCTCTGTCTCCTCCGTAGCCTCGTCCCGGCCTCCCCCGTCGGCTAATCGATTTCTTCCCCGCGAGTCTTCTTCTTCCCGCCCCCCGCACCTCGTTTAATTCGGGAGGGGATTAAACGAGCAGCAGTGGCAGCAACGGCAGCGGCAGCAGCCACTTATTTATTTATTTAGCCTTTCTTTTTCTCCCCCCGCACCTCTCGTCAGTTAGGAGACGAGGTCGGTCGCGGGCCGTGCACGCGCCACTGCCGCTCGAAAGTGGCAAGTGAAAATTAAAGTTTTATTATGTCGCCGCTCGTGTCGGCGGGAGCCCCCCCCCCCAATTCCTTATATTTCACAAAGCCCCAACTTTTCAGTAGTAAAATCTTAGAAAGAAACGAGCAAAAAAAAAAAAGGAGAAAAAAAGAACGAAAAAAAAGAACGAGAATAATACTAAATATTAATACTAAATATTAATATTAATAATAATAATGATAAATTCGCTGGGTAAAATGATATCGGGGAGTGTGCGCATACGTCAGCGGACTTATTGTATCAGGCAGGGCAGGGCACGGGGATTATAAATCCGTGCACGGGCAGGTGGAAGAAGGGGGGACGGGGGACGGGGACAGAATGACGAATAAGGGCAATTTTGGGTAAAAAATCTAGTCGAGCAATTCATAATCGAGCGAGTGGTTAGTTGCTTTAAAGAATGCCAAGCCGTTCTTACCTTCACTCCCATCCGTGATCTTTCTATTTCTATTTCTATTTTTTTTTTTTTTTATATTATATTATTTTATTAAGCTGCGCGTACGCGACGTATTTAAGGGAATTAAGTAGGGACGAGTGGGTATTGGTAGTCGATGATGGGCTCGAGATCGGGCTCCGCTCCCTGAAGGAAGAGCTCGGGACCGCTGGACAACTTCTCTTCACCCCGACCCGATCGACAATTGCGATTACAATACATACGAAGAATGACTTGAAGACGGGACACGATGTCCTCGGTATAATTACGTATACGTATCGGATATTACGTGTCCACGTGGCTCGCAGTCGTAGAAGGGGAGGAGAGGCTTGCGACGACGACCCTCGATCAGTAATAATAATAATAAGAATGAGCTCGGGCTTAAAGCTCTTAAAGGGTTACTTTCGATCGGGATCGTGTTTATTATTGGGCCCGATTCTATTGGAAATAGAAATAAATAGTCGCAATGACCAGCGACATCAGGAGCAGCAGGAGGAGCAGGAGCAGGAGCAGGAGCAGCAGCAACGACGGTAATCGTAGTGACGAGCTTCCATCTTGCATTTTGAATAAAATACAAAAGAGAAGGGGGAGAAAATGCTCTGAGGCCAGATGAAAGATAAAATTCACGAGCCTCAGTTGAAATCCGAGAGTCATTATTAATAAGTCTGTGTGTAGGTCATTGTGACTCGGCTCCGTGTGAGATATTCAAGCCAGATTCTGTGTATTTTAGCCAACGACTAATTTTCACTAAAAGAGGAATTATTATTATGTGTGAAGCCGAGTAAAAAATAAAAACCGAAACCGAAACCGAACAGAACAGAACAGAACAGAACGGAAACAAGAAAACGGACCAATAGGAGCGATCGGTCATAGGAGATCCGATAAATGGAACCGAATCCCGGCTAAGAGGAAAATAAAATATAAATGAATCGGTGACGGACAGAGTTCAAATTGCCTTTAAGCCCCTCGCCCCTCACCCCTCATCACCCTCTAGCCCGCGGCCTTTTTAATATTAGCGTAGTCGAGCCGGGGGGGGAAGGGGGCCAGTGGCGAGATACCGAGCCTCCGAGCCTCCGAGCCTCCGAGCCTCCCCTCGTCTCCTCGCCTCTGTAAAAGTGATTAAACTGGACTCCTCGAGCACCGGCACAACGAGGGCTTGTGCAATTTTTCGCTAACTCGAATAGCGCGTAACCGCCCACGGTTCCCAAGTACCGTGTAGAATTAATTAGATAAACAACAGAGGCTGGCTGGCTGCTCCCCTATCCCCCCGCTCAACGATTAAACTCGCGAGACGGGCGCCCGACAAGGATACGTCGGTTACTCGAGGGTTGTTCGAGGGTTGTTCGAGGGTTGTTCGAGGGTTGTTCGAGGGTGAGAGAGAGAGAGAGATATATATAGAGTACTTGGATAATTACAGGCAATGGTCATTGTGGTTAATTTAGGCTGTAAACAGTAATCGGGAGCCTTAACAGTAATCGGTAATATTTCCTTTCCGGTTAAAATAGGATTACGATGTGCGCCGGCCTCGCCTCTGTCCCCCCCCCCCCCCTCAGCCGGTCCATTTTTTATTTACGCTGTGCGGAAGCTTCGTGACGCCGTTCGAGTTCGGCTACGCAACAACAATAGCCCGCAAATTCCTGGTGTTAAAGTGATGCGGTGCTCGTCTTCTCCTGGAGGAGCATAAGGTCGCTAAGGCTCGTAGAACAACAAGGTTCTCTGGTCTGTTTTTTTTTTCTTTTTCTTTTTTATTGTTCATACGACGGACATTTGAGAAATGTATCGCGGTGGCTGTGGGGGGGGGAGAAGAACGTTTATTTAATCGATATACATTTTGCACTGTACGAGCGCGTCTACGAGGTTGCGAGTCGAGAAAGGTCTTTGTTAGAGACGGGGGTGGGGCGGGGGACGGATGGCTAGGAGGAGGAGGAGGAGAGTCGTCGTGTTTTTGTCGTGGAGTCGTCGAGTCGTGGAGTCGTGGAGTCGTGGAGTCGTGGAGTCGTCCAACCAAGAGGTTAAAGGATTATATTATTGGATGGGAGGAAGGGGAGGGGCGAGGGAGGGGGCGAGGGAGGCCGCGTTGAAATACACAAGCTCGAAGGACCGAGGCGGAGAAATCGAAGGAGCATCTTAAAACGTCGGGCAAAAGAGTCACTTGACAGGAACTCGAGCTCTTCACCAAGTTCGTGACGGGGGGGGGGAAAGGGTTCCGTGGCCGGGGGGATGACGACGACGACGACGACGACGACGACGAAGGGGCTCGGTACGGTTGGAAGATCGATGCGGCCGTCGTAGGTAAATAAGCCCCGACGCGAA
Organism: Ceratosolen fusciceps; assembly: GCA_018883505.1. Classification (NCBI taxonomy): domain Eukaryota; kingdom Metazoa; phylum Arthropoda; class Insecta; order Hymenoptera; family Agaonidae; genus Ceratosolen; species Ceratosolen fusciceps. The sequence continues at coordinate 6,119,450 of RCIC01000011.1, forward strand.
GCTGCTGCAACGTGTTTACAGGAAAGTCGAAAGTTGAAGTCCCGGGTGTCTCCGGCTCCCCGAATAACGCCCGACGAGTAGATTAAAACGGAGCTTCGTCGCATAGTCGGCCGGGGGGTGGGGTAGGGCGAGGCGAAGGGACGCGCGCACGCCTCCTTATTTTCCCCGAGATCTCGACTCCACTCCCCCTCACCCTACCTACCTCACTCCCACTCCCCCCATTTCCAGAAGCCGGAGTTTTCGAGTCTCGCGAGGCAGTTTATACGCCCCCCCCTTCCCCCGCGCGAAGCTCGATGTCCTTGCCAGGGAGCGTTATCAGGTGGCGCTCGGAGGTGGGGGGTGGGGGCGGGCCGAGATCGATGGAGGCCGCGGAAGCGGATAACGGCCGACACAGGCGTTTAAGGCTGCCGCGCTCAAAACACATGTCGAGAGCTAACCGGGCTCGTACGTACAGCCAGCCTCGTTATAGAGAGGAGGTCCGCCGTCGGGGGCGGCTGGAAGGGCGGCTAACCGAGAGTAGATATCGAGCGGTGCATCGTGTCGTCAGGATTGAATTTGTCTCGGGGTTATTGGGGACGGGGGACGGGGCGCGCGTTGCGACCTGCCAGTACCTGCTAGCCGGAAACGTATTTGAATCAATATATGTTTGCGGCGCGCCGCGGTCGCGCCCCATGGCCAACGGGGATTGTTTTGGCGTGGGTTGACGGTGGGGGAGGGGAGGAGGGAAGGAGGGCAGGAGGGCAGGAGGCTGGAACGGACAGCGGCACCTGATAAGTTTTGTCCGGTCGGCTCGCCGAGCTCTCGAAAGAGCCCCGACAAGAGTTTCCCCAATAACCCCGGGGTACCTTAACGACTCCGGCTGCCTGACCGCGACCCCGCCACCCCCCGCCCCTCTTTATAGGCGAGAGAGCGCCTCCTTAACCGCAGACCCGTGTGCGCGGCGAGCCTTTATTAATTACGGCGACGACGAAAGAATGGGATCGACGTGTCCGGGAATATCATTGTGTCGCTTCCATTGTGGTAGTGCGTATTTACATGGAGCGGCCCTCTTACTTAACCCCCTCTCGCGCCTTCGCGGGTGTCCTCCGTGATCGACGACCCGGAGCGACGACATCGGCGAGACCATAACGACATATACAATCCTTACAATATATCTCTGCGAAGTGAACGAGCCGGGCCGTCGATCATTATACTTTATTCATTAGCCCATACCGTCCACAAGAGTTGTCGGCTACGTTGATATACAGATAAACAAATAAATAAATACCGTTTCGTCGTGTAACGGAGTCGAGCTGCGCGCGTTACGTAAATCGCGGATATTAATTTACTATCTGTCGGCACAATGACTTTGACAGAAATTTATAATATATACCCCACGCGGGCTTTCCGACTCCCCTTTTCAACTCTCGAGCCCGTACATTCGTATTGGCGCATAATTAATTATATTTCTAACGCCCTCACCCCCCCCCCCCGCCCCCCGTGCGGATCTAATTAATCGCAATGAAACGAATCGCGCTGCCCGCACGGGATCATCGACGATTCACGCAATCCTTTTTTGCTGGACGATCGACGTCGTGGTCGGGGGTCGTGGTCGTGGTCGGGGGTCGCGGTGGGGGGTCGGTCCGCCTTTAAAGGTACGGAAAGTCCTGCAGAAGGATATAAATTTCCCTGCCTCGGAAGAATCGAGGACTCCCCCTCTCGCCCTTACGCGGCATCGGTAACCGTGTCGTCGTGCAGCCTGCCGCGCGACTGCGAAGAACCTTCCGAAACTCCTGCTCGGGGAATTCCCGCGGGAGGTTATGCATGAATTTTCCGAGGCTTCGACGATTTTTTAAAACCCATTTTCCAGGATTGCTTATCGTCCCACGGAACCGTCGCCGTATTCCATCCGCCCCGCCCCCTTCCCCCCAATAACCCCGCTTGTATATTTTGTATAAGGAAGTGTAGGGAGCGAGTGTAGTAGGTGCATCGGCGATTGTTACCGGTCGGGGAGTCGGCCGCCGTCCCCGTATACGCTGCTGCGGAAGCCGCAGCTCCGGCCGAACCTAAGGCTGCCCTAAGCCTTTATTTGCGTCACGAGAGGGGATTCGTTGCCGGTAAAGGACGTCTTTATTGGCTACTCCTGGCTACCGATGGAGATTTATCGAAAGCTTTGGCCGGTTATTGGCCGGTTACATGCGGGGGGGAGGGGGAGGGGTGAAGGGGCTGGGACGCGATTATTTATACGGGGAATCGTGCCGATTGTGAATTAGCTCGAACCCCCGGGAACACCCGGGAACACCCGTGTATTATTATCGGTTTGACGTCCCTCCCGTCACCCCCACCCGTCACCCCCACCACCACCGCCACGGAGGACAACAAGGTCACGAAACGGGGTCCGCGTGTACTCGGCTACGGCTCAGCCCGCGAAAATAACGCCAACTTAACCCCCTTTTTCCGATGCTATTGGGCGACGATAAAAGTACTGCCTATTCTTTCTTTCTCGTCGCATTCGTTATTCGCCGAGGATAAAGTTATCGTCCATTTCCATGCGTCCTTATACGTCCGGACGCTCGCTCGGCTTCTTTAACCCCAACTCTCAATAACCCCAACTCCCCCCAATAACCCGCCAATAACCCGCCAATAACGCCAGCCCATCGCTCGCTCGTTTCTACATGAATAATAAATACGAGAGGGCGGGCGTAGGGGGAGGGGGGAGGGAGCTAGCGTCGCGGCGTCGCCCTTTTCACCTTTAATTTAACGGGCGTTTAATTATTTTTGCCCCGAACTTTATCGTCCAATAAAATTTACGTCCACGGCCAATGCGGTCCGCCTGAAAAACACCCGCCCTCCGTAATATACTCTTCTTCCAGGTATAATTTGCACCTCGTAGGCGCGTTGCGTACGTGTGCGCGTGGCCCCCCCTCCCCACCACCGCCCGAGCGGCGATTACGGGTGCATTTGCCGTATTACTGAATCATTAAGTATACGTAATTACTCTGCCGGCAGCTTTTTTCCCCCTTAACTACCGCTCAAGCCATACGGGCATCGGAGCGAGAGAGAGAGAGAGAGAGAGAGAGAGACTATCCATCTCGTCGTCCCTTGCGTATCGTAATGAAATTAAATGAATTAATCGGCCATTAATTCTATCGGATGCCTTTGAGCATTTGGCCCGGCGCCCTTTCGATTCGCCGATCCCTTAGGAAAATGTGTCCTCCTTACGAGGACTCTTTTTACGAGGCGTCGTTCTCATTTTATAGGCCCCCCCCCCTTTTAAGAGGTCGAGCTCACGCCCCCGAGATCCTTTATATATATATATATATTCTCTCTCTCTCTCTCGCTCTCTTTTTTTTTTTTTTTCGTGGCAAGCAATGTTTACGCATATCTTTGCCCGTTAGTTCGCGAGCCGAGATACAGAATACGATAGCCGTCAAGCCGGTAGAGAGCCGTGTGTGTGTGCGCGGGGTGTGTGCGCGCGGGGGAGGTATCCGTGTTTGTGGGAGGAGGGAGGGGGCCGGAGCGGAGAGGCATGAATCGTGACGAATGTATCCGTAAAAAAAAATACAAACGAATGATCTACCGGGCAGATGGGAATCTCGTTCAGCCCTCCCTCCCACTCCTCCCTCCCCCCCACCCCCTCCCCCGATCGTAGAGAGCGCCAAGAGACAAAGGATAAAGGAAAGCACGCGTGGAGTTGCATATAAAAAGTCCTCTCTTAATTTCTGGTATGACGGCTCGCAGTCGCTTTTCCTTTCGCTATGACATTTTTGATTGGATTTCAGGGAGCTTCCGTTCCCATTTCGATTGAAGTTTTCTCGTTACAAAACCGCGTCGACGCAGATTAATTAACGGCTCTCCGTACGTATCTCCTCCCGCTGCCTCGTACGTCAAATTAAAATAGAGGGGGAGAGAGAGCGGGTAGGGAGGGAGATAAAGAAACGAAATGGAAATGAAAAACCAACAAGACGGGAGAAGAAAAGAAAAGAAAAAAGAAAAAAGAAAAAAGAAAAAAAAAACCAGGTAAAAGGATCGAGGAGAGGTCTGGATAAATGATGAGCTACAACAGCTCGCGCGCGAATGGCCGTAGCGATGATGAAGGGGCCGGTCCCCCCCACCCCACCCCTCCCTTAATTATGAATTATCATGATGACCATTAGGTAAGCTATAGCTGGTCGGGGGAAGGGGTCCCCGGGAGAAGACGCGGGCGGACGCGCGACTATATGGAATTGTACGGATAACGTATTTCCCTTTTATTAATAAGGTTGGCGCTTGATGGATGATCGGAACGTGGGGGGGGGGTGGGGGGGGGTAGCAGCAGTAGATCACGTCGACGGACGTTACGGGCGCCATTGGATCGTTCGACCCACTCGATCTCGAGATCACTCGATGTAAAAGCTACAAAACGTTTCGTAAAAACAATCGAAACGAGTACAAGGTAATTTGTCATATTTAAAAAATATTCTTTCTTTGTTCCGACACGTAATGACATAACGCTATATCACGTAAACCCGAGCCCTTTGACCTCTGTTTCTTTACCTAACACTGACAACGCGTTAATCTTAATATTGCACTCGCACTCTCGCAATCGAACGATAATTTACTTTAACGTTAAAGTGTAATTCATTCGGGACGCGGAGAGCGTGAGAGAGAGAGAGAGAGAGAGAGAGAGAGGGAGAGAGAGAGAGAAGAGCCGTATGACGTCACATCGCGCAAGTCGTAAAACGTGAATAAATCATCGAATGACGCAACGACTCGCTTACTGCGATTAATGCACGAAAGTGGCGTATCGATAGATCGAGCGACCATGGCATGTAGTTTTAAATTGTCCACCTGCTTGAACGATCGAGGACAGTGGAGATTACGGGGTGGACGGATGGATCGGCCACGAGTGCCCTCGGAATTATTGTACAAGGCCCCGGCGCAAGTAGTACGTATCTGTAAATACGAGTTCCATTGATCAATGTTGCCTTCGTAGCGGATCGATAGGCAGGATTAAAAAGGCCAGCCGTGAATTCGTAAGTTTGGAGGGTGGCTGGGAGGGGGGGTGGCTACCATAAATTCGAAGGAGTCTCCGCTTCTGCTTCGCCGAAGCAGGCTCCTTTCTTCAAACGGAGTAATTGTTAAGGGTGGGGGTAGGGTTGAGAGTTAGTGAGGGAGGACGGGAGGCGCGGCGTGATGGTATATATATATATATATATATAGGGCGAGGATAAGGGGCCGGCGATCCTTTGGGAAATTCCGCGCACCGGCCTGCGGTAAATAATGACCGGAGCCTCTCTGATAAAGAATCAGGAGGGTGAGCGCCGGCTGTCGGTAATTAGAAATAAAGGTAATAATAACGTCGCCCGGGAGTCGTCAAGTCGGTTTCCCAGCATTTCCTCGAGAGGTGTGAAGAATCTCGGGCTCGGGAGCCGACTCGCAATCAAGAGTCTCGAATCATCCGGGCGATTAAGTAAAGGGGTCCACCAGCCCCGTCGGCCCCTCGGCCCCTCGGCCCCTCGGCCCCTCGGGCGCTCACCACATGGGAAATCATCATCTTACCTGATGCTTGTTTACGGCCTCGGAGAGATACCTACCTACTTATACATCTATATACATATATATATATATGGGCATACGAAGCGAATACGTGAGTGAGAGAGGGAGGGTAGAGGGAGGGGGAGGGAGAGCAACAGCCCCGGCGGCGTCCTCGTCCCGTGACCGCGAGACTCATGCTGCCTCGAGGCTCGTTAATCATAAAGCTCGCGCTTTGAATAGCCGATCCTCCGCCCGGTCTATTTACTTTTATTACCGGCCTCCCCTCGCCCCCACTCACCCACCCACTCACCCACTCACCCACCCACCTACCTCCCTCGCCACCTCCCTCACCGTCCCAAAAGCCATCCGTCATTGTCCGGCCCGGAGCCCGGGCTGCGGGCACACACGCCTGACCCCCACCCTCAGCCCGCTCTCTTCCTCGTCCGCTGCCACGGAGCTGCTGTGCGCGTAAATCTCAAACTCCCCGACAGCTGGTGTATTCGGCCAGGGAGAGACGCCGTAGTGTGGAGGGCACCAGTCTTACCAACTGTAAACGGCCGGACCGCTTCTGACCGAGTGCTCTCGAACGTCCCTCCCCGGCCCCGCGCTACCGGAAAGTCTCTCCCCACACCCCCGCGCCTCCTGCAGCTCCGCGATCCTTGCTTCGGTCCTCGGTGCCCTTTTTTTTATTTTCTTCCTTCCTTTCTTTCTTTCTTTAATTTCTTTCTTTAATTTCTTTCAAGGCCACCGACCTACGAAACTCCGACGTCCGTAAGCGGCTTTAGAAGCCGATTCGAGCGGAGCGGCGGCCCCCCCTCCCCCCGTACGTAATTACGAGTATTCTATGCTCTCGATGCAGTGACGAAGCCTCCTCACCTCTCCTCTCGTGCGAGCGCCGGACCAGATACGCTCGTCGCCCCATTATGACTGCTCGATTCCCTGTTTGTTTTATAACCGGCATTGCCTATTTCCTACGCTTACGCCGAATCGTAGCGTATCCACGCGAACTCGCTCCCCCCTCCTCCTCCTACTCCTGCCCCGGACGAGTAATCGTTTTTATTTTTTCGCGGTTGATCCCGTGGCCGAGGGTCGGAGTAGACATTAGATAGATACCCGACAGCAGCAGCAGCCTCCCCCCCCTCCGTAAACAAACCCCAGTTTCTTAATAATTAGCCCGTACGGATAATTGCTAATTGAATCGCTTCTCCCTACCCCCACCCGCAATACATCGAATTCGTCCAATGGGAATTAATTTCATCGACTCGTCAGCTCTAAGGATACAAATAATGTGCAGGTGGGTGTATACTCCCGAGTACTCCGCTACTCTGGGGAGGGGGTCTTTTTTTTTTTCTTTTTCCAATCGAAATGAATGTATGAATGTAAGTGTCGTCAGCCTCCCGGCGAGCGCCGTTCGCCCGGATCTTAGGAACGGATCGATTACATGGCCACGGTCCCGGATGGAAGTCCCGGAGCACGGCCGATCCGACTTCTCTTTTATAACTTTTCTCTTTCCTTTCTGAACGCGGACGGAGTGAGCTCGGCCACTGGCGGGACATTAATTAAATCACGTAGGTGGGTGCTGGTGGTGGTGCTGGTGGTGGAGCATCGCCAGTTATGTGCAAGTTACGTGAAGGGGGGAAAAAGTGCTCAGCGACCAAGGTTATTGGGGTATTATTGGATTGGCGGGTTGTAACGGGGCGGGTAGGGCGGACCCTCCTCTGCCCGGATTTTCCTCGCAGGCAATGAAGCGATCATTTTTAATGCTCCGCTCGCTTACGATGAGTCCGTAAAAACAAAAAACGAGTAATGGACCAAGAGTTTAGAGACGGACGTCGTCGGCTCGGCGGATATTATCATCGGACGATGAAAAAATTCATAGGCCCGTCGATCGGCTTGACTATAAATCGGCTACGAGTGCCGGGCTCTCTGCCTTGGCATGGGTAGGGGGTAGGGAGGGAGGCGAGGACGACAACGACGACGACGACGACGACGACGACGACGAAGGCTGACTGACTGGCCAGGGCGAGTACGTAATGGCCTCGTCGGCGCGTCCCCGACTCGAAGCTCGTCTCGAGCGAAACAAAGGACGCTCGCTTTCCTTTCCCATCCTTTCCCATCCTTTCCTTTGGCAATACGGTATAAACTCCTTCCTCCCGACGGAGCCTGGACGAACGCCGGGGCTCGGGGCCGTAAAATAAACGGCGTCGTTTTCACCTCCATCTGGGTCAGTTGGCGAGCGCTAGCGCGGCCTTGAAACTCACCGGCTGATTAATGGCTCCGCGGCCGGCGTCCTGTGGCCGAGGGGCGAGGGGAGCAGGGAAGGAGCGGGCGACGAGTCAATTACCAGGGACGGTGGTTGAGGGGCAGGGGGGGCGGCGGGTAGGTAGGGAGCATCATCCTCCCGGTGTCGGGGAGACGAGCTCGGCCGGAGAATCCCCGAGATAGATAGAGATCCTGGACGCGGAAAGTCTCGCCTCCCCCCCCCCCGACCCCAATCGATACTTCCTCCGGCGGAAAGCTCAGCCGCCGCTACGAGATCGACGATAGGCCGTTCGAGTGGTCCGGTGCTCGGAATCTCACCCTCTCCTCGATCCTTCCTCCACCTCCGTCCCACATCGATATCATCTCACTTTGTAGTCCTTGGTTCGCTCGGACTCCGTCCTCCCCTTGTCCCCCAAACGTAAAGTACCGAGGGCTCCCTCGCTGCCGGTGCGATCCATCCTCTCGCCTCTCTCGATCCTTATCCTGACATATTGACTGTCATTACGAATACAGTTTATATCGCGGCACATTGAATAATATGAGTCTGGATCGCAGATCGGGTCTTGCCGGCCCGCGGCAAGACACTTTCGCACTCGGTTTATCATTTTTATTTCCAACGACTCGCTCGGCCCCCGGCTGACCGTCTTACGAAGATCTTATCCGTGACCGTTTTTGACGGCCTCAAGCTCCCGCATTAATAGCTCATTAATTTTTCCGAGTCCTTTCGAGTCCTTTTTACCTGAACGGTAGGAGTCCCTCACCCCTCACCCCACCCATTGCCAGAGTTTCGCGCGTAAGAAGTATCGCCGCCACTAATCAATAGGGATCGCGGGTGGAAAACCATTGGCGAAGCTGTTATTAATGGGCGGATTGCAGGAGCCTCGCCTCCTGCAATTCTACCATACCAATGCCGGCCATATTCAATCCGAAGTGGATCTACGGATCCACTACGCGCAGCCATCCTTCATCCGCGCGGATCTGCATTGCGGATCTCCAGATTTAATAAAAGCGACTGCGAGATTAAGGTGTAGCAGGGAAATCTCGGGGCTGGGGCTGGGGGTTGTGGGGTGGGAGTGTAGGGTGCGGGGGAGTGCACGACCTTCAAAAGTGGAAAGAATGAGTCGGGAATGACTTGGAGCGGATTACGGGCCGTGAAGGATGGCCGAGCAACCACCCCTTCCCAAGACCCTCGGGAGTGAGGGGGTGGGGCGGGGGTGGGGGACCACGGGCTCTGTCATGAATCAGGCGAAGCGTCCGGTGCGCGTCCTGTGCGCGTCCAGCCGCGTGTTCCATTCGGTCGCAGTCGGCGCGGGAGCATTGGGGGATACAGCAACGGATGTGCCTGGCTTGGCGGCTCGCCAATACCCCCCTCACCATCCCTCGCCACCCCCTCTTCCATCGTCGCTCGAGTTCCAATTTCCGAGGAGGCCTGGCGGCGCAGGTTATTGGGGTTATCGAGCTCGCCCCGTACCCTCTGCTCACTCGTCCGCACCTTCCTTTTATTTGTTTTATTTGTTTTATTTGTTATATTTATTTTATTTTCTTCTCTTTATTATTATTATTATCACGCCAGTACGCGTTCGACTAGACGAAAATGGCCGGGGAGCTCTCTGCGGCCAGGAGGGAATTAGAGACTTGCCGTTAGGTGGGCCGCGTGGGCGTTGGCGCGGACCGATAGCCACGGGAGCCAATAAACGTACGGGACTAATCATCTGAGCGAGTACCGGATACCTACGAAGGTATTTTTTTTTATTACGAAGCTCGCGCTAAGGCTAAGGCTCAGTCAAGGGAGGCTCTCGAGAGCTCCGGGGTCGACCGGACCACGTCCTCTTACTCTCGCCTACCTAAGATAAGATATCGGATAAGATAACACCCCCCCCCCAATAACCTCCCGCTCCTAATTAACAATCGTTAGACCGGTTGGAGGAGGAGGGGGGGGGTCCCTTTCCAGAAATTCCATTGCAACGCGGCGACGACGAGTCCACGTGCAGAAGCACTTCACCCGCAACTCGGAATATCTCTCGCGATAATTAATAAAGTCGTCGAGCCACCCGGACTCACTCCTAATACAATGGCGGGCCGCCTCCTTAGGAGCCGAGCCAAACGAAGTGCCGACGAAATATCAAAGACTCTACGTTTTGTACTTGGCCTAAGTTACTCGCTGCTCACGCTCACGCAACTCCGTCGCCCCTCGAGCCGGGAAAACCTCTTAAATATTTTCGGAAAGTTCCACGCTAGCTCGACGTTCGACCCGTCCGAACCCACTTTTACCCATACATTCGCGGGAGGCCATTGCTGCGGGTGGGGGTGGGGGGAGTTTGTGGAATAAGCAGCCGATCCCGATAACCCCATAACTCCTGCCTTACGAAGTCTATGCAAATTAATAAATAAGACGAAAGGGTTAATACGTAATAATAATAATACGGAGGAGGAGGAGGAGGAGGAGGAGGAGCGATAGGAAAAATTCTGGCTAATATAGTACGAGGATTAACTTTGCTAATCCCCGTGTAATGAAAATCTTTATGAAATAATAAATTTCAATGCAAGTGCTTAAGAAGAAGAAGAAGAAGAAGAAGAAGAAAAAGAAAAAAAAAAAAAAAGAAAGAAGAGAATACCAGTACCTTAGGTAAGGGAGATAAATTTTTTTATAGTTATACTTCTTTGGACGACTACGACGACTACGACGACTACGACGAGGACGAGGAGGTGGAGGTGGAGGGAGGTATTATCGGCAAGTTATCTTCGACTGCAAAAGCCTTTATACCGTAAACATTCGCTTTAATAGCCAGTGAAAAGCTTTTATTCGTCTCCCCTGCCCCCAGGGAGGGAGGGTTTTACATTATACTTTCCATAAAATCTAGATAAATTTATATGCACCGATAAAACGTTAATAACGATCGCTTTGGCTCGTGTCGGCGATGACGATACGAGCCGCTGAGGAATTACGAAATTTGGATTTACGCCGCTTGTAGCCGCGCGTAGCCGTGCGCGTCTACGGACGGAGTCTCGACCGGCAAGACGAGGCTGGACCGTATGGCTATGGGTATGGGTGGGGGTGGGGAGGGAAAGAGGGATCCGGGCGATTAACTCGGATATCTCGAAACTCGATGACATCGTAAATAAACAGAGTCGAGGTTTTTTGGCAGACCACCGGGTTGGGCGGGCGCCCGGCCGCCCGCGGAGCATCGAACTTATAAAATTGCAATGCAAAAGTGCCCCGCTATCAATTTACGTGCTTCTTTATTTATCTTCGGAGGCTGCGGAGGCTGCGGAGGCTGAGGGGGGGCGAATTTAATGTGGCGAGGCCCTCGACGGAGAGCGATCCGCGGCTCGACGTTAAGCCGATACAAGATGGAACGATGGCCTATCTATGCTATGGAAGCCAGAGGCCGAAAGCTCCGACGGAACTCTAATAAGAGATCAGCGGCTTTTTACCGTCCCGGGACGGTCATCAGGGCCGCGAGCCTGTGACTGAGAGACATTGATTGGCATAATCTCGCCGACGAGATTAGCCCGGACATCCAGATCGAGATGGAGATGGACATGGAGATGGAGATGGAGATGGAGATGGAGAAGAAGAAGAAAGAAACTGTAAGGGTTCGGGCTCGGGTGGGAATAATTCGGGGGGGGGGAAACACGGGGAGCCAGTGCGTTAATCAGCGCGACAAAGGCCAGGAGCCAGCCCTTACACTGAGCCACCTTGGCGCCTCCTCGGGAGCCTCTTAAGCGCCGGGGCCCGTTAATCTGGACCTAACAAGCTCCGAGGAAGCGGCAGGCATGACTTTGCCGTTTCGGCCTCTCTGTGACATAAAGAGAGTGAGTGAGTGAGTGAGTGAGTGAGTGAGAGGAGAGAGAGGGAGAGAGAGATATTGGTACGTACGTGTCACGTATCTCGGCTGGCTTTGTGACACGTACAGGAGTCGTCGCCGTGAACAACTGACGGACGAGGAAGGAGCCTCACTCCCCCTCCCCAACCCCCACCCCCACCACTTTTCGATATCGTCCGTTGGACATCGGATCGAGGAGAGGCGCGATAAAAGTCCGGCTTCAGAGCACGGAAGACATTAAGCTCGGATACGTTTATATTAATGGGAGTAGGTGGGTGTACAGCGCCAATAGCTGCATCGCATTAAATATAAAAGGAAGCGCGATCGATACTCTATCGGTACTGGCTACGTTATCGCGAGTACCCCTCGACTCCCTGCGCGGCTGCCCCGCTCTCTATTAAATCCTATTCCCAAAGAGATTAGAGGGAGAGAGAGAGAGAGAGAGAGAGAGAGAGCCGCGTTCCATCGGCAGCAGCAGCAACAACAGCAGCAACAACAACAACAACAACAACAACAACAACAGCCAACGATCGGTCAATAACAATGGGATAACGAAAACAATAAAGACGATTGTTTTTACTTGCTGGTTCTAGCGGTAAAGGTGAGGAGTGGCGGTGGTGGTCGTGGTGGTTGTGGGGGCGGGGGAGGTAGCGGGAGGTAGCGGGAGTAGGGATTGGAGCACTAAAATTACCAGATACTACGAGGCCGGAAATTTCACGGGCGGAAGCTTGGCTTTGACTTAATTAAGCCCTGGATGCATATGACGAGGGTATCCACCTCCCTCTGGTATATACAGTCCCGAGGTAAGACGCGGGTCGAGGACGAGGGGGCGAGGAGCGAGGCCGAGGGGCGATACGTTGATTCCGGGCGCTCGCGTCCTCGAGAATATTAAGCCGATACCCATTAAGCTCGTCTCCGGCGACAATCAACCTCCGGCGAAATTGCCAGGAGCCACTGTGCCGGATGACATCCGAGCCAGATTGCCAGAGAGTCTCGAGCCAACCAATAACGGCCCTCTACCGTCTACCCGGCGATGAGTACTTACCGACATGCGATCGGTAATCCGCTCCCTTACCTCCTTCAACACCCACCCCGCCCCCGAGTCCCTATCGTCCTTTACCTCCTCGCAGCCTGCTTTTGACCTCTTCCTCGGTCTTCTCTGTCATCGAGTGCCCATCCCCATCCCCATCCCTCCCTCTTACTCTCTCCTCCTCCTCCTCCTCCTCCTCCTCCTCCTCGGCAAAGCGAGGAAAATTTACAAAGTCCCGATAAACTTACCGTCCCTCCCGTCCAGGCCACGGCGCGCCGTTCACTTACCTGGAACATAAGAGAAAAACGTGGATTCTTAGGGTACGATTTTCATCAGGATAAGATTTTCATCGAAAATACTTTTCCCTTCTCCCCCCCTTGGGACGCGGCGTCTACCTTGTGCGGAGCTCGCTTAATAAAAAAAGCAATTACCCGGTCCACCAATGGGAGCCGAGTACTCGCGACGCTCGACTGTACAGCCGACCGTGCTCTCCACGTTGCAATATCGCAATGTTAATTGGGCCAAGAAAACTTGTTGCGAGCACTCCCCCCAACCCTCCCTCTGTTTTTTTTTTTTTTTTTTTTTTTTTTTTTTAACTTTCCTCTTCCCTCGTTTCGTCTCTGGGGGGACCGTTCTCATCTAGCGCACTGCTAACGCACAAAGCATTCCTCGTCCCCTTGCTCATCGCCATTATAAATGATATTTAACTCGACGATCCCCTCCCCTCCTCGCCCCCCCTCCACGCCCCACCCTCACTTCGTTCGAGTAATACCGATAACGATAGTATCGTAATCGTAACAATAATGACGAGTGCGTAGTAGTAGGGAACTGTAGGTACTTTGTTCGCAAATGTCGAATACGCGAAAGGAAAGCGCGCGATAAGGCCTTTAATGGCCCAAGTACGTAAATGTATTCCGTGAAAAAGTAATTAGAGACAAGTGGCGTCGTGGTACTGGAAGCGTAGAGGAAGGAAGGAAGGAAGGAAGGAAGGAAGGAAATCGATGGAGAAGGAGAGGTAATTAAATCTGTCCTCGCGGTACTCGACCACTCGGTGCCTGGCCACTGATGAAACGGATGGGGGGGGTTATTGGGGTGGGATGGTTTCGTCATCGATCGCGTCCTCTACCGTCCCTCTACCGTCCCTCTACCGTCACTCTGTAGGCTGACCGCAGATGATCGGGCGCGCGTGTTCCTGGTTCTGTTTGGGCTAGCCACTACGTCACAGCCCCGTAGGCCAACGGGTCAAGGGAATGATTAGACGGTCGGCGGTACGCTCCCGTCCCTGCCTCCAACCCCCCAGAGTAAAATAAGCTTGCCGGAGTCCTTGGGGCTGGAGGGTCTCGTTTACATGCGTTAATGCGGGTATACGACGATTCCCCGGAGACATCGAGGCGATCCCGAGACCGAGAAAGGCCGTAGACCAGCCGTTGAGCATTATTGGCTCCTCTTCTCGGTCTCGGGATCGCCTCGATCTCTCCGGATTAATCGCCTAGTGCGGTAATGCCGTGCGGTCGCGTCCCTCCACTGGTTCCTTCCTTCCTTCTTCGTTCGTCGTCCCCGTCGTCGTCGCCCTCCCTCTCTCCTCCCGCCACCCACCATCCACCCACCACCCACCACCAGGCACCACCCACCACCCACCACCAGGCACCTCTCTGGGAGGTCCGCGTCAGGCGAGACTTATGGATGAGGCGAGCGAGGCGTAATGGCGCCAGCGCAGTTCGTAATGCCGTAATTCCTACGACACCTACCACGTAGTCGTGGACGAGCGACATCTAAATATACATTGGCGCGGTAACTCCGAGTCCGGTCTTGGGGCCTTATGGTCCGAGGAGGTGATTAACGCAGCTGGACCGCGCGCCGGTCAGGAGAGTCGCATTAGCATTTTCCCGTATTAGCCTCCCCACCACCACGTCCATAACCTCGGATTTACGATCTCGCACAGATCGATCGGGCTATTTTCAGAATCCACGGCTGACAATTATCCCATAGATCTCGAATTTATTCGGCTACTAAGCGTCCGAGGCCCGGGCCTGCCGAGCCCCTAATCCCCGCGAGTAGGACGCCCAATGGGTCTCCTAAGCGAGACGTTTTCAGCCGACCCGGGTGACATTAATAGTCCTGGATTATCATTATAAACAAGTGGCTTAGAAAAAAAAAGAGAGTCCGTGTCGACTCTCGACGTCCGAAGTATCCCGAATAGAGAAACTCTACTCTCAAAGAAGCGCTCGTGTAATATATATATATATATATATGTATATATGTATATATGGGTATGCCACGGTGCCGTTATAAATATTTTATAAGCCCCGAGCCCGTACGCGTTTCCGTCTTTTCCTTTGACCTACGTCATTCCGAGCCATTATGCATTACGTAATCCGAGAGATTTCGCTCGGCACGGCGCCGAGGAGCGAAAAAACGAGCCGACGAGCCGGATCCGAATCCCAGGTACGACGGACACCGGCCCGGCTCCCCTCTCCGGCCCCACCCGACCCGACCCGTACGTACTCCCCGGGGGTCG
Source organism: Ceratosolen fusciceps (assembly GCA_018883505.1). Lineage (NCBI taxonomy): Eukaryota > Metazoa > Arthropoda > Insecta > Hymenoptera > Agaonidae > Ceratosolen > Ceratosolen fusciceps. The sequence continues at coordinate 6,134,583 of RCIC01000011.1, forward strand.
AGAGAGCTTTTCCTAACTTACTCTACTTACACTACGCGCCACACGTCCGCAAAGTAATACAAAAAGGAAAGACTGCAGTACGGTCGGTGGGCCGAGGGGGGAGGGGGGCGAGGCGGACATTTTTTTCAGTAGACGTGTGCATAATTCTACCATTACTTACTTTATATAGAAGAATAGAAAGAACGGTGCGCATTTCCGAATCTCCGCAATACCATAGTCAGCAGTAAATAGTCCATACATATTTTACTTTTCTATCGTATAAAAATGACTACGATTCTCCCCCGCTATTGCGATTCGATACTCTCTCTCTCTCTCTCCCTCTCTCTATCTCTCTTTATAGCCCTGGACCCTCTACTCCTACTACGTATCTTTCGGTTTTAATGAGCAGAAATTGCTGAAAGGGAGACGCACCTGTTTGGGAGGGCAATTAATTAATGACTGGACGCAAGTGGAGGGCGATTAAAGAAGATACGGTGAGGGGGAGGAGGGCCGGTGATCTAACGTAGCGGTAGCTATTTTGTCTAGCTCGATTGCGGCTCGATTCCGGCTCGAGATAAGACGAACACGGGCATCGACGGGCTCGTGGCTCCTCAATAAGGTCAAGGAATCGGATCTCGTGGTCGGCGGTGGTCGCGGTCGTGGTTGGGGGGGGGACGGCGGCAAAAACAGCGAGCTCCTGCTGCTAATGCGCGGGTGGGTGGGGGTGGGGGGGCCAAGATTCGTTTCCGAGTCGGCTTGGAGGGCTACGGCCTTGGAATCATAAATCGGAGACTGGAATAGAAAGCCGTTATTGTGCGGTGCTCCTGGCGAGCACGGGGCGCCTCTCGCCTCCTGGAGATAGTCAGTCAGTACCGCAGCACTAAAGTCTCCCGTATTCGTCTTCGTCTTGTTATCGGTCGGGCGTTATCCATCGGTCGGATGGATGAGGTTGATAGCCGACGGGGCAAGGTCACTGACGGTCTGCCTAAATCGGAGATTGGGGTACTTCGAGGCTGGAGTCTGGTGGCTCGGAAGGGGGTAGGGGGGGGGGGGATGGTAGGGTGAGAAGAGTTGCCGGCAAAAGCGTCCGGGCTATCGATTTTGTCTACGTGCGCGGTCACGAGCCCTTATCTCGGCTCCCATATCCAGGGCAATAACTCCTGTCGGTGCCGCCTGGTGGCGGGTGGCGGGTGGGGAGGGGCGAAGGGCGACGGGGGGGAAGAGGGTCGGTCGGTCGGTCGGTCGGTACGCGAATCGGCCCCTTAAACGTGGCTCTCGGCCCACGTAAAAATGAGCTCGTGTGGGGGCTCACGGCTTACTTTTACGAGGCTCCTCGAGATTGCGGACCTCTGCTCGCTCCCAGTCCCCTTCCGCCCCCTCCATCCCGACGTCCCGTGCTACCTATCCCGGCCGGAGACAAACGGCGTGAGGGCCGTCGTTCCCCCCTACCCGACCGCCCGACCGCCCGACCGACCGCCACTGACGGATCGTTATTTTTAGCGCGGAGCCGAGCTCAAAATCGCCGGCCGTATTTCTCCGAGGGATTTTTTGTTGCTGTTGTTGTTGTTGTTTTGTTCTTTCGCCGGTCCGAGGCTTCCCTCCCGCGGGACTCGGAGGGATCGGCGCGACTCGCCCGGGGCCACGGACGGCCACGTCCCCGCAACCGCGGGCTAACGATCCCCGCTGATTGCGAGCCGGGCTGCTTATCTTGATTCCCGGCTCGCGCACCCCGGACCGGACCGCTAGCTGCGCCCCCTTCTTCCTCGGATTACGATGACGAGGAGTCGTAGCCACGTCTGCCTCGACGTCGAGTCGTCGCCACGCGATACTCCCAGACAGTCCACCATGACATCCGACCCCGTCGCTGGGCCTCCTTCCCCAAACTTTCCGATACGCCGGGGCTGTGCTTCCCCCGATCCTCCTCTCTCTCCCCTCCCCTCCCTGCCCAATAACCTTCCACGGGATTCCTAAAGATTTTTACCCCCTTCTAAGCCTCTCTCCCTCTCTCTCTCTCTCTCTATTGTCTAGGGGAATTTTACGGACAGGAGGAGTGGGGTATTCTTTATTAAATGCTTAGTTAATTGGAAATAGGACGCAACGGAGGTTGCAATAATAACGAATACGTCTCTTGTATATTTAGCCTATAGAATGGAATTAAGAGAGAGAGAGAGAGAGATTTGCTCTTAGCGAGAGACGCGCGTGCTCGCACCTTGTACGCGTATAGCCTATAGTGCCGTATCGCCTATAGTGCCGTTCATTAAAAGAAAGTAAATGCGGGTGGAGCGTTCGGTCCCGGTTCTTTCTCTTCTTTTGTAACGTTACGTCGAGGCCAACGGATAATGAAAAGTAAAAAATGGAAATGGAAATGAAAGAAATGAAAGAGAGAAAAAAGAGAGAGAAAAAAGAGAGAAAAGAAAAGGAATCTAAGCGAATAAAGGATAGGGAATGGAGAAAGGAGCCGACCGGCATTCGATTGCGTTACCTTTACTCCGTGCGCGCGCGCGCGGTAATAACGCCGGCGAATTTATATAGTCCCTTCCGGGAATACAAAATTTATATTATTTATTTGAAATAGGATCTTGCCATAAGCAATTTCATCGGATATCGGGACTCTACTTAATTCGTTTAAGAGCTAGGCTGGGGTTGGCTGGGGTTGGCTGGGGTTGGGTGGGGTGGGCGGAGGGGAGACGACGACGACTACTACTACTACGACTACTACGACTACTACGACTACTACGACGACGATGATGGAAAAAAAAATATATATGTATGTATATATGAAAAAACTGCATAAAAAGCTTTATCGAAAGGAATTCGCGTTTTTCTAGGCAAAGGAAAGGCCACCTCAGCTTTTTGATTAAAAGACACGACTTTTAGAAAGGGAAGAAGAAAACGGATGAAAAAAAAAAAAAGAAAAAGAAAAAGGAAAAAGAAAATGTAAGGGAGTCGGTCTTGGGAAGAGAGTCTTTTTTGATTGGCGTTTAAAAACTGCAAGTTCTTCATTTTACGATAGAAGAGAGAGAGAGAGAGAGAGAGAGAGAGAGAGAGAGGGAATAACGCGCTTTAAACTAGCGAACCTTGGTCAGGGTGGCACGGGTGGGAGGATTCTCAGGCTCGGTTTTAGAAGACAGAGAGAGATAGAGAGAGAGGGGGGGGGTGCTCGCCTTTCCCTCGTATTCTCATTAAAATACTTTCGATTGCGTAATGGAGAAACAAGTCTCACTATGAAGAGGAGGGAAGTAAAAATTTCACTCCCTTTGCGTCACGTCGAAGGCGGGCGTATCTTCCCTCGGGTTGGGATATTTCCCGGAGTATCGATCGATGCGGCCCCGTCGGCTTCGATTGCCAGCGGGGCTTTCGTTATAAGTGAGCCTGTAAAGGAAGCAAGGAATGCTCGTTATCCGCGTCTCGGCTCATTCCCCAGAAAAAAAAAACCATCCGGACGAGTATCGTTTACGCATTTCATCCTCCGTACCCTGGACATTGACCGCGACCCCCCCAGAGAGAGAGAGAGAGAGAGAGAGAGAGACTCGGTCAATCATTGAACGCGTGGCTCGTAATGAAATGGGGTTATTGGGGTTATTGGGGGTTATTGGGGATAGGTTATTGGGCCACGCGATACGCGGACTTTGACATTCATTGGATCAGAAAGGAACGTGAGAGCGTTTCGTTGTGAGCGAGTGGGAGTACTTGAGTACCACCGGCTTCCAAGGTCTAAGAGCAAGTAGTTGGACTTTTCCGCGGCTTTTCTCGTCTTGCCGACGCGTGTCCGCTCTTATCGCCGCTGAACGCATTACGGAATTGATTCCTGTAAATAAATCATAAATCGAAGCGAGGCTGGTTATCGGGGACGGCGGACGTGTAGCTCGAGCATGTGTGTGTGTGTGTGAGAGGGGGAGAGGGGTAGAGAGAGGTGGAGAGAGAGGTGGAGAGAGAGAGAGAGAGAGAGAGAGAAATCACGCAGGCGATGTGATTTACGCGCAATCATTGGGGTTATTGGGGGGAGGGGGGAGGGTAGTGTTGGGGGGGGGTCGGAGATAGAGGCAGAGGGATGGCCAAGGTGGCGGATAAAAATGGCCGCGTCTCCGGGGAATGTGCGGATCGTGGCGGCAGGGTCGGAGCCCACGCGGCCTCGGGATTAAGACCGAACAAAGAAAAATGCGAGCCGTGAGAAATCTCTTGTTGCCGGAACGGGGGGTGAGATCCGGGGCGCGAGCATGGGCGGGGGTGGGGGGGGGGGGGTGGTGAGAGAAATTCATTAGCGTCTGCGGGCTGCAGTGGGAATTGAGGGGGCGCGGGTGTTGGATTTCTCTCCCTCCCTCTCTCTCTCTCTCTCTCTCATGCTCATATCTATATATATAGCGAGTGAGTGATAGCGAGGTGGAGGGGGCGGAAGACTTGTAAAAAGAGTCGACGCAATTATTGGCAAGAGCAAGTGCGCAGAGTGAGAGGCAGCACAGCACAGAGAGATAGAGAGAGAGAGTGATGAGAGGAGGAGATGAGAGGAGATGAGTAGTAGCGAGCCGAGGGACTTTGTCGGCGCAACGTCGTATACACAGGCACACACATACGGACGCGCTCGCGCTAGACGAAGCTTTACAAAGCGACGCCGACTCGCTCCTTTCCCGGACCCGCTCCACGGCCCAATTCTTACGAGTTAACGTCACCGGCATCACCCCGCGCACCCGCCCCCTCGGCCACCCACCAATCCTAGCCATTCATTCATTTATTTATTTATTTATTCTTTCTTTATCTTTGTCTTTTTCTTTTTCTTTTTTCACCCTATGGTTGCGCAGCATCCTCGATCTGACCCCCCCCCGATTATCCTTGTCGGCAATTTAACGACTGGAACGACTGGCTTTTCCGTACTTTATATCCTCCCTCTACCCCACCGACCCTGCCCCCCCTACTGCATAATGATAATGCAATCGGTCAATATTTTAAGGGGAGGGGCGGGGGGGGGGCGGGGCCGCAGCGTTATTTATTGTCCGAGCACTCCGAGACTCCTTGCGGACTCTTATCAATTTCGATTGGCTTTGCCGTTATGATTTACGAAACAACAACGGCTTCCACACACCCTCGTCTGACACACACGCACACACGCACACGTACGCTTCGTTACTTCGTTTCCTCGGAATCGTCTCTTCTTCCCGACGTCTAATCTCTTACCCCGGAAGTAAGGAAGTAAGGAAGGAAGGAAGGGAGGAAGGGAGGAAGGGAGGAAGGGAGGAGGGAACTCTTCACAATTCAATCGTCGACAAAAATATAAATTACGGCCAATAAAAAAATTCCTTCGGCAACGCCGATCTACACGGACGTCGCCTTACCTTCTCGAAAGTAAGCTCCCTCCGACGAGCAGTAGCCGGGATTTGCTTTTAATTCTCTTAATAATAATAATAATAATAATACAAATAAATGAATAAACAAATAAACGAATGAATAAAATGAGAAATAAAGTAAAAAACAAAAAACAATGACGAAAATGTAATGTCAAAGCTCGGTGTATTGGGGGGGGGGTTATTACATAAAGGGAGGGAGAGGGAAGCGACCGTGGCGTAGCTGCCCCCCCAATGACCTCGCCATACGGCCGACCATTGATTATGCAAATCGTCCTCGGAGGAGTCCCACCTTCTTACTACATTGTCGTTCTAAAGTATTATTAGCCGGTCTCGGATGTAAGGGTATTATAGCTTCCGGGGCGTAACGAGTCTCCCCGTCTCGAGCAAGTCTACCTGCCTGCCTGCCTGCCTCGGCACGCTCCGCTCTCCTCGCTAAATAAGCGCATCGAGCCAAGCTTCGGCTTACGCTCGCGCGCGTCTGCGTGTGTACGTGAAGGACCGATAGATAGAGAGAGAGAGGGGCAGAGAAATATACCCGTGTGTGGTGTAGCGTGCGTGTAATGCCTGGCGGGAGTGCGGAAAATCAGGTTTTCCACGTCCTTGCGCGGAACTGATATACGATTAATTTTACCCTCCCGTAATACATATATATATATATATATATATAGATATATACACGGATACACACAAGATAGGGGACCAAAGTGCTCGAGAATCTCGTTGAAAAATGCATTAACCCAGCTGGGCGTCCGTACATGGGATTAACGCACAAGTGGCACGCTCGCTTCGAGACTACCCGTCGGAGATCGTGTGTCAGAGAGAGATCGGGAGTGGGAGAGAGAGAGTGGGAGAGGAGAGAGAGAGAGAGAGAATAAAGCCTCTCTATTTATGATGAAAAGTCGAGCAGCCCCAATTCCGCTATGCCCTTTTCGCCAATAACCTCCGCTCACGCACCCTAAGTGGAGCCAATTATTTTTATTTTTTTTTTATCACCCCCCCCCCCCTCACCTGCCGCGAGAGCCAGGCCGATTAATCTTTCCAACGGCATCGGCCATCCGCCGGATAAGCAATAGGTCGGCTGAAACGACCTCCGTCCACGAGGTCGAGCCAAGCCTTATCACCTGGCGCACCTCTCTTCTAATCCGTAACGGACCGTCCGGGCAGCCAGGGGATCTTATCTTTCGATGACGGATAAGACAGACAACTCTTCCATACATTGAGCGAGTATACGTTTACGTGCCGAACGAACGCTTTTACACCTAATGTCGAGCCAAAGAGTTTTAAAGTCGTGAGTGTGTGAGTCGAGTACAACAATTGAGCGCTTAGGCTGACGATCCTCAATGGAGTCGGCGACGAGTACCGAACACTGCCTGAGGACATGCAGCGGGGGTAGGGGTTAGGGAGGGGGGGGCGACTCGGTCCGCGCGACCTCCTTCCCCAATAACCACCGCCTCCTTCGGTAAATCGCGAATACTCACCCGCGACGGCGACGGGGAGCGTCCCTTGTCTCGAACATGGACCGAGTGTCGCTTTACGTGCGCGCGCGCGCTCCCTCACCCGCCCCCTCCCGATGATTTTACTGGAGCTTTCGAGTGGTGGGCGCGGCTGGGACCGCGAGGATAGAGTCCGACGAAGGCAGCGGGGCCACCGATTCCGGAATTTCAATTATATGAGCTCCGTGTCCCTGCCGTCACCCCGACTCACCCCTCCCGACTCACCCCTCCTCCCCCTCCTCCCGACTCCCGCAACCATCGGCAATCCACAGCACCGGCCGCATTTTCCATTACGCCGACCGCTCCCTTTCCAGCCCAATAACTCCAATAATAACCCGAATAACCTCATCGCACCTCGTCGCACCTCATCGCTCCCCCTCCCCCCTCCTTTTCCTTCCGGCCTTTTCGAACCGGCCGCACTCGTCCTTACGACTTTTGCGATTCTCCTCCACGAGGCCGACGCGCTGGCCCGCGAGCCCCAATAACCACTTATCGTATCCCCGACGACATATTAATGTTACCCCCCATTGTTTAGCGATGAGTTTTCCGGACGTTCCGACCGGAGTTGACGTTCACGATCCCGTCCGCAGATTATTATCAGCCCCTTGTAAATAAATTAACGCGGGCGTGTCTTCGTAAGGGAGGGGAGCTCGGCCATATTCTATTCGTATTCTAATAATTTATGATGATTCGAAGATCTATTAGTCGTCCGGAGCCTCCCTCCGTTACACGACCGACGACGTCACCGAGCTCTTGGCCGTACCCCGTAACCCCGTACCCCCGTACCCCCCTCCCTCCGCCGCCACGCCTTTTTGCTTATCTCCGATTGCCGGGGAACGACGTCCCGACGTCGCTTTAACGCGAAAAGTGAATCTCTTGTCGAGTCGATAAGCTATCGGTTGCCCTACCCCACCCCCCTCGCGGTGCCGCCAACCGACTCGATTGGTCGGCTAAATTGATCGTAGCGAGCTCGTTAATGCTAAGCCGAGTGACGAATTGCCAAGGAGATGCCGAGGCTCGCCATTAAGATTGATCGACAAGAGGCCCGCGGAGGTGCCTCACTATCATTGACCGTCCCCACTAACGATTGTACCGTATTTTCCGACGCGTCCGACGGTCCCGCCCCCCCCTCTCCCACTATTACCTTATTTAATTATTATTAATTATCACGACGAGGCGTCCAACCGGGCTGACCGATGTGGAACGCGTTCTCCAATCTATCGTCGGCAGTGAACGTGATTATTATTATTATTATTATTATTTACGTAAATATAATAAAAGCTAGGTAAGATTTACCGACTTGTCTCGGTAAGCGTATTATAGGCGGCCCTTTAGGGACGTAGGCGATGCCACGTGATACGTGGCATCTGTAATGCCCGAGCTACATAAGTGGAAGCTCATACGCATCCATCCACGTTATAGACGAGGGATATTCTCGACTGGCTTTTATCGAATCCAATTTACTCTAGTCGATATATGTATATATATATATGTATATAAGGGAGGCGCGGCGAGTTCATTAAGGCGGGCAAAAATAAATCGGCGCAACAGACTTCGTTAAAAGGGTTATCGGGGTTATTGGGGTTATTGGGGTTATTGGGGTTACGCCGGGGTGGGACGTCCGCTGACCAATCTTGACAATTAGTGACGATATGCCAAAGGGTAGGCGAGTCGTATGTCCTTGGCCGCCCGAGCGGACCCTTGGCGAGAACCGAAGGAAAGACGCGGTAAAACGCGGTCTCCTCGCTTGCCCAACGCACCGTCCAAAGCCAATGAAAAGGAAAATAAAGGCTTCGAGCGCTTAAATGAGCATTGGAGATAAGCGAGAGCCAATGTGACTAAGTGCTGGAATAATTTGCCACAACTCTTTGCCGCGACTCGATGACTCGATGACTCGATGACTCGATGACTCAGCAGCAGCAGCAACGGCAGCAGCCATCTTCGAAGCATTAGTCGGGAGAAAGTTCCGGGCGGCAGCTACTGCTCCTCCTACCCCCCCCCTCCCGCGAGAGACGCACAGAGTAGCGTAATGACACAGCGATCGAAAGGGAGTAAGTACGTCCGTCCACACGAGGCTGTTGTAAGGTCGCTACTTGGCTTTGGATATTGTCCGAGTTGAGCCTGTTGCGCCTGTTGCGCCTGTTGCGCCTGTTGCGCCTGTTGCGACCTCCGATATTCTTGTAATGACGGTTCGTGCAAATCGAACAACGAAAGCGCGCCCATCGACATTTAAAAGTCTGCCTCGTTCAACCATCGGCTCAACCCCAATAATCCCCCTCCCCCCCCCACCCCCAATCCATGCATTTCCCGCTCGGCATTAATTAGTCTTGGCTCTATCGTCTCTCTCGTCGTCCTCGGGTCTCTTATGGCCGACGAGATAAAATTGAGTCGCCGCCCGTATTAGAAATGCATTCCGCGCGGTAACGAGAGAACGCGACGCAAAGAAAGAAAGAACGAAAGAAAGAGAACGAAAACGAAATAAAAAAGAAGAGATGAGAGAGCAGAGAGAGAGAGAGAGAGAGAGAGAGAGAGAAAGCTCCCGACGAGGCATTCGCTTTATCGCTGCGCGAAGACGACGTTCTTGGAATGCCTATCGCATGACGCAACGGGGTCTGCTCTAGTGCTGTTGCGAATGATTACGGGAACGGTCGCGAAGCCAGCGGAAGTGCGAAACGTAAATATATACTAGATACGCGCGCTCGGACTTCAAAGAAGCATCTGGATTTAAAGCTGCCACCACCACCCCCGCCTCCCTTCCACCCGACAACTCCTTCTACTCCTTCATCTCCATCTCCATCTCCATTATCTCGCGTGTCCTTTGGACGTTAACGCGGGACGTCTGATATTTTCTAATATTATCGAAGGCGATCCAATTGTTCTGGCGAGCGTATGTAGCAAGTGGCGGTGCACCGCTCGACGAGTTTATCGGACGAACGAGGTCGACAAAGGCCGATACCGGGGGTACCGTGGTCAGTGTCGTTATATCAGGTGACGACAAAAGCCACCCGAACAGCTGTAATTTTAAGGTTATTGGGGTTATTGGGGGTTCGGGTCGGGTCGTTCCTAAGCTTTACATTATATTCCTTGAAACTCTTACGGCGAACGATCTCTCTCTCTCTCTCTCTCTCTCTCTATCTCTCCGTTCCTCGAAGCCGTGACGTACGTAGTGCGCCGACTCCGTGGATTCGTTCGACATCTCGTATTACGATTTCGAGTCTTCGCTTGGCCTTATTAGGCTACCACCGATCCTCGTTACTTACCTCGTCGGCTCGCGCCCTCCCGCCCCAAATCGACGATAACGCATACGATTATGCTCCCCCACCCTGCTCAGGTTAATCCCTAATACATCCAAGTCCCACTTTTATCGCTCATTAACAGGGCCGAAGCTCGCGAATACCGAATCAAAATTTCCATTCGTACTATTCCGCCAACTTTGTTTACCCAACTCACTCTCTTTACCAATAATATTCGTAATAATCATAATCATAATAATAATAATATACAATAATAATATATATAGCAATATCAACGTTGCCGTAGCTATTATTGCAATAACGTTAATAATAACGATTGCCAGTCTACGTAACGTATCCCCCATTAAATGTAGCCTGATATCAATTGGGCTACCACCCCCATTCTAACGGACATTTCGTATTTTTCGTAACTTTTTTTTTTAATACAATCAGAGCTTAACGTCCCTTTGTTATTTATTGCCTAATATAATAAATAAGCATACGCGGAATGTTGGAATGTTAATTACGCCATTATAGACCCTCATACGCTTATTATTAACCAATTATTAATTCCTTAATGTATTTTTCACACATACTTCTCCGCTCGCTATTAGCTTTCGTGTATTCCAAAACATTTTTATTATTTATTATTTATTCCGGGGGGGGGGGGGGTTATTGGGGTTATTGGGTACCGATCGATCGTCCGACAATCACGTTCCCGATAATTAATCTTATTACAAATTTTGCATAATCGTTAATCCGGGGATACATATTAATCGGCCGATAAATGTCCATTAATTATTATTACTTGATTGCTTGTTGCTTTTAGAATATTAGCGATAAGTTTCTCTCGGCACCATTAAGCATAAATACAAGTTTCATAACTCCGACTTGCTCGTAACGCGGATACTACGTAAAGTCAATTTATATTTCGCCATTGTGCTTTAAAACATATTTTCAAGCCGGTTTTAGTGTGACATTAATCCAATACGAAGACTGCGGGGGGGGGGGGGGGTTAATTAATTATCGGTAAGGGTTCCTGTAACGTGCAAGACAATGCAAAAGTCTTTTTACTCTATTCTATTATTACTATCGTTATTCTTATTTATTCATTCATTCATTCGTTTATTCATTACAACTTTTTGTATTTTTTTTTGTTTTGCTTAGTTTTGTTTTGTCGTTCGTTGTGGGTCGGTCGAGGTAAAAAAAAGCACATTCCTTCTAATGCAATTAATATATTAATAATTATCAAAGCCAACGACGTTGTCAATTAAAATAGACCTACTTTTTTAACTTTAAGACTTTAACTTGTTTCTACCTTGAAATGAAAGAATATAATTAACGGAATCAAACTGCCACCGTTTCCGTCCACCCCTTGCAGTCCAGATAATTTTACGCAACTCTGAATTACATTATAATAACGAAAAGGACAAAACGAAACGAAAAGGACAAAAAGAAGGGAAATGGAACGGTCGCTTTAATGCGACGGAGAATTATTAATTTACATGCTGATTTTCCTTTTCTGCTCTTCGCGTAATTTATATATGCCGCTAATTGCATTTTGTCATTTCAGCCAAGAATATCGCGTGTCAATTACACGCATAGTTTTTTAAAAGTAATTATTAATAAAATATATAAAATACTCGCCGTAACGTTGTATCGATTCCCGCGTATTTTTACACGATATATATATATATATATATTATATTTTTCTCTCTTTTTAATAGTGAATTTGCATTATGAAGCGTAACAGCGTATCTTGTATTATTTCGGATATTCGGTTTCAATCTATAATAATAACGATACACCAAGCGTATTCCCCCGGTGAAAAATAAATAGAGTTACGTACGAGCGGAAAAGTTAGATTTTCAAACGGATACGTGAAAATTATATTGTCCGATATCTGGAATGTGTTCGTTGGATCGAGGGCAGCCGCTTCTCCCTGATAACGATGATACGCCGGGCGTGGGAGGGGGAGGGGGCGAGGGTGGGGGGGGAGAGAGGCCGCGAAGATCAGAGTTGCATTCGGATGGTCGGAAGCCCGAGTTGATGAAGACGCGGAGAGAGAGAGAGAGAGAGAGAGAGAGAGAGCCAGTGGTGGGGAGATGGTGGGATGGGGGGTGGGAGCGTTCGACTAGATGCGCCATTAGTCGGAGCCAATGAGGGCGAGGCTCGTTGGGAAATCTCACGGAAAAGCAGCAGCAGCAGCAGCTGGTTGCAGGCCCAACTCTTAAAACCGCGAACGTGCGCTGCTTAAGAAATAAATACTACGTATCGTTGAGCGAGCGTTGAAGGTGCGAAAAAGTGATTCGAGACTAGAATTTCTTTATTTTTTTCTTCTCTCTCTCTCTCTCAGTCTCTCTCTCACTCACACTCTCACTCACACTCTCACACTCTCTCTCTCTATCTGGTGTAAGCTCTTATATACAAGTTGGGAAGTCGGCCGTTCGACAGCTCGAGGGAATCGCGTAGTTTCGAACGGTGTAAACGAGCCGTAGCTGTGAGCGTTGCCAAGTTTAATGAAATCCATGGGTAGCTTGGTCGTCGGAGGGAGGGAGGGGCTGGTCGGAGGGAGGGAGGGGACGGGCGGTCAGTTTTCGTGAAATTGCTGTAATTGAATGGCTCGTTAAGCCTCGATCGGTGAGTAATTTTCGTCGCTCGTCATCAAAAGCACGGAATCCGCGCGGACTCGCATTCAGAATGGGGGACGACGACGACGACGATGATGATGATGATGATGATGATGATGACGATGACGCAGGTAAGCAAGGAGACGTAGCAGCAGCAGCAGCAATCGCTACTTACGTGGTACGTAGGAGAAAACTACGCGCTCGCTGGCTTTGGAGCCGTAAATGCGGGAAGGAGAGGTCGACGCACTTTCCTCGGATAATCGTCGACGTGCGACGCAGGAGAGAACCGTTACAATACTTATATTGTTGCGGCCAACATCTAATACGCGCAATAATACTTGATAAAACGGACATGTTTTATTTACAAAGAATTTCTGCTCGCTGCTTTTAAGGTATTATTATTCATTGGCCGCGGCATTCATTGGCCATATCCCAGATAAACATACAATGCAATTACTGTAATGCAATGCGGTGAGTGAGTGAGAGAGTGTGTGTGAGAGAGAGAGAGAGAGGGGGGGGCTTCGCAAGCTAGCTACGCAATGTTATTAACAAAAACGAATATCTCGAGGCTAATGGATGATGCGTGCTCGTGTATTAATGTACGTACGTACGGTACGTACGTACGGTACGGTACGTATGTATCTTGGGCATTGAAAGGCTTTTGAAATATCTTTGCCTGGCGAATTTATGGATTTACCGGGCAAATTTATCTCCGAATAAAAGTTATTTTACGGATAAGAAGCATTCCAAGGGTTATTGGGGGAAATTGCCGGTATCGGGAGCTATCGATGGACAATTTTACGATTTTTATGAATAACAATCGAGTATAATCGCGCTACTGACGTGGATGGGTTGGAGTGGGGGGGTTAGGAGGATAGGAGACTTACTTAACAAGTCGGAACGAGTAAGCTTAGATTCTTTTGTCGTCGGGCTGACGTCGGGGAGGACGCCCGACCAGCCAGCTTACGCGTCAAACGATTTTATTTGCCGGGCATTTCACTCGCTTCACTTTAAGCAATAAGGACTTTTTCTATACGTTATTGTAATTGTAATTCTAATGGGAAGGGGGAGGGGGAGGGGTAAGCGAATCGAAAGGCCTTTTTAAAGTAATTAAATCCCCCCACCCCCCTCCTCGGGCCGGATAGGAGATGATGACGACGTATAAGCAGTATTGCCATTAATAGCGGAACGCGATGCATAAAAGTGGGGTGGGGGGGGGGGATTTTATCGTTAGAGCGGATAAGGAGGTTAGAGCTTAGGATGAGAGAAGCTTCGTATCAGAACGGATCGCGTTGAACGAGGCGTATTCGAGGCCGCGAGGAGTCGCTAATAGCCAAGAGAGATCATTTATACGTCAGAACTCTCCGTCAGTCTCCGCTGACGACACGACTTTCCCAATTCTTTATTTGCCACCGCTATTCGGCTCTTCTTATTCGGCCTATTGTTTATCGTTTGTTTGTTATTGACCGAGGCCGCGAGGAGGAGGATCCAAGGGGCTGCCCGCGGAGATAGAGGAGGACGGCTGGCACCGAGGCGCGAGCAGCGATCCGGGGACGTGAAAAAAGACGGGTGTGGCGGGGGAGGGGTATACTTGACTTGGCCGTCAAATGAAAAAGGCCGAGTTAAAGAAGTCTATGAGAAGGTCTGAATAGAGAGGAAAAAGTGAAAAAGTGGACCGGCTCCGTAGGAACGCTCCGCCCGGCGCATCCTCATTACCCCCCTCCCCCCAACCCCCAGAATTCTCGGATTTGCAGAAAGCAGGTCGCTCGGGACCCGATTCGCTCGCTTCTCTATTACGAGACGACGATTGCCGGCCTAGTGGCTTTGGCCTCTCTCTCTCTCTCTCTCTCTCTCGAGAACCCGCGACGTATTAAATTTCCCCGGGAAACCAGGACGGGACCAGGAGGGGACCGCGACTGAACGACACCGGAGTCTCGACGAGTGCACAGGACTCGTGAATTAATAATTAGCCTGCGGCGAGGAGCGCGGCGTAAGGAGGATAGCGAGGTTAAGCGCCGCGCGTCTATCGGGACCGTAAAACGGATAGATAGCCGGGATGATATAGAGACGAGCGATAGAGCGGACTTTCGCCTCTCATAATTATTATTCGTCGTCGGCATACACGAAGAACATTTACCGGGGCCGGCCGATCAACCAATCCGCAATTTTTATTCCAACGCAATAATCGCACAGCTAATCTTAAATAGCGCTAGTGCATCGATTGGAAAAAAGTTATTGTTATTACTATTACTATTGTTATTACTATTATTATTGGTAGTAATATTATTATCGAGAGAATGGCGTGGTTTAGAGTTTCATATGATCGATTGAAATTTAGCCGGGAGCGTTTCATTACTTACGCAGATATCAATTAGATCGAACGAGCCGCTTCGTTTTCTAGTAGTCTCAAGTCTCGATCTATATATATATATATATATATATATACATATCGTGTACAGTTTTTATCGTTTATGGCGTGTGCGTCCTGTGCCCCTCTACGTCAAAAGAGTCAAAGAGTCTCGAAAACACAAAAAAAAAAAACCATAAACACACGTACGTACGTACGTAGATAAAGGAAAGAGAGAGAGAGAGAGAGAGAGCACGTGGAATCCGAAAGGCCGTTAAAGGAATTGAGCGGATAAGTAACAATGTATGGGCTGCTATTGGGTCGTAAAGCCTGGCCTTTCCTCCTCTCATTATTGAATCGAATTAAATAAAATTAAATTAAATACACCGTTCGCGGAGTCTTGCGGCATCGGGTAGTAAGGAGGGGAGGGGGGGGAGGGCTTACTTATGAGGGATGTAAAGCCGCGCTCGTTAATTCGAAAGAAGTACCGGCTGAGAAATACAAATGTCACTGTATTTTCATGGGACCCTAGACCGACCCGAGCGATACTTAAGACCCCTATATGGGCCCGTTGTCAAATTTTCATTCGCCAAAATACGTTATACGATATTACGTGTAGACCGTGGCTTGAGTTGTTAATACGGATTTCGGGTAATTAAATGGCTTACCGACGCGCGACGACGGCTCCACCGGACACTAATACTTAATGTTTTAATACTCAAATCAGCGAGCGAGATAAACGATAGAAAGGGCATGGATCTTAAACCTTTTGTGATTATAAAATACATTTCAATTACGTTCTCGCGGCTCTTATATATAAACAAAAAAAAAAAAAAAATATACACGTGGCTTCGCGATACAAAGTGCAGGCGCAGAACGTTTTAAGAACAAATGTCGCTGGTCTAATAGGAAGCGCGCGACCGGGAGCCAAGAGTGAACCGGGAGTAGTACGACCGACCGGGAGTAGTATGACCGGGCAGTAGTTTTCCCCAGCTGAGTAATCGTTGGTCCGAAAAATTAAAAGTTTTTAGGTTATCTGGCACAAAGCTCGGAGCAAGGCTTGGCAATAAAACGTAGCGAATCATCGCGAACGCGGCCTCTTATCGGATGGATTTTATTAAGCTCGAAGCTGCTTTGGGGGATATCCGCGCAGGGAAAGCCGCGTTAAAAGAGAGACGAGAGCTCGCGGCTACGCGCTACTCTTGTTGTATGCTCAGACAGACCGTACGAGCTCGGGAGGTCGACAAGGCCTAGCGGGAGATAATACAAAAAAAGAAAATAATAATAATAATGAAATTAGAACGGTCACAACGTCGGTAAAGTTTTTTGGCATTAGAACCCGGATGGGTGGTGTGGGGTGTGGGGGTGTGGTGTGTGGGGTGAGGTGTGTGGGGGGGACATTTAGCGTATTTACTATTTGCTTGGGATTATTGCGCGAATCTACAAATGGGATAATACGTCCGTCTACCCTCCCTCCGAATGAAGGGAAGACGCCGCTTTTATTATCCAGTACTTGAAAACATTGGCTCGGGGCGGGGAGGGGGGTCCGCGCCACTTTACCACCTACGTATTCACAAATCTTTTAATTCCCCCGGAGCCACCAGAGCTTGAAAACGCTTGACGATAACCCCAGCACAGCACCGGCAGCACCGGGAGCACCAGCGCGGACTGAAGGGCGGGAGGGGGAAGAGGAACAATGGCCACCGTGGCGCGTACAATAAATCGGCGTTTCGTTAATTTCAACGCGGGAGATTAGTTTATACGAGTGAGGATTATCGCGCGTGGGCGGATCGATGGATTATCGCTGCCGCGAATAATAACAATTTGTAAGCCGTTGTAAATGCGCGCAAGTCGCCAACTTTAACCTCGGCTTGAATTCAAATTCCACGGGAATTGTACGCGGATCTCGTGGGATGAGGGCGAAAGTGGCGGCTTCCATGGGAAACCATGATTTTTACGAGCCCGCCTTAGTTGGCTAGATGGAGTAGGCTAGATGGAGTAGGCGCCAGACGCGGCGATCGGTTGGACGGGGTGGTGATGGGTGGACGGGGTGGGGAGGGGGGAGAGAGACCCTAAGCCAGAACGAACGCGTATCGATTGGATCTCTATTTCAGGAGCGGATAAAAAAGCCAGGGAAGGAGAAAATTCATTGACCTCGACGGTTATTGCCTGTCGACGCAACTGACCCGGCGTCTCGCCCTCTCCTTCACCCGACAACCACAATCATCGTCATCATTATTAATAATAAGAACGAAGCCGGTAGACCCGAATAAACGATAATACAGCGAGTTTATTAGGAGCAGGAGGGAATTATTGGCTTTGCCCAGCTCGTCAAACAAGACAAGGTCGTCGTGGATGATGGACTGCCGCCAGAAATACCGACAGCGTCCGTACGCCCACGCCGATTCATACTTTGCAACGACCATCGCGATTCATCCCGCCCCGGCCCGTGCTTCCCCTATGGCGAAAATACGCCTCCACCTCCCCTCCCCCACACCTTACGCTGCCGTTGCCCAAGCTTGTTTTGATGGAAGCGAGCAGCCCGTGAATAAATAGTGTTGTATGATTAATTCTTCCCCGAATTCCCAAGCCTCGCGAGCTTTATAGCCTCCACCACCCCCCACCACCACCAGCACCACCACCACCAGCACCACTTCGTTCTACAAAGTTTTATATTTTGACGTTGAAGTCTCGTTTCTGTAATTTAATACAAAAACCTACTTACCCGCGGCCTCGGAACGGGGCTACCCAGACCCGTTACTTATATAAATAGATAGTAGGAGCGAGAGAGAGTGAGAGGGGGGTAGGGTAGGGGATAGGGGAGAGTGAGAGGCGATTCTAAATTCTCGGATAAAAATAAGAACTTTAATGCTCTGAGGCTTGCCGACCGAGAGAGAGGGCCGGGAGTATCAATCAATCGAATCTATCCCTTCTGATCTACGTGCCCGAGTCCCGGGTAAGCTTCGATAACCCCAATAATAACGTAAATATATCGCTCCGTCAATTAACGGCTCGTTAATTCTCCCGAGTCGCCCGTAAATACCTTCTTGTCGCCGTAGCGGCTCTTCCTCTTACGCCGACCACGGCTACCGACACGACCACGCACGTAACCATTGGCTTTCAAAGCGGAAAAGCTCTTACGCTCGATCGGCCGCTCTCCAATCGTCTTTACGATTTTTCTTTAGATCCACGCGGTTTTATCGCTCCGTATGATCTGCCCTCGGCGCTTTGGCGCTCTACGCGGACCAACGCTCTTCCTACCTAGAGATTACGGGGTGTGTAACCTGCTGGACGATCAATTATTACCGCGACCTGACCCATACTACTGTTTTACTCCCGAATTCTTGACCATCGGCGTCATTACGTAAACGAAATACTTTAACGGCCTGATGCATTGTGTTGGACGTGTAGGATACCGTTACGTACTGTAATAATAATAATAATAGAATTTGCGCTCAGAGTATTCGTCAACGCTAGCTTTAAGCCCAATAACATCGACGAGGACAACGACCAAGACGACAATGCGTGCGAGGTAATTGTTATTAAAAATTAAACGGGGACGTTTTAGCGTTTTGGCGTTTGGCAAGAAAAGCCGTAGCGGTTGACAAATAAATCGTTGAATATTGAATGTCGTTGGGTAACGAGGCTTCCATTCGTAAGCGTGAGCGTGAGCGTAAGCGGGCATTTCGTAATTGCAAGGGGGCCGGCGGGGGGCGATCCAATAACTACGAACCCCGTAAAATCGATATATAAAATTAATTTAACCTTCCCGTACGTACGTAATATTAATTAAGTTTTAATGTAAATTGTAATTGTTTTGGATTCGTTGTTACATGGCCTTACGCGCTTATCGATTCCCTCCCTCGTTGTCTCCCCTTTCCCTTTGATCGGCGCGGGGACAGAGAGACAGAGAGACAGAGAGACGAGAGAGAGAGAGAGACAGAGGGAGCAACGACGCCGTCGCAGCTCGTTTCTACGTATAATTAAGAATAGTTCGGAGCGCGATAATTGCGAGGCCTCGTACACACGAATTCCAATAAGAGGTACATCATATATAGGGGGATCGAGCGTAAATAAATCCTTTACGACGTAGTAGATCGTTTCTTTTTCACGTACCCGCGCGGGTACGTCCGGCACCATTTGGCAGAAGAGCTGTTGGTATTAATGGCGGCTGCGGTACTCGCGCCTCGACGAGTAATAACCTCCACGGCATTATTTACGTTCGTTGGCTTAAGAGGAAGGCGAAGGTTTGCCGAAACTACCTGGTCAACGACGGTATCCGAATCACCGTTGAAGTATTTTCACGGGAAGTATTGGGTATTTTGGCAAGTCATATTAATTAGGTGTTTTAAGTTAATTAGTTAATTAGAGCGGAGCCCGGTCCCACGATCCCTTACACGGGCCCCGAAAAAGTTTATTGTTGAAAATTTTGTTGAAAATCCACCTGCTGCTGCTGCTGCTGCTGCTGCTGCTGCTTAAGAGTACAACGAGATATAAAACGAGAGGAAATCCTGAGATCTGATTCCGGAGCTCCTTGCCATGTCCTTGCTATGTCGCCCCCCCCCGTTTCCATATAAATTATGAATTTATTTTCATGCCCGCGCATAGTAATAATTGTATTGTATCGTTGCGATATTATTAATTAGTCGGTCTCATGATCTATATATATATATATATGTATATCATCATCATTTCGGCTCGGTCCTCCAAAGAAATCAAACCGTTATTTTTTCATTCCGACCGACGACGCGCATTCACCAATCGATATTACAATATTATTTATAAAATAAGATTGGGGATGGAGAAAAGAAAAATAATAGAAAAGCTCGCTCGTGTCGATCAATCGTAAAAAGCTTCTAAAAATATAATAACCCCGGGATCGGGTAACGCTTCCATTAAGGGTATATTAGCAAAATATCAGCTCGCCTTACAAAGTTAAAGTTAATTCGTACGGAATGGGGCAACCCCCCCCCCGCGCTCTCTCCCACCCTCTCTCCCACCCTCTCTCTCTCTGGGTGTGTGACCGCGGACTCGGAGCCCCCCTGTCCGGCCATATTTTTAAAGAAAAAAAAAAATGTAAGCGCGACGCGCAATTCAATTCCGGATCGGGTGATATTTTTTTCGCGCACAAAGCACACAAAGAAAGACGAAGTGCGGAGATCGGGTTAAAAGTATTTACCAAGTAATGCCGATGCCAAAGTACTCGATCCGAGGAAAATAAAAGCTAAGCGGCGGTGGGGGGGGGTGGGAAACGAGGCCGTCGTTATCCCCTTGTTCGAGGATGGCCAGAGATTTTATATATATATATATATGTATATATATTGTTTTAATGAATTTATAAGGAAGCCAAGCGAGAATCGAGCGAGCGAATTTAAAACGAACGTTTGGAATGTAGTATCGCCATATCCTTTAATTAGAATTACAATTAGAATTAGAATTAATAATTGAAGGATAGGATTTTGGGGTTATTTGGGGTGGGCGTGGAGCTATCCTGGAGTCTTGGGGGTCTGGGCACGTGGCTGCTCGATTCGAATAAAATTCCAGGGGTCGGGCGAGGGGGGCGAGGAACGAGGGCGGAGCAAGGGGAGGGGCGGGAAACAGGTACACATTTGGGAGTAATTGCGCTCGAGTCAAAGCCAATTCCTCGTGATTATTCGCATTGTTAAATCAGTTTGGCCAGGAGGCGAGCGGGGGGGGGCCCTTCAAAAGGAACTTATTAGCGCGTGGGCATCTCAAGTATTTCCGCGTTCGCTAACAAAATAAACGAATGGGGCCCGACAAAAGTAACAAATTCGATGATGACGATGATGATCATTATGATGATGATGATGATGATGATGAAGAAGAAAGAACGAAGGGTCGCTTAAAAGGAGAGGGCGGGTGAAGCGGGAGCTTCCACGGGTAAAGGGGGCGTAGGGGTTGGGCGCAAATTATTTAAATAATAACGGGGGGAGGAAGAGAGAGAGAGAGAGAGAGAGAGAGAGAGAGCGTAAATTGGCCTCGGCTTCGACAAGGAATGTTCATTAGTCGGCGCACGACGATAAGTCAGTCGCATTCCCCGTTTGCCGAGAGCCGCGCATATATCAGAGCGATATCGCTTGGCCGCGAGCACCGGCCGGCAAAATTCAGCTGGACTCGAGCCCTCGACCGCGCCGATCCGACCGTATAATCGGTGCGGCCATCCCCCGTGCACGTAAGGTCGCATCCTTGACGCCGCCCCCCCCCCTGACGTCACCTTGAGCGTCGACGATTTCCCAGGCGTTCGCTGCCCTCCCCCGCCCGCCCTCCGTGAAAAACCAATGGGAAAATCCTCAGCATCGTCCGGAGCCCCAATAACCCCCCCCCTCCCCGCCGCCACGACCAGGACCGGGACCGTGACCACGTACCGAGTTTCCCCTAATGAATCTTAACGAGTCGGATGCTGCCGGCAATCCAGTCCCTAATGGATAACGAATCCTGCTGGCAATACCCGACACTTAACTTTATTCGCCTTATCTGGCCGATAAGTTGGTACAAGTCTCGGGGACCTATTAGGGCTCGCATTTTTCACCCGTCCCCCCCCCCAATCCCCCCAATCCCTCCGTCGCTACTCTGCGGGATTTATGAATGCGATAACGTAGAGTCCGCTCTTCCTAATAAATCCTTTCTACGTCCTGTCCCGCAAATACCCTCTGATTACGAAAAAGCAACAACAACAACAACAACAACAACAACAAAACACGGCTGTACGGGTAATTTTGCCTGGCCAAAGTTATCATTAGCCGTAGGCAAGTGAATTTTCTAAACGACCCTCGGCTATGGAACCCGAGCGACTGCTTTCCATAAGAAGTTCACCCATAAGGGTTCGCGCGCGTCTCCCACGCTCTATCTCCCTCTATCTCGCTCTATCTCGCTCTATCTGCCAATCGGCGTTAAACGGCAGTATTTATCTGTTGGGGGGGGGGTGAGCGAGGAATCTTATATCGCCGAGAATGTAAAGCCGATAAGCCCGATAGTAATCGGCTGCATTCCCTCGACGAAACTGCCGACTCTCTCTCTCTCTCTCTGGCTCTATCTCTATCTCGCCCCGTCCCGCCCCTCCTCCCCAGAAATAACCCTTCGAAATAAATGATCCATCCCCGTCCGGGAACCAAACATCCCACGGCTTATCATAAATTCTATATTCACGTTTTTACCTCGCAGGTGTAGTAATTGCAACGGGTGGGGTTATTGGGGGAAATTGGGGGGAGTTGGGGGCGAGAGCATAAAATTAATCAATTTTGCACGGGGAGCCGAAAATCAGTTAAAAGTGGCTGGCTTTCAATTAACGTAATATCGTGTAACTCCCAAAGTTACGTTGATGTATATGCGCCAGAATTTCCCCAAATTTCCTTTCTCCTCTTATAATTCACCCTCCACGTACGATATACGCGTGATATCTATATATATCTATATATACATGATCGTATGTAAACGTGGGGGGGGGGTGACGCAACGGGCGGATGATAATGATAAATTAGTGGCGATAGGGAGCGTTGGCGCTTACGAGACCCGGACTTGAAGGTACGAAGGTGACCAAGGGCGAGGAGCTCGGCACCAGTCAGTCACCGGGAGTCAGTACCCGGTTCTACTCATCGGGACCGTGGGACGAAATGTCGCTCGGGGAAAGGACGGAAAAGTACGACTGGCCGCTATTCCGAGAACCGGGGTATTAAAAGTAATTAGTAGGAATGCCCCGGGGATATGATATGATAATCAATAGAAGGGAGCCGCGCTCGGAGCTGCTGGCGGCGAGCTACGCGAATTGAAGGAAATTTAGGTTAGAATTATGGCGAGTGGTGGCGTGGTGGCGGCGTGGTGGGGGGCGGGGGCGGGGGAGAGAGGAAAAACAAATATAAAAGGTCGAGGCATTCCCTGGCGATTCATCACTTTATCACTTTATCACGGTCATTAATGACGCGGCGCGCTTCGACGAGATCCATCCAACAAATCCATCCATCCGTATCCATCCATCCATCCATCCATCCGTATCCATCCGTATCCATCCATTCGTCCATCCGTATCCATCCATTCGTCCGGTTCGTCCGGTCCCCGTGCAAGGGACGTCCGCGCCGTTCTGCCTCGTTGCATAATCTCCAAAATGCATTCTAAACATTCCTGTCGGCGGGCATGTAATTCCACCCGGAGGGATTTGGCGCGCGCGCGCACTCGCGTAGCGCGACAGAAATCTAAAGCTCCCACAGTGAAAGCCGACTCGCGGATAAGAAGTCGGTGCGGCTGTTCTCAGCCCGACGGGTGGTGGAAGGGGGCAGGGAGGGAGGGAGGGAGGAGGAGACAGAGCTCGGGAACGTCCTCTACGTTCCCTTAGGCCTCCTACGCCGCCGACCGCTGCACAAGGACGCCTGTCCCGAGACCTGCCGAGACCTGCCGAGACCTGCCGAGACCTTTAGAGTCCGGGGTTCAGAGTTCCCGAACGACGATTCCCTCGGAATTCCGTCGGTTCGTTCTCTCCTCATGCCCTCCTCCTCCTCCACCACCACCGATGCTCTTACTACGGGGATCTGCCGGCCATTCTCCTATGCTGAGTCGGAGGATTCCGATACGTGGGCATAATGGCGTCGGCTAACGAATCGATGTCGCGAAATTCTTAAAAGGTGATAAAAAGGGAGATTTTTATCATTTATATCTCCCCCCCGCTGGTCCGCGCCCCCTACCCTTACCTCATCCTTACCTCTCGATCCGATTCTACGTCTACGTCTACGTCGTAGTCGTAGTCGTAGCTATAGCTCTTGTCTCCGTAGCGTTCGACGATAATTGGCTCGCCGGAGGGAAGAGGGAGGCGGAGACGAAAGGGATTTTCATCGGTCGACGATGGAGAGGTTATTTTTGGGAGTCGGCTAGGGAGCGACGTTCCAATGGAGAATATTTAAAACCATTAATTCGACGAGCGACGCGCCAAAGAGAAAGGAAATCGCCGTTGGCGGCGAGATTACGAGCTCTGGGTAATTAGACGTTATTTCGCGTATGACTAACTAATGACGCTCCTCAACCAGGCCACGCACGCAATGCATCTGCGTAGAGCAAGTGAGTGAGAGAGCGAGTGAGAGAGCGAGTTGCGTAATAAATAACGCGCTTATCGCAACGAGGAGCATTAGCTGGTGCGCTTGCTCTCGCGGGTACCACTTGAGGCGCAAAGCCGTCAGGGCGCAGCTGCATTCTGTCGTAAAGAGGCTCCTCGATGTTTACTCGCTCGAGCCACGTCAGTGCCCGATAGCGAGAGGACTCTGTATGCGTGTGTGTGTGTGTGGGGAGGTGGGGGTTGGGTGGTAGGAACGCATAGAGATAGGAAGAGATTGAATTGGAGCCGATGACGAGACCGTCTGCTCATCCTCGAGCGTCCGTTTGCGCGCGAGCCGAGCTGCCAATGACTATTCTACGAGTCTCCGTGTTGTTTCCTTCCTTCCTTCTTCCTTCCTACCTCGAGTCGCTTAAGGATTTATTAGGTCAACTCCCCTCCCCCTCCCCCGCCCTCACGTTCTCCGATCACCCACCAACCAAGGCTCTCTCTCTCTCTCTCATTCCATCCTTCCGCCCGGAAGATCCTTCTTCACTTATCGGCACGCGTCTCTGTGTTTCTGTGGGGGACCGCCTCCCTCTCCCCCCTCACCCACCCACCCACCTCACCCACCTCACAGGCACGCACGCAGATACCGGGTAGCCGTGCTCCAGCACCACTTACCAATGACAAGCCAATAATATTCCACGCGAACTACTAACTTTTCAATTATTCTGGCCCTCGGCTCATTGGCTTTTATTAAATTCGCCAAACTCCCCCCCCCCGCCCCCCCGTTCTACGTGCTTAATTCTAATGCTAATACCTACCCTATTGATCCGGGAAAGTGGCGGGGGGGGATCGAGGGATATCCGCGATTGAGACGGGAAGCCAATCAATCGACTGCTCGGTCGCGACCATGCATACTTTGATTGGGTCTCAGAAGTTTAATAACCCCTTCACCCTCTAATAATAACCCCCCCCTCCGCCCGGCCCTTTCTCTCGCAATCAATAAACTGGCCATTATATTTGGCGGACAAGCTCACGCAACGATTGCTCCCCCGCCCGCCCCTTCGCCTACTCGTGTCCAAGTCAAGTCTCCTATTTCGCTTCTCTCTCTTCTTCTTCTTCTTCTTCTACTTCTTCTTCTACTTCTACTTCGTCTTGCGGAATAAAAACTCACGCGGTTGAAAAACATTTACGGAGCCGAGCAGCTCGCGACAACAATAACAAGAGCTACGTGTTTGTCAATACGAGGAACAATATTTATTGAGCTGCGCGACCGCCATAGGCCGATCTCGTGAAGAGAGCGAGACCCGCTTTCGCCTCGATCCCCGCTCGACGATCCGCGATCCATCACTTTGTCCGCGTATGCGTAAATCCTACCTATGCGTAATGCCTAGGTTAACGGCCGAGGCGAAGCTAATGAAAAGCGAAAGATAAGGGGCGGGGCAGGCTAAGCTGACTCGCTGACGTCAGCCGTCGGCCGCGCCTTCCCCAATAACCCCAATAACCCCAATAACCCCAATAACCCCAAAAGTGATGGTGGTGCTGGTGGTGCTGGTGGTGGTGTGGTGGTAGTGGTGGTGGAAGCAACAACAACGCGGTCTCTCTCTCTCTCTCTCTCTCGAACTCCGTCGCTCCCCGCCCCACGTAACTCTTGGCCGCAAATACATCGCTGATAGATATGATGGATTAGCGTAATATTCCCTCCCCCCCCCCCGAGTCATTGGAATGGGAAAAATAATTTCTCAGCCGTGGGTAAGGCTTCGCGCGAGTCGATGTTATGAATATCAGCCGTAATCGTATTTACGTGGCAATACTATCCAGCCGTGGAGGCTCGGCTCGAGCTTTCACTTTTGAACCATGAGGAATAGACGGCCCATTACATTACCAAGCCGGCTTCGCACAACCTATTTACATTGTACTTTAAATACGATATCGTATCTCATTTGTAGTAATCGTCGTAATCGTCTTAGTCGTCGTTAGTCGTCGTCGCGTTCGGCGTTCGGCGTTCTCATTAAGTCCACAGAGGAATAAAACGTTTTTACGGTTGAGCCG
The DNA here is from genome assembly GCA_018883505.1 of Ceratosolen fusciceps. Taxonomy (NCBI): domain Eukaryota; kingdom Metazoa; phylum Arthropoda; class Insecta; order Hymenoptera; family Agaonidae; genus Ceratosolen; species Ceratosolen fusciceps. Next base: position 6,160,696 of record RCIC01000011.1, read on the forward strand.
GGGAGGGGGTTGGGGGTGGGGGTCATCACGGGGAGAAGAAGATGTACGAAGCGCTCGTCGAAACTTTCTACCCTCTTTCTACCCTCGAGGTATCGACAGGCCCCCCCCTTTTCGATCGGATCCCCCCCACCCCCACAACCGATTAGGATTATCGGAGCGAACGAAGGAACTTTAGGAGGAAATGGTCCGGTTAATTTGAAAGGGCAATGCCGGGCAGGGCGTTAGAGAGTCAATAGAGGCGATACTTGATTGCGCGAGGCAGAGTACACACGTGGTTTGCCAGTGCGCGGCCCCGCGCTCCTCCGCGAGCCAAAATATACTTACTTTCCTATATGAATTGCCGGCTTGTCCGAGCAACGAGTTGCATATCAATAAAATGCTCGATCGACCGGGGCAATCACCCACGGACCGGATTCGTTTGGTAGTGGTGAGCTTCCGAGTCTTCTTCCCCCTCGTATAATTCCTATACGCGATAAAAGGCCAACCAACCAACAGCCGGGCCGGCTCGCTCGACATACATTTCCTTGCCCCTGCGTAGTGTGCGTCGATAGGCTAGCCGTATACCCCCTCACCCCCCAATAACCACTTTCCCGATGAAACAATAATCGGCGCGGTGACGACGCGGTGACGCGGTTCGCAGTGAGACCGATGCGAGTGGCTGCGAGAAGAGCGGGGTGGAGCGGGGTGGAGCGGGCGGGAGGGGAGGGGAGACGACGACGACGACGACGACGACGACTTCACAGCTGTTTGGCTAATATCGCACGCACACATTCGAGGCCGTGAGCGAATCGAGCCGTTACGCGGAGCCGCTTCCCGAGAGGACGTTGGAGCGAACGAGCGAACGAACGAACGAAGGAACGAAGGAACGAAGGAACGGTCGGATGCACGTGCACAGAGATTTAAAGTAATTAGCCACGGTAAAGTGGAGAGTAAAGTGATAGCATAATGTCTGCCGAATTTACTGCACGAGAATCGACTAGAAGAACCATAAGCGGCTCTTCCATTTTACGAATCACATCTTTTCAACTCTCCCTCCATCGCCCCCCCCATCCCCGACCACCCACTCTCTCCCTCAGTCTATTGCACGCGCTCCTCCAACGGAGCGTGTTAGCTTTTTAACGAAACCCTCATCCTACATTTCACTCGGCTTCAACTTGTTTGCTCGAATTAAATACTATAGCTCCTCTCTCCGCCCCTCCGCCCCTCCGCCCCTACCCAACGGCACCCACTTTATACTCTTGAGCATTCCATTGCGAGGATGCTGGTCTAGCGAGTCCTTGCAACGAGAATCGATCCCTTAGGTCGAGGGGGGGTAGAGATGGAGGGAGGGGTAGGGGTGGCGTTGCCTCTATATAGCTCCGCCAAATAATAAGCAGCGCAAGCGGCCATGCTTTTAGTCTTGCCGAAGAACTATGGGGAAATTCGCAAGGACCGTAAATGTAAATGGCTACGGAGAACGATAATATAAAGTTCTGCACAGTCAGAGAGACAAAATTACAAACGTAAACACAGACTACTCTTAGCACACTTTTAAATTCTAAATGAGTACAAGCCGACGCTTTCTCTAATGCATTTCTTCTTCCTTTCTTCCTCGTATTCTACGCTTCCTTTCCCTTCTCTTCTTTCTCTCTCTCTCTCTCTCTCTCTCTCTCGAGATTTTTTTTCTCCCCCTCCCCCCTCCGCCCCTCTCTCAATCCTCTCTACGGAGCCGCGTTGCGAATTATCTGAAATCGCTTTTAATTATTCTGCCAGAGTGAAATAGAAATTTTAAGCTTTATATATAGGCCAATGTATATATACGTGTGTATCTACGTCTGGCTATATGTATATGCATGTAAAGGATGAAGGAATGATCAAAGTCGAATTTTTTGAGGATTAAATGGGATGAAGGAAATTCCAGCGTCTCAAGTTGAAAGAAAGTCTTCTGTTCCAAAGTCAAGTAGCTCGAAATAAATGAAGTAAAGTGGAGGTGGAGGAGGAGGAGGAGTGTGAGGAGGAGGAGTGTGAGGAGGAGGAGGAGGAGGAGTGTGATCGATCCCAGGACCCCGAGTCGCAACTTCGGCCTTTAATTCTCTCTCTCTCTCTCTCTCTCTCTCTCTCTCACCCCTCCTCCCGCAGGCCCGCGCCGCTTTCTCTTTACGATTTTTATAAAAAGATGACGATTATCGCGTGGATGCGCTCCTCGACACCTCGATGCTCCGTCCTTAGACAAAACTCTTCGGTTGGAGGTCGGGGAATTATTACGGGAAGACATTCGCAGGATGATTTGGCCCCCCGGCTTTATCATTTATCCTTAGCGAGGCGCGCAGTTAGAAATATACGAGGCAAGGGTATTACAATTCCGCGAGGCTACCCCCTCCCCCTCCCCCTCCCCACCCCGACCGTTGGCCCATTACTAAATGCTCGCATGCGCGTTCGGAATTCCGATTGCCACGAGGCGCCCTCAACAATGACCCGCGGGGATGGGGGTTGGGGGGTGAGCGGTGGAGAAGGGATTATCGGCGATGGGGATACGAGGGCGGACGGGTGGGTGGGGGGGGGGAGAGAAGAGGAAGGAAGAAAAAACGAGAAAGGAAGCAAAAATGAAAAAGTTTTACTTGTCTTTTGCGCTCTCGGCGCGGGAGCGGAGTGGCGAGGAGTGGCGAGGAGGGCGGGGGGCAAGGGAAGAGGCTGAACTCGAAAAATAAAAGGTGTTTTTTCAAAGAGATCCGGCCGCGCGGCATTATAACGAGAAGCCGAGTGGCGAGGCTCCCGCCGCCCTCCCTAATGGAAGGAAACCCAGTCCCGGTCGCGCATTGTGTGCAGATGACATACGGAGCAACGAGCGAGTGTTTTTACGGTCCTCTGCGCGACTATCCTCTAACCGCGACGGGGCCGTGGCCGGGCGGGTTGGGGGGGAGGTAGGACACGCACGAACGTCCTCCACTCTCGTAGCGTTCGCTATCTTAGAGGCCTCTCCCCCCTTCCCCTCCCTACCCTTCCCCACGACCGTATTGCACGAACCGTCGCCTCGCATGCCCGCAGAATGCGGGTTGCGGGGGTGAGGGGGAGGCAAGGGGCAAGGGGGCTTTAACGCTCCGGGATGAGCGCCGTCCATTTTACGCCCGGAAAATGAAAAATAGAGGCGCGAGAGGGTCGCGCCCTTTCACGGGTTGCGCGTCGCTTTGTCGAGAACGCCAAAGGAATGTTTGGACTTCGTCCTCCACTACCCCCCCGGAGCACCCCGGACCACCCCGGACCACCCTCGACTACCGTCGACGCTTTCAAAAAGCTCGGGGGTCGGCCGCTAATCTCGGATGGGCGCGCATGACCCCCGCACCCGCACCCGCACCCGCCACCCGACTGGAAAAACACTGGGACGCGGATTTTCTCGGAGCCCCGTGTGTCCCGGTCGCCCGATGCGCCTCCAGGTCTTGGATCTACCCGGCTGCCTGCCTACCTACATACACACCTACCCGACCTACCCGACCTACCCGACCTACCTACCTAGAAAGTAGTGGTGCTAAATTACTAGGGGGAGTTAAAATATGAACTGTAAAATTCTTGCTTAAACTCCCGGACCCGCGTGCATTTACATTCGTATTATATGATTCATGAAGGATTTTATACCGAATTATTTTCGCGTGAGTAGGTGAGCGGCGGCGGTGGTGGTGGAGGCGGTGGAGGCGGTGGAGGCGGTGGAGGCGGCGGCGGTGGAGGCGCACCGGCCCCTTTCTATTAAAACTTTCCGCGCGCGGGCTACAAAAAGTTTTATACGAATTCGTCGGTCGGGGGCTTGACGCTCTAAAACCCGAGCCTCTGCTACCACCCTGAATCCCCCCTCCCCCCCACACACCACCGCCACCACCCGACGAACCGCCACCCTTAACCCCGCCGCGATAAAACGTCGATTTACTTAAGATGGAAAATCAGGCATTGTGAAAGCCAATTTTAACTCGATCCCAGTACCCCTCCCCGCCCCCAATAACCCTACCCCTCCCCCCATAACGATAGGCTTTACGTACAATAAAAGCGGCGAATCCCTAGATATAATACCCGTGTATTATATACGATACGATCCCCGATAACCCCGTTCAGGCCTCCCCGTAAACGTGCTCGGATTCCTAAGTAAGAAAAGCCGGCGGACGATTTTTTGTTTTTTTGTTTTTCCCCTTTCCCCTTTCCCCTTTCCCCTTTCCCAACGTTCTCTCTTTATACGTTCTATCAATTTTTAAGAGCTGCGACTTGCCGTGCCTCAGCCGACTTACGTAGATAACACCTTAGCCGATCGGGGCAAAGCCAACAAATGGTCACAGACTCGACAATTCGACCTTCATTACCTTATCTCTCTCTCTCTCTCTCTCTCTCTCTCTCTCTCTATTTACATTCCACCCTACAGTTTCTTATCGTTGATTCAATAAAAAACGATGCTCCGAGTATTTGTGATAAAGTCACCGATTCGCTAAAAAAATGCGCTCATTTCATCGGGAAGCTCAATTAAAGCTAATTTTCCTGTATATTTTCATGGGCAGAAGCATGCGGCGCCAGCGGCTACGACGACGACGTCATTATTATTATTATTATTATTATTTAATAGCATTATATTATAAATACTTATTAAACTCACAATGGAATTTGAAAGTTCGACTTTCTTTTTAAAACAAGTTTTACAATAATATTTGAAATTACTACGAAGGCAAATATTTTAATCTCATTAAATCTCATTATTTCTCACGGTCTACTGTCATTTTCTGTAATTGTATTTTTCGAGTGATAGAGAGGGGGTGGGGGTTGGGGGTGAGTACGGAGAATCAAATTAAAATATTATTATTAAAATGTGACACACAAATGCGTGGGAGCCCTTGTTTTTCTTTAATTTCGTCAAATAATAGCAAAAAATAATCCCCGTGTCCTTTATTTCCCCGTCATTGTTATGATTATTAATATCATTTTAATATGAATAGCCTGATTGGCCAATAAAGTCCTGCGTATTTGTATAGCGTAATGAAATTTTTATTATAAAAAACAAACGGTGCCTGTGACTGGTTAAAAATTAAAAATTTTCAAATTTTTTATACTACAATTAAGAAAGGCCGGCGTTGCCGTGAATAATTTAATTAAAGTATAACGATTCGCACGGTACTCGTGCGAATACAATGGCATACAAGTACCAATTCCTCAAAGTAAAATACTATTTTATATATTCGGCATCCAATGACGTTAGAGCAAAAAAAATATTTTACGTAGCTAATTCAGTGGCCCATCGATTCTCCCACGCTCCATCTCGATCCTCCCCCCACCCCACCCCCTAAGCCCCACGCTCCTTATATGTTACTGAGAAAATTGAAGATGATATTCAGAGTTCATTTATATCGAATGTAAAAGTCTGAGAAAAAAAATATTTTCCATGAAATATGAACAAATTCTCTGTATGTATGAGTCCTGTAATGTTTTCATGGCGGAAATATACGATACCTTAAAACTTTTGCAGTAGATATCACTTATTATACGTCTGCGACTGGCTGTATCTAGATCAGCAGAAAATTTTCGAGTACTCTATATTAAATTGTCGCTTACTGAGGCTAAAAAATTCCGTGACCTCGACAGAATATTTAAAAGTCAGCAGTAAGGAATTACAGTCGAGACATTACCGAATTATTTTTCTTACGTACGTTCGGCGCAGCGCGGGTACCCCCCGTCTCTCCCCCCTAGCACCCTCGCACCCTCGCACCCTCGCACCCTCGCCCCATTATTAATAATATATTATCGTTACTACTCATTGGGAATATCGCCACCACCACCACCACTATTATTACTATTGTCATCGTTATTATCGTATTATTTATATGAAATTGTCGTTTCGTTCCGTTGGTTGGCTTGAATAAAAATGCCCGAGCTTTTACGATTGCGCTGCACCTCTACGTACGTATCCAAGATTCCCGGTTATATCCTACTTACGTCAAATTTAATTTGATTTATCTTACCATCGTCGTTTTTTCCTTCCTTCACCCCACCCCCACCCTCTCTATCCTCTTCCATTTGTTATTTAATGACCTCTTATGTTATTCTTTGTCTAGTAATGCTTTTAGTTCTTTTGCCTCTTAAATATCTATCTATTCCGACATTGTCTATTTTGCACGTCTTGCTTGATTCGCTTGATTCGCTTGATTCGCTTGATTAAAAATTGTCCCCGAAATATCAAATAAAACATCCCCGTCTGCGTTTTACATTTCGACCTACCCGGGTCATCGAGTTATTTTCAATTTTCTGTTTGTTTTCTGTTTGTTTATCCCCCTTTCCTTTCATTTTGCAATTAATTACTCGTCGCCTATTGTCAAACGGTATTTATAGCCGATGGCCGTACACTACTCGCTCGGACCTTCCGATAAAAGCTTACCGACACTTTATTATCAGTGACAATACTCTACCGTTGCATCACGTATTATTAGACGAGGTAATCAAATCTTAATTAACGCTTAATCGCGTATTTAATTTGCCTCCCGTCCAATTCACCATCCGATAATAAAAGCTTTTATTATTCCAGCTCATCCGCACACATTCACTCTTTAATAATCTTATTCAATAATATTTTCTTTAGCCTCCACTCCCCTCCCCCCCTCGACCATCGCGCTCTTACTTCTCTCTAATCTTTACGATACGCTCGAATTGACGAGCACGATCCTTTCCCCATTCGTTACCTTTGTTTATGAATCCGATAGCGTATCTGCCAGTCAAACAAACAGACTGTAAAGTGTCACATCGTACGGCCCCCGACTCCTCTTACTTTTTTTCTTTTTTTTTCTTTTTTCTTTTTTCTTTGACAATAACCTGCTCGAACGCGCCGAACTTCGTCGTATGAGGGATACTTTAAGCGCTTCGTCTGTATGTAGCCTTATTAAATCGCGCTTTTACGCTCACAAGAAGAGTGTTATGTCAAGACAATGTATTGTTTGTCAGGCGGCGAAGGTTATTGGGGTTACCGATGCCTGTCACATTACGGGCTGGGGTGGCGGGGTAGGGGGGGATATAACATTAATTATTCATACGTATTCTAGGTAACGCTTATTCGTCTCGTTCGTCTGGTGGTCGTCGTTCTCCTTGGCTCCGAGAGGTGGAATATGTTTTTGTTTTTTTTTCTTCTCTTTTCGAAACGAAACAAGAGAACGAACGGCAGAGAGAAGCTTAAATTTTTAGCCAGATTTTAATTTTTTATCTATTATGCACCGAGTGTGGGAGCTTTGTAAGTAATTCCATGCGATTTGAAGAAAAATCCCCCACGCCCCCCCCCCCCGACGCTTAAGGGTCACTCAAGCTTAGTAATTATACGCGCGCTGACTGACTCTTGCGCGCATTGCACGTGTATGGGCGAGTTGCTTTTATATAACCCAAAGCCAACTGATTTATAAACGAAAGCCCTCGTTTGAATACCAGGTGAGTGTCGGTGCGCGTGTGTGCGTGTGCACGCGCGTATATGTAAAAAATTCTGGCTCTGAATTATTACGGCGCATCGGCGAGAGATTAAAAAAATTTACGATTCAGTTAAATGTAAGTTGAGGCGAGGGTATCGTAAAAGTTATACGCTTCAATTGTATTTTCGATATAATACGGGTTTTCGTGATATTACGTGTTTGTTGTTGGTTGCACTCGGCGCGTAAGGCCTCCATTCGTTCGGTTTAGTCTTCTTTTGTTTTGTAAATATTCGTAAAGGGATCCTCCGAAGGATGCCCAAGGACTCGGTTATTGGGGTTATTTGGGGCGGGCGGGCGGGCGGGGGGCTCTAGGGCAGAGGTAAATTAATTTGCCCCCCCGAAGAGGTTGGTCATCGTGACGACACGTTGTATGAAAGGTTAGGAGCTTTCGTGGTGCGAATGGGCGCCGAGGGAACGGAGGGGAGGCTGCAAGCGCGTCTCGGTGCACGGCGTCTTCCGCGCAAAAGACGCGATGGCACCGGGCCAGAGCTACTCCCCCCGCCGCTACTTGCATACGTCCACGTATCCGGAATCTCCGTGTCTGCCCAAGTCATATCGAGGGCCGGGAGGGGAGGGGGTGGAGTGTGTGGCGAGGTAGGCTGGCCGGGACTAGCCGACGAGACGACACCTCTACGTACACGTAGACCGCCCCAAGTTCTCTACGTAGGGGCCACCGCCGCTACTGCCGCTGCTGCTGACTCTCCGTCTCGGCGATGACCTTTAAATGCCTCGAATTCCTCCGACCTCGCATACTCTCCCCGGCCGTACCCGGACATACCCGTCGTGAACTAGATCGACTCATCTCCCCACGCTTTCCTTCAAATCCAACCGCTTGTATTCCATCATCATCATCGTCATCGTCATCATCGTCATCATCACCATCATCACCATCTTCTTCGTTCTTCGTTCTTCTTCTTTTTAATTTTTTTATATGTTGTCGCGTTCTTTTCAACTCAATTCGCAATTAGAGTAGAAATTTTTCAATCAGCTAACGAGTTTTATTCGTACCGAAAAAAAAAAAAAAAAATTGAACGAGAATGGACGATACTTGAAACATTTCCTTCGACCCCCCCCCCCTCTCTCTCTTATAAGTAAAAAGTACCGGGTCGACAAGTGGACATTTTCACTAAAAGGAATCCGTCCGTGAAATTATTATTATTATTATTAATACCTTGGCCAAAACATGTAAACAAAACAAGAAATATAATGTTAAAAACGAGCAAAGGAAAAAAGGGGTTGGGGTTGGGGGGAGGAGGAGGAGGAGGAGGAGGAAAAAACATTTACGGCCCGGCCAATATTAAATTTCCATGCTGACTTTGATGTGGTAGCATTTAGCATCAAAGACTTTGCCACCGCAATTCACTCGCTCTAAAATACAATCGGTTTCAAGAATACTGACCACCACTGTCGTTCCGCTCCTCTACTCCCTGGCCCCGCACCGCCCCACACCCCACCGCACCCCACCGCACCGCACGCACGGCGCCACTCGATTGAAGCTTAATTGTCCATTACGGTTTTCCTTTACCGGGGCTTTAAAGCTCGGAGGGCTCGAGCGAGGGCCGCGAATTTCGTAAGAAAGTCGGCCCGGCGCAATTACGTCAGACCCGGAGGATATTACGGAGGAGTGTTACCGGTAGGAGAGCGGCCGAAGAAGTCGCGTCTCGATCCTCAAAGGAGAAAACCGGACGGTATTTTTAGTATTTATTGAGACTGCTTGGCGGTTTAGGTTACGGGACTACGCCATTTCGACTACCCAACGCAAGCCTCGTGGCGGTGGTGGTAGTTGAGGGGGGTGGTGAGGAGGGGAGGAGGAGGGATGCCGGCCGAGCGAGTCTATGAATACGAAGAGGGGGGCGGGGGCGGGCGGAGGAGGAATCGCGGAACCGTGGATGAGAAGAATCGATGGAAAATCGGTAAACGGACTACGAGTGAGTCCCGGCCGCGAGGATATTTTGGGGGGAGGGGGGGAGGGGAACATAACAAAAAGCTCAAAGCCCCGCGTTCTGTCGTCGGCTCGTCGGGATTAACAATATCGATCCCCCGCGAGCCGGTCCCCCGAGGTTCCCGAGTAGCAACGCTTTGCAACAGAAACTTTACGGAATCAAGAGCCCATTGAGGCCTCCGCTCGCAGATTAACCTCGTTCTCCTTCACGGAAAAATAACGCCGAGCGATAGAGCGATAGAGCGATAGAGTGAGAGAGAGTGAGAGAGAGTGAGAGAGAGAGAGAGAGAGAGAGAGACTGAGAGAGAGAAAGTAAGCCCCGGCTCTCTAATAAAAAAGAACATAAAACAGCGTGTAGAGATAGAGAGGTAGAGATAGATAGAGATAGATAGAGAGAGAGAGAGAGAGGTGAGAGAGGGGGGAGAGGGGGGGAGAGAGAGGCAAACAGACAGACAGACAGATAAAACTCTCGTGTCGCCTATGTTCGGGCTGAGCTCGGGCCTAGTGAACTTTCGGCCCGTAAGGTACGATTAAGCCGGTGAGCTTGCAGCTCGGACCACCCCCCCTACACCCCACCACCCGCCCCTCGGCCCAGCTGCCGCCATCCAGCGCTACGGTAAATCTTGATTTCGCTCATTTAGTCGGATTCAGAGCGTTGAGCTGTGGCCCGACCCGTATAAATACTGCGAGATGGAAAATTTGCAATTGCATCTGGCCGGGCTATAGGACTCGATGGAACAAAGGACCGCGCTTCCGGGGGAGCGAGCAGGCGAATGGAGGATAGCCACGGGGACGAGGACGGACGTAGGTACGCCCGCGCTTCCAAGAGGGTTTATTGGGCTTGGATTACTTCAGCCCCGGAGCCGAGCTTCATTAAGTGCCGGGCTTTTTGCCTGACCGGTCAGCTCTATCTCTACCCCCCTGCCCCTACCCCTCCTCTATCTCCGTCACTATCTCCGTCTCTATCTCTACCCCCTTTGGCCCCCTTTGACCCCTACATTCAACGCCGCTCGGCTGTAATTGCCGAAGAGGAGGGGCGCGAGGGTCGGAGAGAGGAGCGTTATTTTTCATATCTCATTAGACGGCCGTCGGGCCGAGAAATTGGCCAACAAGTTTTTCAAGCGGCTGAGGCTCGTTCCCGAGATCGATCGCTCACCTGACGAGTCGATCCCCGCCTCAAAGTTATCCACCTCGACGTCGACAACCAAAAGCAAGGGGGGCACAGAGAGAGAGAGAGGAGAGGGAGAGGACGCGCGCGCGCGAGCTCTTTCGCACGGTAGCTGATCGGACAGAGTCGCGCGAGCTCTGTAATTACGGTGTGGGCCCTAATCGGTCCCCGGCCCTTGCGCATCCATCCATTATCCCCCCTCGGCGGGATCGAGGCACGGCCTTGAACGGCCAGCGGCGGCTCGGCCCTGGCCTCGGCAGCACACCGACGCTAGTGCCCCGTGGAGAGTCTGGACAGATTAAGTGCCGGTTAGATGTACGTATGGTCAGTAGAGAACGGGATGCCTCGGCTCCTCCTCCCTCCCTCCCTCTCCTCCCTCACTCCCCTCTCCCGCCCCTCTCCCTCAGCACCCACCCCCCTCCCTCGCCACCCCTCACGGGGAGGCGCGTGCTCCTCGTTGATCGTCGGCCGCGGAGACTCTGCCTACCGGGACCCGACGCCACTAAGAATGTGTGCGTCTTGCTTATTCTCCCACGGACAAGTACAAATGGGAAACAATCGACGAGTCTCCCCCTTCGCGCGTACGGGCTTTCACAATCTAAGAGTAACAATAACTTTTAATAATCCCAACTAAAGCCATCAACCACAACAACAACAACGACGACGAGGACAATATGACAATAAGACGGTGCTACGATTGTTTTGTAGACACTGGTGGTTAGCGAGGGTGTCAGAAGACGAGGACGACCGCATGAAATCCAATAAAACGTCAAATGGATGAGTGCGACTAGCGAGCTCTTGGGATGGTGGGAGGGTGGGGAGGAGGAGGTGAGAAACAATAGCCGATCAGGATCCTGTAACACTCGTGCCGTCTATACTCTCGCCTCGCCTCCCCTCGCCACCAAGTAACAAATTGATCGATAGCCAGCCATTGTCTCTTGACACGTAACGTAAACAACAACAACAACGACGACCAAGACGACCAAGACGTCGACAATGGGTGCGCGGGTGGAGGGATGCAGGGGAGGGATGCGAGGACATTAGGGAGCCCGGGCACCTTGAAAGGCATTGATTTAATTGGGCGGCCCGAGGCCGACTCGGAGGAGGCCCGCGTGAGCTAAAATAGCGTCGGCGCGAGTTTCCACGGTATGCACCCCGGGGAATAATTGGCGTGTTTTGCCTCGCCGGGCGCACCGGAGCCCATCTATTTTCGTCCGGCGAGTACCGCCCGGGGCTGCTTTCTCGTCCTCGTTCGCCGATCGCCGCCCATTAATAGCAGCCCGCGTCTACGCACCGGAAGAGCCGTCCCGCCCCACCACGTCCCGGCCCCATCGCCGACGCCACCACGTTCCCGGAGCCGCGAGATCCAGCCGATCCGTGGCCTGACCGACGACTCGCCGGTTTCGTACTCACCTGCCACGTACTGCGCGCTGACCGCTCTCCAGGAGTCCCCCGACCACCAGGACAAGCCTGTGTATTAACACGATACTCCATCCCAAAGGCCATTTCGACTCTATTCCATATCGAATCGTGTCCAACAACGGGACAGCTTACCTTTACCTCTATTGGCTTTTATTATATTCTCGCAGGGGCGAGATCCTTGATTGCCGACTACCAACCCCAATAACCCCAATAACCCCAATAACCCCCTCAACCCCGTGGACTCGTTATCACCGTTACGTTACGTTACGTTACGTTACGTTACACGTCTCTCGGCTCCCCGAGGCCCGATCGACCCCACCCACCCCAGCCACACGAACATGGCCAGTCTCTCGTGCACGCACCGAGTTTTTTTTTTAAAATAATCACTCCCCTCCCACCCCCGTCCAGGCCAGTCATCGTGCCTAGCGTCGGAGCGGCGATCCCTTGGCAAAGGAGAATGAGCTTCGCGGGACTGCGGACTGTGGATGTGGCGCGTGTACTCTCTGATTCATCGATATTCCTCGTGGGAGCAACGTATCTCGCTCCATCTCCCGAGCCAGCTCTCGATTTTTCATCAATAAATCACAGTCCTCCCTCACCCCTCACCCCGAGCCCCACTCATAATTTTCTAAGCCCCGTTTTTTATACGTCGCGTCGTTGCCATTACTATTATTCTTACTCGTTGCTGCTGCTGCCGTTGTTGTTGTTGTTGTTGTTGCTGTTACTATTATGTATGCCGACAGGTTCGTTAAATCATCGCTCTCTCTACAACAACTATCTCTCCGGCTTTAGATTGCGAGTAATTTTTCAATTGCCCGCTAGCAAATCCCTCGCCGTCAGATCGGCATTTATCGAGAGCGTTTCATCATTTTTACCTCCCTTTTTCAAATCCACCGAGTACTTTCGACTCCCCGAGACACGCACCAAACGCTCTTTTGCCCTTCTTTTCTTTTTCTCCTCCTCCACCTCCTCCACTTATTTGTCTCCTCCTCGTTGTTTTTAATGTCCTTGTCGCTCGCTCGCTCCCGACCGACCGACCGACCGACGCTCGAATTATTCAAGAGAAGCTCCTCGGCTCATTGATTTTCATCTTCAAGTAACGGCCTCCTCACTGCTCTTTCTTACGAGCCCCCGACCCAATAAACCCCCCCGCGCGCCTTACCATGCCGGCCTTTTTTTTTTCATTTTTTTTCATAAATCAATAGAATTTATCAGCCGAGATCTGATTTTTTTTTTTACGATTTTACGCAAGAGCAGGGATTTTACATTCAATGGAATATCAATATTTATCGGGACGAAGGAAAATAAAAGCCGAAAGCTTCGTCCTTGATTTATCACTCTTATATTTATTCTTCGGCTCCTGCCCTCTCTTATTTATCCCTTATAAACAAACATCCGCTCGGACATATTTTCCTAAACAATTTTTCGGATCGACTTCGTTTTACTTACCCACCCACCCCCACCCTGACCCGTCATCGCTGACACGAGATTATTCTCGTCTTCGTTCCATTAGTACGAATAATTATCATTGCCATCATCCTTGTCATTATCATTATCATTATCATTAGTATTAGTATTGTCATTGTACGAGGTAATAAAGTTGAAAGAGACTCTCGACTCTCCTTTAGCTTAACCAACCAACCAACCTAACGTACGACTCGGTATGATGATATTTAATTTATGAACGCTTTACGAATGAAACGGAGGCAAATAACTTGCGAGCGAACGCGTTCGCGTGGGCATCGATCGGAGATGGGATTTAAAAAGGGTATTCGCACGGCCGTTTAAATTTAATAAGATTAAGGATAAAAGTAAAAATATAGACGTTCGCCTGGCTAATGCGGCTAATCGATCCGGAGTCCATCATCCGGGGCACTGGAATAACATATTAATCGGATAATAAATACTCGGTTTATTGGTTTCAATTCCGAGTCCAACTTTGCAGCGGACAAATTCTTTGTGTGATATTTTCTTTCTTTTCTCACTTTTCTTTTCTCACTTTTCTTTTCTTTTCTTCTTTGCTCGTCTTCCTTTGCTCGTCTTCCTTTACCCAAACTCGCTCAACCGGGGGCATGTAATGGAAGGGGTTAAAAGATTAAGAGGCTTTTAAGATTTACTTAAGTTCTCTACGTGCTTGAAACGATGAGCTTGATGAGCTTGATGAGCTCGATGAGCTTGATGAGCTTGATGAGCTTGATGCAAAGCTCAGAGCCGAAGCTCTTAAAGAAAATTCATAAAAGTTATGAAAGACAATGTCGGTAAGATCGTCGGCCGCGGTTTTTATCGGGATAATTAGAGATTGGGATCGGCTCCGATTGCCACAATGCGTACATTGGATGGGTAGGGGGCGAGGGTGGGCGAGGGTGAGCGGGGAGAGCTCGAAACCCTCTGACCCCAATAACCTTGGCCCCAGCCCCGCGACACCGTTGATAAATTTGCGTGTTCGCGCAATAAGTGGAGGCTGTGAAGCGTCGGCAGAGCTCCCACGTACCTTTAAATCATTCAATAAAGTCGCTTCCTCGGCGCTCACTTTCTTTTTTTTTTTTTTTCTTTTTTTTTTCTTTTTTTCTTTTTTTATGCCTGTGACGAAGCGCAGAATCGAGAACGCGCCGTATGAATAATAATCGGCTGATTTCTAACTCCCCTCCTCCACACACCCCAATAACCCCAATAACCCCAATAACCGCAATAACCCCTTCTCGCTCAGTTCTCGAGGGTCGGGTTCTCGTTAGCACTGGAGGTGGGGGCGGGCGGCCGACGCGGTCATCAGCTGTAGCGGCAGCGTCGATATGTTTCAACGCCGACGATGATCTCGTGGGAGGCCTCGACGATCGCCCCCCACCCCACCCCTCCAATAACCCGAATAACCTCCCGGCTCCCGCTCGGCACTTATTTCTGCTTTATCGACACTTTTTAACTATCGGCCCGCGTTTTAACGACTCGACTTTAAAGTGGAATTCCGCTTTTCCGATCTCGCATTCATAGTACGTAAAATTAACCGGGCGGGGTAATAAAGTGCTTTGTTAGTGTGCGCGGCTTTCATCAGTCAGACGCGATTTGGAGCGAATGCTCGATTAAAAAAATTCCTCCTCGGTAAAAAAAATAATCGTCGGCAGTGACCGGCTCCACCCACCCCACCCCACCCCCTTCTATCCCTTGAATTCGCGGCTTTACAGCGTTATATCGATAATAACCGAGTTGGGGGGGGGAGGGGAGGGCAATTAGATTTACCTGGGAGCGGCATCCTTGGCCCGATACCTTGGCTGTCGGGGTCGCGGACCCTTACCCTCTACCGGTCTCAACTATAAAATACTTTCGAAATGCACGCTCGCCATTGTAACGGCAATGATTGTTACATTGTAAAGGATTTTATTCCGGGACCGGGGGGGCGATGACCTGCGTCAGCGAACGACCCACCAAATGATAATAATAATAATAACAACATTATCACCGAGGACTTTACGCGCCTGTCTTTCAATATTTCGTTCTCGCGTCTTTTATCTTTTTCCATTCTTTTCTTTTTCCATTCCTTTATTCTCCTCTCTTCGGCTCGGTTGGGGCTGGCCGGGCGGAGTTGGGGGGGATTGGGCCGAGATAATGGACGGATTTTAAAAGCGAAATTGTATATTGAATGTTGTAAAAGACACGGAGAGTCTGTCGTCGGGTGACGCCGGGGCCCGCATTATTTGCAAGTCCTAACGCAAATTTGGCAAAAGTAAAATAAGACGAGGAGAAGCGGGGGACTGAGAGGGGGCGGGGACGTCGGAGTGACGTGAGTTTTCGTGGCGAACGGAGGAAAGGAGGAAGGAGAACCGGTTGTACGCTCGCTCGTAAGGAGCCGAGCCGAGCCGAGCCGAGTCGAGTCGAGCGAACCTCGGTCTCGGTCTCGGTCTCACCTCGGTCTCTCTCGGTCTCGGCAACGAGGACAAACATTACGATTACGCTCTTTTCGACAATTTTTTTTTTTTTTTTTTTAGCCTCGTCGATCCCGAGCCCGATCCGTCTTGCAGCCCTGTGCGTGCTTCGAACCGACGAAATACAGGCACACACGAGGAGGAGGGGGGGGGAGAGCGAGGCCGAGGGCATTAGTACCCTGCGAGGGCTCGTTGTTTATCCTGGCATTGGTTTAATTTCCTCCTTTGACACGCTCGTTTCCGGGAGTAGCTGCCCTCGTCGCATGCGGGTGCACGTCCCCGAGGCCATCGGACGGTGATAGATCGCGAAGGATGGGAGGGTGGGAGGGTGGGAGGGTGGATGACGCGCGACCCGTCTCGTTAAATTGCATTGTCCAGGCTGTTGGAGGGATTCCGCGGAGCCCGTGGCTCTCCTCCCCCCTCTCCTCCTCGTGCTCCTCGTGCTCCTCGTGCTCCTGCTTTCCGCGCGTATAATCGAAGGAACCGGTCCGGCGTGAGTAAGTCGGGCAGCGGCTGGAACCGGTCCGGTCCGCTCCACTTGTTCCGGAGCTACCGTTCCCCGGGCGCACCGAAAACTCTCGGAGGATCATCCCGTATCCCCTACTCTCCCGTTGCAAAATTAGGAAAAAGCACCGAGCACGAGCTTGTCCGTCAGGGGTGGAGGGGTGGGTGGGGTGGGGGGGCGAGATCTTTGACCTTACCGAGACTTGACCAAGTCCTTACCTCCTCCCTCTCGGCCACCCCCCAATAACCCCGATAACCCCGATAACCTCCACCGCCCCCCTCCCTCAATAGTACGGGGCCAGCCCTTTGGTGAATAAATGGACGTATGCGTTTCGTTGGAAGCGAGCGCTCGCGGTCCCGTAACCGAGCCTAACCGAGCCGGCGATCCTTCAATCTTCTCCGGCCAAGAGAAACGATTGGCCGCAGACGATCGTCTTCCGGATCCGGATGCGTTATGCGCGACCGGTACGTCGAGTCCAGTTGCATCGGCAACGACTTATCGCTCACTCGATGAGCTAAACTCGTGGCCCGGGGTGGGGAGGGGGGGCTCTCTCTCTCTCTCGAGAATAAAGCTTCCCCGAATAAGGATTATTCATCCTCGTTTCTGGGGCGGGTGAGAGAGGGGCTGGGGCGAGTGAGAGGGGCTGAGGCTGGGGGAAGGATAACAGTCTCGGAAAATTCGAATCGGCTACGTGCTATCGGATAATCCCGATGATCAAAGCCGGGACGCGTCATTACTCAACGGGCCTTCGGCCCATGATAAACCACGAGCACTTGGTATCACATCGTCTCTCTCGTATGGGCCGATGTCGTCATTCATCAGACATTCGTATGATTATCCTACGGCGATTAATCATAATTTTATTAATGCCGACCCTCACACGCCGGAGGTGTTCGCTTGTACCTGAGCGGGCGCCCCCCTCTAAGCAACTCTTTCAATATATAACCCACGGGACTTCTTCACGGAGAGAATAATCTTATCCCGCTATTTCTTCCTTACCCTCCTCCCATTCTCCTCCTCCTCCTCCCATTCTTCGTCTTCTTTATCTTCTTCCTCTTCTTCCTCAGCGACGGCTATTCGACATTATAATTGACACCTGTGCCAGCGAGGCCTTCGCATTTATAAATGTAAATCCTCCCTACCCCGCCCCCAAACGCCCCGCCCCCCAACGAACACCACACGGGATAATTATAAGTATGAAATATGAACAGTGAGGTGCGAGTGAGTTGATTCCGCGGAAACGACGCTAAATTTATGCATTTAGCTTTAATATGCCGATAGATAATGCAAATAACCCTCTTATTGGCCAATAAATAATTCATGCTCGTTTCCTTAATATCTGCGGGATTAAAGGGGTGAGCCGGGGGGGATTTTGCAATTTTGCAGGCACTGATCCGAGCCCGGGAAAGAAAATTATGTCTACGGGACGGGAGGACCGCCGGCCTTTCTTCCTCCCTCCATCCATCGTACACGCGACAAACGTATTACCTACGTATGCGCGTACGCGTATATACGACCGATGTATGACGATCGATGGAGAGGAAATGCAGTGTTACCCACGTCCAAAGGGGCATTCGTCACGAGACTTTTACGCGGAAGCCTAATTATTTGCCCCGATCCGAGATAATGTGATCCATCGGGCCGGACGGGGGAGACGGGCTATCCCCGGGGGCTTACGGTCAAGAGGGAAATTTTCGTCATATTGACGATGAAAAGCGAATCCGAGCCCCGGGAAGAAATGGGGTTTCCCGCACCCGGGAAAATTCCAGGCTCGGGCTCGGGTACGCCACGTAAGACCGGCTCGAACGGGAAAATAGGGAAAAACGCGAGCCACTCCGGTAATGGAGTATGTGCATTTAAGAAAAGATAAATGAAAAAAGTATCCGCGAATGGCGAATCATAAAATCCAACGTGTATAACGAAGCGGCCTCGTGGCTCGTGGCTCGTGGCTCGTGGCACGGCAACACATTCGAGACTGGAATTTCCCGGGCGCTTTTTCTTTTTCACGCTAGAAAGTAATTTCTAAGCGATTACCATTCCGATAAAGCGCAAGGAAAAAGCGTGGAATTTCCAAGCAGAGTAATAAGAAAGGTGGGGTTCGACGAGGAGGGGTTGGGGGAGGAGGAGGGGTTGGAGGAGGTTGGAGGGGTTGGGGGAGGAGGAGGGGTTGGAGGCTAGCTACGCAATCCTGCAGGGTCGCAAGATGGAATGAAATAAAAGATAAATTGCTCGCGGGGGCGGGGGAGGAGTGGGAGGAGGGAGTGGGAGGAGGATAGAGAAATGAAAAGGCATATATGAGGGACGAGGGGGGACGGGGAGGGAGACGAAGGAGAATACGACAGGGGAATGTAGAATGAAAGGGACGATGAAGTGGAGTGAAAAAGAGATTAACAGATGGGAATGTGACGAGGCAGTAGGCAGTAGGACCGCTCGGCGACGCGAGGGGAGGGGAAGGGGGGATGAGGCAACGCAACGTAAGATACATGGGCCACGAAGGCGGGGAGTAGGGGTGGGGCTAAAAAAACTCGCACGCGCCTTTTCAAGCGTATGCAAATACGCGTCTCGTCCACGTCGCGGCAGTCGGCGCTGGTATTCCAAATAAAAATAACAATAATGGTAATGGTCGAGGAGGGGCCGGGGGGGGGGGGACGTTCGGAGTAGCGCGAATGTGCCGAGCGTCTCTCGGCAAAAATCGGCAAGCGGTCGAAAGAATGCCGGGAACGCCGCACGAAAAGCCAACGACTACGGAAATCAGCTCAAGGACGAAACGTCCTCACGACTTATCCGGACCCTAGACTTTTATCTCTCTCTCTCTCTCTCTCTCTCTCTCTCTATCTATCTATCTTCCCTCTCTATCTCACGCGCTCTTCCTCTCCTGCTCCCGGCACGTAATATTTACACGTCGGAGGAAGATGGACGATCGAGAGGGAAGATTTTTTTATTGCCTAGCCAGCGTAAACGTCCTTTAGAACGTCCTCGACGGGGTCGCCCACCAGACGATCCCGAGACGCGCCTTATCAAAATGGAATCGGGAGGGTCTCGTTAACCGCGGCAACGTCCCTCCACTGCGGGGCTGCTGACCCTTTCATTTTCTTCTTCTTCTTCTTCTGCTTTTTTTTCTTCTTTTACCTTAGCGGGAATCTCATTCCTCGATCCGATCTCGTATACGTCATACGTCATCACCGGCTGGTACGTGGCGCGACAACACCTACCACCTACACCTATACCATCACATCACATCACATCACATGGCATCACCCCCCCTCCCTATTTTATCGCCCAACCCCGGGGGAAAGCGGTTCTTAGGTACGGGAAAGGAAGCGTCACACGCCGCGGCTTAAGAATAATAAATTCGAGTCGCGTGGGCTGTCGGCACTGCGCCCTCTGACGTAACGATCCCATGACCGTGTAACCCCAAATGGTTAAATTTAGAAGAGTCGTTTGCGGGAAAAGGCCATCCTCCTCCCTGACCCACAACCGGGGCTCTCTCTGCTCTCTCTCTCTCTCTCTCTCTTGGCACGATATTCCATGGCCGTTTGAACGGCATCCGTTCGCCGAATACGGCCCAAAATACGGCCCAATAACCCCAACGACGTTGAAACGACGCTCTTATTGCGTTCTTGCGAGGTCATCGAATGACCCCGGTGGACCCGGTATACCGAGCGAACCCGTTTACGAATAATGGCTACGGGAGGGAGGGAGGGAGGCGAAGCTCGGGCTTCGAGCCCTGCCTCGTTAAGGTGCTGGCGTTAATCGATCGCTCGACCGGGGGCAACAAGTCGCTCTGCTCGATATAACGCCCGGCCACGGCAACGGTCCCGATAACGCCGCGGCAGAGGGGAGGGGAGTGTCCGCGCCTCGGGGGCTTATCTCCTACGGTCCGAGTCGGAACGAGTAATCGGAGACAGCGCGTCGAGGTCATCGGAACCCGGGGGCAACGGAACCCGATTAGGACTCGAGAGTCGAGCCCGAGCGGGAATTTATCTGAGCCCGGGGCTGCTCGGGGGACGGGGATGGGTGTGGTGGACGGGGACGGAAGGGTGGGGAGAGAGAGCGTCCTAGGAAGCGCGACAAGGTGCCGATGGCTTTCGAAGTGCGGCATCGTTACTTTTTTACTTTTTTTTTTTTTTTTAATCGGTCATCGACGGACGGAGGACAAAGGCCGTTACCTAATAGACCCGTAGCCCACCCCCGTACCCCCCCATCACCCGGCAACGAATATCGCCGCCCAACGCGATTGGGCCTGTTGCATTTTCGAGCCCCGACGACCCTTCCTACCAACCCCAATAACCTCCGCTCCATTCCCCACGCATTCCATAATTAATTCATCCAAATATATATGTATATGTATATATGTATATATATATTATGTACGCCGGCCTGTGGAAAATCCATTAGCTGGGTAAACGTTATTGCTTTATCTGCCGCGGCTTTAAAGCGAAATCGGGCTCGGAAAACATCTGGCCGATGGATACGCGTAATCACGCAACTCTCACTCGTAGATCTGAGGCATAAGGCAATTCCATCCCTTTTCTCATGTCCCTTAAACTCCGGGCCCTTCCAAATCCCATCCCCCCCTCACCCCTCACCCGTCCAGCGTGCAACGACAACGTTAAGCAACGACAATGAGAGAATACAGTGCGCGCTGTTTCCGAATAAAAATAAAACGGAGCTCGTTTTATTTGCCGCAGGACAAACCGGGAAGCCCGGGAGAATCATTTTTGCAAATCCTGCAAAATATTAATTTACACGGCTCGGTAACCGTACACCTATACAAATAAGCCTACAACGTTACGGGCATTGTATTTTATTTATTTTATTTTATTTTCTTCTTCTTCTTCTTCTTCTTCTTCTTCTTCTACTTCCTTTGCTTACATTAATTATCGCGATACGATACGCCCCCGATTCGTCCCCGTCCGCCCCCCCACCCCCTCGCCACGGCCGCGATACCGCTCGATCAAAATTCACAATAACCCCAATAACCCCAATAACAATGACAATAACAATGACAATAACAATGACAATGACAATAACAATGACAATGACAATAACAATGACAATAACAATGCCTTCTGCATTAGGAATCAAAGTTACTTTGTACTTTGCGACAAAGGAGCGAATGTAATCTGAAGAACACGAATTCTTCCGAGAAGAAAGAATTATCATAATTCCTAAGAGGCATCGGCTCTTTATTTCTGAAGGTGCGCGCGTTAGTGGGGTTATTAATAAGCGGTATTGAGTTAATAAGCAGCCAAGCCATACTTTCCTTTCTAAAGTTAATCGCGACAGAGAGAGAGAGAGAGAGAGAGAGAGAGCAGAGTAGAATTAGAATTATCGCGCTCGGCGGGAGCGGAGGAGCCGACAACTAACTACGTTCGTATGTAATACATGCGCGGCCAATAACAACTGCTGCCCGCCGTTGACGCATACGTACGCGCGAGCTAATAACGGAGTTAATAAAGTCGATTAGCATTGGCGACCGATCGCGCGGTATTAAGCCCGCTCACAATAAAGATAGAAGAGATCCACGGCGTTTGTTCACTTGTCATTTCTAATGCAAAAAATAATTCCGGCATTTTATAAATAAGACGCGCTGGTAGGCTGGCGCAAAGGTTCGCCCCTACGATTACCATAATCATTAAAATCATTAAAATCTCTCTCTCTAAGAAATTATTGTCTATTCCTCGTTCGTTCTCTCTTCGTTCCTAGTAATATTATTAGCATGATTGGCATTGCGTGAAGAGGAAGCCGTTGACGTTTTTTCTTTACCGGGCAGAACGCAACACAATGGAATTTCGTGGGGATCGAGTAACGATTTCAATTAGTGCATTAGGAGTGCATTGCAATACGCGTGGCCTCTAAAGAGAGAGCAGAGAGAGAGAGAGAGAGAGAGCGAGGCGGTTATTCGGGTTATTGGCGCCGTGTGAAAGGGCGGGAGGAGGCGGGAGGAGGAGCGAAGCACAGGAGTATAGAAAAATTGAAATAAAGTTATTGTACGAGCAGGAATATCGGGATCTTGCAGCCAAAGGGAGTAGTATCGGCAACAATTGTAATGCCATTATATCTAGCGGCGAGGCTGCGCGATATAATCAATTTACGGGACCAAGTGCTCAATATATGAATAATAAAGGCTATCTTTATTTGACGTTGAATGCAGGCATAGAGAGGGAGGGGGAGAGGAGAGAGAGAGAGAGAGAGAGAAGCGGAACGACGCATAGGTTGTTATTGGAATTCAATTACAGGTTATGCATGAATTGGTATTGTCGTTTTGAATAATAAGGCCGTATTGTCGTAAAGAGGTTATTGCGAATATAATCGATTTCTGAGAAATGCACTTGGGTCCGTATCGACGTGTCCCGGCGGAGTGAGACGAAAAATGTCTCTCGCTGCTATCTATTTATGAAAATATCGATCTGCCGGAGATACGCGTCGATATTTATCGTAACGGCGAGCTGTTTGCCTGCACTCGCCTCCACCTCCTCCTCCTCCTCCTCCTCCTCCCCCGCCATTATAATTTTGAATTCCAAGCTCTCTCGTCATCCGTCTCGCTCGCACTCCTTCCTCCGCCCTTCCTCCCCCGCTTGATTGATGATAATATTCACCAGCCCTCCCCCCCCACCTATCTCTCTATCTCTCTCTCTTGAATGCAGAGGTTGAATGCAGAGAGAGAGAGAGGAGAATCGTTGCAGGCTCATCCGGAGGATTATCGCTTTCTTTCAATTGCAGTGGCAAGACGAGCTCGTAGGTGTCGTCGCTCGTAGGCGGCCTAGACGGAAAGGAAGGAGGAGAAGCGGGTGGGAAGCGCAGAGGGAGATTATGGACGGACGGGGGTGGGGTTATCAGCGAGAGACTGGGGATAAAGGGATCTGCGCGAGGATTTATCGCGTCAGATCGCTGCTTCATTAAGTCGTAATATCCAGCTAATTACCGACCGGAGTGCGCTCGAGGGAGTGAGGGTGGGGTGGGGCGAGGGGGGGGGAGAGATAGGGTGATAGGGTACCTTTTAAAAACATGCCGATCGGCAGGGCGATAATTATTATGTCTCGCGGGGCTTTTTTTCCTTTTCTTTTCTTTTTTTCTTTTGTAAGAAAACCGAGGCTCGCCCTCGGAGACTTAATGATCGTGCCCTCGCGAGGGCAGGATCTAGAGCGGTATCGCGTAGCAGAGGCGGACGTAAATCATGCGAGTCGCGCCCCTCCCCCTTCTTACGACCGAGAGCTTTTCAGGTGGAGAGACGGGGCAGCCAAGAGGTGGAACTCCTCCGTAGGAAGGAGAGAGAGAGGGGGGAAAAAAAGCGCCAGGAGATAAAATGGGAATGGCGAGGGGGGTCGGGCTCCCTTTGATGGCAGACCGGGGAGTTGTAGCTATTGGCGGCTTCCAACTCGTCGTCGAGAGGAGTCTCGCGCTACGTCGGGGGCTAATACCTTGTAATTTGGACCGGCTGGATCCCGAGGCGCCGTGAACGATAACCGGGTGCGATTCCCTGACGCGATAAATAAAACCCACGTAGGGCCGAGGTTGGGTGGGTGGATGGGCGTGGAGGAGCGGAGGCGCGGAGGGGTGTCCCGACAACGGAGGCACATTCTCCTCGCTCCCCTTGACTGCGGGAATCCGGGAGAACGAGGTGGAGGAGGAGGTGGAGGAGGTGGAGGAGGAGGAGGGGCAGGACCCTCCGTCAATCGAGAGTCGAGGTCCATGTCGGAGGATGTAGCAGCACCTCCTAGCTTATCTATTTCGGTCTCGGTTCGTCGGTCTCGCGGAAGGTCATTCGGGCCCGCGATAATACACAACGCGATAAAGGAGGCACGCCGTCATCCTTCTACGTCTATCCGTGGGCATCCGGAGGACGATCCCAAGGGATTACCAAGTAATACCCCGGGGCATTCCGCCGTTATCCTCTCTTAGCCAAAGCAACACAAGCCGTAACATTTGCCTCAAGGATCTCTTTGGCTGTTTCCGCTAATTTAACCCCAATAACCATTGGAACTCTTGCTTCCCCATTAACCCCATTGGGCTCGCCCAACTCCCCCTGGGCCGTTCTACTTTTTCCCCGCTACGCTTCTTACTTACTCTCACCATCATTATTACCATTACGGCTGTTTGTTGTTGTTGTTGTTATTAGTAGTAGTAGCGGTGGTGGTGGCATGGGGGGCGGTGGCGGTGGTGGCGGTGAGGGAGGGACGGTGGGGGAGCTAATGGTAGGTAGAAGGTAGCTGTTTTGTAGTAACGATATCGCTTGCCGACTTTGATTCTCCGCGTGAAGGGGGGGAGAGGAAAAAAGTTGTAGCTGTCTCGCCCAGCCGTCGGATACGACGTAAAAAGGAGGTAGTAAGACAACCGAGACGTGGCGCGTCGGACACTTTGTCGGGCAGCCGTTGTCACCCGGGCCAACTTCATTTACATACGTCGCCGTCTGAGATGCCGCCGAGGGATAAGGAAGATTCTGCTGCTACGTCAACGTCCTGGGTAGAAAAGAAAAGAAGAGCAAAGAAGAGAAGAGCAAAAAAAAACTGATAAAAATTTTAATATACTCGATTTGGCTCCTTTTCTACGTCTCCCCCTGCCCATCCCCCCCCGCCAACATCCCAAAGCATCCCTCGCTATCCTTTTCTTCGGGCGTCCCGTCGCGTCGCGTCCCTCATCATCATCATCATCATCATCATCATCATCATATCATAATCATTTGTCATAGCAATCGGGGAGTAAAGCGAGCGACAACTCGAAGATAAATAAATAAATAAATAAATAAAATAAAATAAACTAGTCGTCACAAATGAGTACGACAAAAGAAGACTTTTGTGCTTAATCGTCGTCTCATTTCTGATCGTCGCTTCATTTACCGAGAAATACCTACCTACCTACCTACCTACCTACCTACCTACCTACTTACCCGGGGCTCGTTCCCAGGCCGCTCGGGTTTTCACTTCTGAACGAGTACTTCCCTACCAACGAGAGCCTCCCGCATACCACGATTCTTTAGCAGCAATTATTACGAGCAGCTGCACTTACCGCATTCTTATTCGCATGTATGTACAATTTGAGAAAGTCGCTCGCGCTTACTCAAATATATATATATATATATATAATGGCATTATCAAAGAGGAGGCATCGGTCTACGTCCCCTACGAGCTACATCCCCCGAAAACGTTAATCCAGAGTACTCCTTATCAGCGCATCTGAAATTAAATCGCGCGAGGTTGTTTTTTTTTTTTTTTTTCCTTTTATTATTTAATGGCCCGGGAGAATCGCTGCCTCGGGTACTCGGAATCGTAAAATTAATTAAAGAGCCAATGCTTCGTACGCATAAACAGAAAGAGATAATAATAATCCACGTCCGGGAATACATTTGCTGCCCTCCACCCCTCCACCCCCACTTCTTTAACTAACTACGACTCTAACGGTCAAGGAATCGCCGAGCTAATTATTACTATTCGTAATCTCTGTAAAATAAAAAAAAAAAAAAAAAAAAAAAGCGAGATAAAATAGATCGGAGACGCGACTCGGCCGTGATGGATCTTGACGGGGGGGATCCTCTTACGGGTGAGTCTAACCGGCTCTGCTTGTCTTATCACTGCTCACCACCTACGCCACGGGTAACTACTATTACATATTATTGTCAATAATCCCCTTTTTTGATGATTATTCACGACTTATCTGTCCGTCTTTCTTCTTGATAATACAATTGTATGTCGTGTATGTCGAGGTTATTGGGGTTATTGGGGTTATTGGGGTCCCACGTGACGACGTGATGACGTTTCAACGCCTCGCGCAAGAAAATAGTAATTCCGAAAAGGTTATAAGCACGGCAGACGAAATCATCGTCGTGTGTGACTTGTGCGAGCGAGTGAGATTTCAGCGCGGATAATAAAAACGACGATTTAATCATTCCTCAAGGGACATTATTGTTATTATTGTTATTATTAAAGAGTCTCAACGGACGAATTACTGAGCCGCTCAAGACGAGTGGAAAGGGAAATAGTTATTCTTACGAATGCGAAACTAACTGGCTAATGATCATAAACAAACAAACAAACAAAGAAAAAGAAAAAGAAAAAGAAAAAGAAAAGAAAAGAAAAGAAAACAATCAAGCGACAGATAATGACGTAATTAAATTGAATTGACCGCTGGAAAATATAAAAGTTGGCGAGGGTAAATTAACAAGAAAGAAAGAAAGATAGAGGGAGGGCGGGGTGGGGGGCAAAGCCTAGACGAGCATTAAGATAATTGAAGCGTGTAAGTGTAAGGATAAATGAACGATCGTCGGTAAAGAGTAGTTTTGATATAAAAATTACGCGGTAAAAAGAAGTGGAGAATAATAAAAAAGATAATAATAGCGAATTAGATTTATGAAAGAGAGAGCAAGTAGTAAGTGTGTCGGCTATAGGCAATAAATTAAGGGCATAAAGAGTAAATTTAATTAAACACTTTTGAGAATGTACTTGAAGGACTTTATTGCCGAGAAATGGAATTAAAAATGCTATAAATGTTCGGCGGGGAGAGGAATAGGCGAAGGCAGGAGTCCCTCCTTCCTTCCTACACGTAACTCCCGACCGACCGACCGACCGACCGACCGACCGACCATTAATCTGCCCCCCCCCCCTATATATACTATATTTGTATTTAATTTACGAGCTTTTAAACGTTTTCACGACCAAAGTCCAGCGAGATAAGTAAAAATAGTCCGCAATTGCGGGGCAAAGGGTCGGAGCCGAGGTCGTGAACATTCCTTTACCCGGTTATTGTTGGCAAGAGCATACGTATTGACGAAATAGCGAGAGAGCGGTGGTGGTGGGCCGGTGGTGGGGGGTTAGGGGGTAGGGACGGAACGAAGGAAACGGTCGGCCAACACGAAGACAGCCAAACACGAGAAATACGAATTCTCAATAGAAATAAGACGTAGGAGATAACGGAGTCCCGAAAATATTAATGGGTATCCCCATTAGGCGGCGGGCGGGCGGGGGATGGAGGGAGGATGTAACGAAAAAAAAAAAATTGTTTGTAACGGCCCGACTTTCGTAAAAGATGTCGGCCCTAACGAATAAAGCCGAGCTCCCGAGCGCTAAACTCCGATCAAACACGCGAGTCCCAGCCGTCGTTAATGCCTTTGACAAAGATGCGGGGTTGAGGCTGTGGCGGGCCGTAGTATATGTCGAGGGGAGGGAGGGAGGGAGGGTGGCCAAGAGACCGAAAGGAAAGGCTCGCGAGAGAAAAAGAAGAGAATGCGCGTGCAGAATTTTGGCGAAGGAGTCGGGCTGATAAACAGCCCGGCAATGACGTATATATATATATCATATTCCAGTGTTGCGAGACCCGAGAACGAGTGGGAGAGAGTGGGAGAGAGAGTTTGCCTGCCCGGAGAGTCAAGTCCAAGGTTTGTTTATCTTCGCGAGGCTAAATTAGAAGCGAAGTGCGGAATGTCGAAGTCCCGCTGAAATATAACGTGTTGCGAGCGGCCTTCTGCAATTAAGCCCACCCGAAGCAAAAAA
The DNA here is from genome assembly GCA_018883505.1 of Ceratosolen fusciceps. Taxonomy (NCBI): domain Eukaryota; kingdom Metazoa; phylum Arthropoda; class Insecta; order Hymenoptera; family Agaonidae; genus Ceratosolen; species Ceratosolen fusciceps. The sequence continues at coordinate 6,188,581 of RCIC01000011.1, forward strand.
TTCGTGTATAAGAGGACCGTATGTATCCCCCAATGTATATTGGCAACCCAAGCCAACGTTTGCTTGGCGGCGGCGTTGGTGGCGTTGGCAGGGGGTGGGGATGGGGGTTATTGAGGTAGGGAGGATGGAGGGATACGCGGCCATTAGCCGGAGCTCGATGTGATTAATTGTCCGACACGATTGTTACTAAACGGCCGAAAATGAAAAAGAAGACGCTCCTCCATGCCGCGTAATTATAAAATATGCTCCTCCGAGCCCGGCTGGCTCCCCTCCCCACCCCTCCCAACCTCCCCGTGTACCATGATGCTGATGACGACGACGACGACGATGATGACTAATTGCTATCGTCCCTACGCTAGCTGCCCCCGCGTCCCTTCTCTTCCCATTAAAGCCAAGGGCTCCCCCTCTCTCTCTCTCTCTCTCTCTCCAAGGACTCGGCGGCACTCGACTCCGACGAAAATTTTACTCGGGACTCGATCTTTTCTACTCCCCCCAATAACCCCAAATTCGTTTGTCCCCATTAACAACGACTTTAACAACGACAACGACAACGACAACGACCAAGACGACAGTAATGACGGGTAAGCAGTTGGTATGCATGCGCTCAGGAGGACGATCGTATAAAGGGAAAAGCCGCGCGCGCGCGCGCATCTCATTACCGACTACTCGTATTTATTGCCAGAGAGTGGAGGATCGTCGGGGCGCCCTCCATCCTCGAGATAGAAGTACGTAAGTACGTAGGGCAGGAGTCCTTGGTGGAGGGGGGAGGAGGAGGAGGAGGAGGAGGAGGCGAGAACCGAAGGCCGCGGCGCTGCGCCTCGCCTTACACGCGAATTTCTTTATTCATACGGGCTTTCCTGGAAAAAAAAGGAGGCTTTCCCACGGGGCCTACGGGATGGCACCTCGTTACCGCGGATCCTACGGAGCTTTTGTCCGGCCCCCGGCGACTTTTTTCAAAGGCATGGCCAAGCCGGAAATAAGCAGAGGATAGGGGGAAAAAAAATCTATCCGAATGTCCCTCGTCGATCCCTCGTCGATCCCTCGTCGATCCCTCGTCGTACGTCCCACGTATAACACAACGCCGTGAAACAATAAAGCCCTCGTCGATTGATAGAGCGCGGCCCCTCCCCCACCCATCCCTGCAAGGAGGAAGAATAATAAAAAAAAATGAGTGAGAGAGAGAGAGAGAGAGAGAGAGAGCTCGGCCCCGGTTACATCGAAACTTTCTATTTGTCGCCTTTGTGTAACTCTGGAAACGTGTTATCGCTGCTGCATTGATTCCTCCCGCTCCCTCCCTCTCTCTCTCTCTCTCTCTCACTCTCCACCGAGCGACACAATGCGCGTATTATTATTCCCGAGCGACAGAACGCCTCGAGCTCGCACGCACACGCACGCGCCCGCGGCAGACATACCAGAACGGTAGATAGAGTGAGAGAGAGAGAGGGAGGGAGAGCGAGGTCCCCCTCCCGCGCCTTCCCCTATCTGCCCGTGCACAGAGTCGAACGTGCTGTAAACAAGATCCCAGTGGATATTTTTACGAGTGCGCGATATACGAGGATGCAAACGTGCACGTGTAAGTCGGGCAGTAAAAATCTCATCGCTTGGCTATGCGCGACTCAATTTTATTGCATTTTAAAAAGCTCCGGCGGGGTAAGACGAGCCACGGACAGCAGCAACAGCGACGTCTGTCTTTTTTTTCACTCGCCCTCCTCTCTCTCTCTCTCCCTCTCTCTGGGAGCAAAACTCTCGGCAGAGAGAGAGAGAGAGAGAGAGAGTGGGTGCCCGCGGAGCCCGAATTCCACTCCGTCGATCATTCGAGCCCCAATTACTTCACTACGCGCATTACCGCTACTTTTGCATTCAGTCAAGTAAACGTGTATTAATAGATCCCGCGTCTTCCCCGGCCCGTCTTGCTTGGCCCCGCTGGATCACCGCTGTCCTTTATCCCCGACTCTTATTAAGCTCTCTTGCGCGCATTCGCAATTCGCCAGCCCTGACATTTTATTTAACGTCGATGATGCTTTTTCCTCTAGATATAACGGAGCCCCTCCTCGCCTAGCCGATGATCCTACGGAACAAAGCAGCTCCGATCTCCGATGATCGATGAAATCTTTGGCATCGCTTCCTTCCTTGTACGTACTCGTGTAATATTACCCGAGAACCCGAGTAACGCGCGCGGGGGTGATTGTTGCTCTCCTCCCCCCAATAACTCCCCCTCTCTCTCCCTATCTATCTCTATCTCTATCTCTATCTATCTATCTCTATCTATCGATCTCTATCTATCTCTCCGTCTCTCCGTCTCTACGTCACGGTCATCCATTATTTTGTCCGCCCTATCCTCTTGGCTCTCTTTGGGTATAAAAATTCCCTCTAAAATTTACGAAACGGAATCTGGAAAAGCGCAACGAATGGATTGTAAATAATGGGCAAATATTTACGTGCGCGGATGAAATATTCTGCCGTATTGATTTTCTTTTGACTGGCCGCGTAGCCGGCATAGCGTAGCTCGCTCACGAAGATGAAGAAATTTCTTCGCATTAAGGATCGTGATTACAAAATGATGGAACGCAGCTGTTCGACGAGACGAGATGGAGATGGAGATGGGGGAGGGTGGGGGTGGAGCGCTAAGTACTTGTGCTTCTAATAGGAATATTGAATTCCGCAAGATTGCAGATCCCGTGCTTGGAGATTGGAAAAGCGTAGACGGGACAGAAAGGCCGGGCTCCGGGAGGGTTCGGGAGCTGGCGGGACGGGGATAGGGGATGGAGGGCAGGGCAGGGCAGGGGGTAGGAATCGTAAAATCGCTAGAGCGTTAAGGCCAATCGAGCGAGGTCCTTCTCGATCTATGCGAAGCCCTTTGGGCAAAGTCGGCTCGAGAGCGAAAGCTAAGGATAGCTGATAAAGTTGAGCTCGGGACCGTGCGGGGCCGTAATATTATGGGCCGTCAATTGGTGCAGGCTCGCCGAGGTAACGAGGAGCCTCCCCCGACGTCGGGACGTCCTCGAGAGGACGGGATTCCGCAGCGTCGTCTGTCCGAGGAGGACGTGAGGGAAATGACAAAGCCGGCTCTCAGGCTGCGTACGTGTATCCCCGGGGGTAAATATTTTCGCCGAGTCAATACGGAAAAATTCCCGCGTGTCAGGTTGGGGGGTAGTTGGGAGGGGAGGTTGACTCCCGTGGGAGGGAGGGAGGGAGGGAGGGATCGAAAAATTGCTACCGCGCCGAGCGAGAGACGGGTGTGCGCCCGGTGCGTAATTGAAGGATCTCCTCGGACGACGTCGGCACCGACCGCTACTCGGCCCCCGCGGGACCTCGTGCTCGTCGGCCCTCGTCGCCGAGGGCCGAAATCTCATTAGCCGAGGGATTAATTAGAGCGCTGAGCTTGATAATAGCCGGGGCTCGCTTACGTGACCGGGACATTCGAGTCTGCGCGACCCTCTGTCCTCGGCTCGTACTCGTGGCCTACGTAGCGATGATCGAGAATTTAAGAACCCAAGTGATCGACGGGTTCTCCGGGGCGGAGGGAGGGGGTACAACTAGTTACACGTGGACGACGACCGGGATCGTGACAGGCGATGATCCACCAAATGGGACGTTCTCGATCCCGTGAGCCTTATTAATTAATAACAATCGAAAACGCAAGGGCTCGTCTCCGTCGTCTCCGTCGTCATCGTCGTCTCCATCGTCGTCGTCGTCGTCGTCGTCGTCGTGGTTATGGTTATTGTGGTTGTGATTGTGGTTGTGATGGCCGTTATTATAAGGACTGGGCTAATTGAGGTGGCCCGAGCGACCAAGCCAAATGATGATTTATATCCGCGTGGGGAGACTTTCTGAAATAATGAGCTCGAGATGAATGTGCGGCGGCCGTCGGTGCGCGCGCGCGCGCGCGCCCTTGCTAAATTGAAATTTATATTGGATTCTCGGGGCGCTGTGCATCACAATTAAATCTCCCGCGTCAGTTATTGACGTTTAGATACGTCAAACGGATTGATTAACTTTCGCTGCCCGGGAGCCAGCCGCGCAATTCCAATCTCCCCTCTCCCCCTCCTCCCCCCTCCCACACCACCCAAATGACCCGTCGATTATTAAGAAAAGCCCGACGAGATTAGTCGCGCTTTTGATTAAGTGCTGCTCGATCGGTAAAAGCGGAAGGCCGTCAGGGTGGAGGGGGTGGGGGGACCAATTTCATTTTTGGCAAGTGGGAATCGCTCGTTTGACGTGTGACGGAGCGAGCCGCCCCTTGTTCGGCTTGGGTAGCGGATGGGTGGGTGGAGGGAGTGGGGGTTTAGAAATTATAATTGCGTAATAATCCGGGCCGAGCTCTTGTTTACAATCAATTCCGTATCCTTATAGCGCCAAGGGAAGCTCAGCGGCGCTCGCTTTATTATATAAGAGACCACTGCGTCCTGTAAATTTAAACGACGCTCATGCATTTTTCATGTCCTACTTCATTTTTATTCGCGACAAGGAGGACGCGCGCGCTCCATTCTACTCCCCCCCCCCCCCCCAACCTCTATCCTTCTGCTACTAAACAATTCCTTCCCAATTTGAATAGTACGACCGACAACGACAACGACAACGACAACAACGACAACAACAACAACAACCCCTCCCCTCCTCCCCCCACACTATCGAATAACCGTAATAAGGAGAGGGGAGCGGGGAACGGGGACCGAATTCTTGCGCCCGTCTGTTTTTTGCGCGCGTTTATTCCATTTTCCGACAAAGTATTCCGACGAACTCGCCCGCGCACCCGCCCGCGCACCCGCCCCCCACACGCACACGCGCGAGCGCAAATTAATGCGGAATTTATAAGGGAGCCGTTATTATAAAACGTTAATGTAAGCGCGACCCGGGAGTTTTTATGCTCTCGGTAAATGTCAGAAGTTATATAATTGAAAGCAAACATGCTATGCGAAATGAGAAAAGTTTAAGCGTAATGGATACTTTGAGTGTTCCCTACCTACCTCCCTCCCTCCCTCCCTCCCCCCCCAACCCCCCTTTAAGCCAAAGATCGTGCCTGAAGGCATGCCGCGATCGCGGAAAAAAAGTATTTTTCGAAATAGTTCCGTCGACCTGGTCGTTGCGGTCTACGCCGGCCCCGTCGGGTCACAAGAGAAGAACCAGGGGCGCTTCTCCAGGGCGGATCTGGCTTGTGGCTCCCCAGGTGGCAACGATTGACGAGACGGCGCGCGTAGTTCCTGCGGTGACGTCGTCCGACGGGACGACTTCCCGAGTCGACGGTCCAGCCCGGTGCTACGGAAGAAAGAAAAGAAAGACGGGGAGAACCGCGGGTTTTAACGAGCCCTGGCATGACGACCCGTCGTCACGCTCCGGAGACACCCATACGCTCGCCGTCTTTCCCCTTCCCTTTGCCCCTTCGTTAGCCGACGTGCAGCACTTCCATTGATAACGACGGCTCGTCGATTACGGAATGTCGGGAGGGCCCCGCAGCGGCGAGACCGGAAGCCCTTGCTCCAAGGGGTCCCGAAACTACGTACCGAAACCGACGACGACGACGACGACGACGACGACGAGGACGGAGCCGGAGGAGCACAAGATATTCTTGTTCGCGAATGGTTCTCCCCCGCCCCGCCCCCCACTCCGCCGAGTAGGCTTAGTAGGCGCCTCACGCAGTCAGTTTGTCTGTGAATTAGGGGGTGGGGGAGGATGGAAACAGAGCAGGGAGCGCACGTGTCGTCGGCCGACTCCACTCGTCCAAAAATATCCGGAATAACGAGCGCGAGCCGATTAATAATAAACAATAATAATCGACTCGTCGAGTTGACTGCGATTCAGCGCCTCGAATCCCCGCTCAATCAATTAATTAACCTACTTCCAAGTGATTTATACGCGACACAGTCCAGTCCGGCTCTTGTTCCACACCCACACCCACCCATCGCCAAACAATAATAGAGCGAGAATGGATACGAACGTCGGCGGCCCGTCCATCGCGTGTCAACCACGTGACGCATGGCCTGAACTTTCCCATTGAGGGGAAGGTCTCGGATCTGAGCTCGTCGGCTCAACAACTACCGCAGACCGTGACCGTTCGGTTGGGTGGGGTGGGGGGGATCCTCGTGGATAATCGCGAGCTTTTTTTTTTCATTAGCTGCGTAACGAGTATAATTCACAGGAGAGCGCGGACTCGTGTGCCCTACTGGACGATGGCAATTACACGTGCAAACATCCCACTCGCTCGTCGGTAAAGTAATTACAAGAATAAATATTTATTATTACAATGAGTGAGTGGGTGGGTGAGTGAGGTGAGTGAGTATTCGCAATTATGAGCTGTCGATTATAACGGGGTCGATTAAAATAAGGATCGGTTCCCACCTCCCGAGACGCGTAGACGACGTCCGAGGTCGAGTTCAACAATGTAAGTCTAACGTTTAATCACCGCTGGTCATTCCGCACATACTAATACATTGGCTACTAATAGTCATGGCGGGTGCGGCGTGACTATTAGTAGCGCATCGCCTCCTCCCGCTCCCTAAACCTACGCGTCTAAACATTATTCCGACAAAATGATTAAATATTTTGCTCGCGTATGGGTAATCGCCTTCCTTTCCTCGTGGACTATCACCTGCCTGCGCGTAACAAAGGCTTAAAGGGGGTGAAATAAATAAATAAAAGAAGAAATGTCCGACACTAATTCATTTCAATAAGAACGGAGGGATAATTAAAAATTTCAAATATTAAAAGCAGTTGCCGAGCGAACGAACGCTCGTTCTCGTTTTCATTATCTTTTTTTTTTAACCTCCACCCCCCTCCTCGCCACACCCTCTTTACTTCCCTTTACTTTAATCGACCAAGGTATTTAATTACAATGTGCGATATATTTAAAAAAAAAAACAAAAGAAAAAACGTTGGCTCCTCGGCCGAGGAAATTAATTCGGCGGCGCGGCCGTTATTGTTAATGCTAACGATACGGCCTCCCAAGTGCGAAACTTTCCGTCCAAAGAATTCCAAATGGTTGGCGAACGCGGGCAGCGCTGAATAATTACGGATCGGGTCGTAACCTGGTGGCACGCGGGACTCACCGTCACCGTCTCTTGTGGCTCGACCATCGACTACCGCCGATTTAACGATTTTTTTCAATTCTTCCTGCCGAGGCAGGATGACGATCTCGACCTCTTTCCCCGGACAACCCCGATACGTAAAGGTCGCCCGGGATTTTCGTATATTTATTCCTACAAGTTGAAAAGATATAATACATTCTATGGGACGGCAATGGTTTTATTTCTACAGTTCCTACGTTACCCGTGGCGGGGAGGGGAGGGGGAGTATTATCGGTCCCTAAAAACGGCCCTTACATTGCGTGAGCTGTAGCGGGAGGGCCGTAGAGGGGATGAGTCGGACCGTTTGACGGATCGACGGAACGACGGCTCTCCTCGATATTATTGGGCATGGCATTGACCTCGGTGGACAAGGGGGGCGGGGGCGGTGGAGAGGAGGAGATCCGCGAAGTCGGTTCGTGATATTTGTTCCGGGCAAGCCTCGTTGCTGTTGCTGCTGCTGCTGCTGCTGCTGCTGAATCATTAATCCAAGCGCGAAGGAGTGACAGACAGACAGACAGACAGACAGACAGAGAGACTTGCCGGGCGAACCGGTCGTCCCCACGACTCGACCCCGTCCACCTACCGGGGCGTTGTATTGAAATCGGAGCCGGTAATTAGCGGCCCCGAGAGGTTTACTTGAATTTCGGCGAGTCGACGGTAAGCGAGCGAGTCCGAATTTGCGCGAGGCGGCAGCACGTGGTTGGGGCCGCGGTGCCTTAGGGAGGTAGGGAGGTGGCCAGGTAGCGGAGGAGGCGCTCGGGCGGCAGATCCGTTTCCGAGAGGCGATTGTTCGCATGAAGAAAGGTGGGCCGGCTATAAAGTGTCACTCGAGTTGTTGTTCTTGTTGTTGTTGTTGTTGTTGCTTCTGCTGTTGTAGTTGTACTTGTAGTTGTACTTGTAGTTGTTGTAGTTGTTGGTTGTCGTTGGCCCGCGCTGAACTTTCCCTGCCATTGTGCAAAGAGCAGAAAGAAAGCCTCGGACGCCTAAACAAACGCTTGGCTCCGGGTAATTCAAAACCCGCGAAGCCGTGTTTCTGCCTCCGCGCGAAAAACAATCGCGAGCTCTGACAATCGCGCGAGGCATCAAGAAAAAAAAAAAAAAAAAAAAAGGAGAAAAAAAAGAAAAAGAAAAGACCGAGACCGGGACTCTCAAGGCCATTGGTGGCTGCGGTGGCGACGGCGGTGGCGGTCGCGTCATCCACGAGAGAGCCACTTGAAAGTCTCTCTCGTACAGCAACGAGTCCGAATCCGTATCGAGGATCCAAGGTCACCCGCGGTCCCCTAAACTCGTATCGCCGTTCTTTGCCTGGGAAATGACCTCCGACTTCGACCGTAATGACCGACCGTAGGGTTGGGGAGGTTATCGGGTCCGGGCGAGCGGGCGAGTTGTTGGTGGCACGTCATGGGCCTTGGGTGGGTCCACCTAAGCAGTTGACAACTGGGGGGGCCACGTGAAAGTCGCGTCGCGTCGCCTCGCCCGTGCTGCGAAGGACCGTAAAAGGCCAGGAGGTGACGCGGGTGGCCGAGGAGCCGAAAATACGTCGTTGCCACCGCGGATCCGTATTTCCGTTCTCCTGGAGAACGTCGAAGGAGTCGTTTCGCCCAGGGAATCGATCCATAAATCGCGGATGTCGATGTATGCCGAGCCCGATGCCGAACTCGGGGAATGAGAAAGCTCCCGAGACGCCGGGATGGCAATCAATAGCCCCGAGTCGGTCACTCGAGTCACCGTAATAATTTATTATTCGCAATTTCATTATATCCATTACGGGCTGCTCCTGCTCCCGGTTGAAGCCCGGGCGGCAGGCAGCGGTGGTCCCTACTCCTACTCCGTTACCCCCTACTACTCCCTACCAAGCTCCCGAGCCGCGTAAATAATCGAACGCTTCAGTTTCAGCATAACTATAATGCAATGTAATGTTATATACGGATAATCGGGCTAATAAATAACATTTGTCAACCAATGGAAAGCCCTGTAATTCATCCCATTAAATCCTCGCCCATTAAATATTTAATACGTCCATGTAAATATAGAAACGTAAATATAGACTACCCGTCGCATTGTCCCTATTTATGAGCTCAGCCTTCCTCAAATTATAATAATAACATAAAAACAACGACAACGACAACGACAACGACAACAAACAACAACGACAACGACGAAGGGAGCGTACGAGTAGGACGATGACCGTGGTACGGGATGCGGGAGGGAGAGAGAGACACGAGCACGACGAGAAAGAAATTAACGGAGAGGGGTGGAGGGGTGGAGAGAGAAAGTAAGAAGAGGTCGAAAGGACTTACCGATCAGGCAAAAGAGAAGAATCAGCAGGGCGGCACCAGCGGCGCGGCCCACGGCTACGGCTGCGGCCGCCATTCTCGATCTCCTTGGATGTCCGGGTCGACGAGGCTCTGAGGTCGTGGCGCTAAGCGGCTACGCAGCGGGTGCTCAGCCCGATCGGTGCTCGCATTATCGTGGCGAGCAACACCTGCGTCGGGAGCAGAGGCGCGCAATCGCAGCACATCAATCGGACACTTGACAGGCCTTCATCGCGCACTCACCCTGGCCCACTCTTCATTACCTTCCTTCTTTTTTCGCCCTTTCTCCGCTCTCCCGCTCTCTCTCTCTCTCCCACTCTCTCCCACTCCCACTCTCTCTCTCACTCCCACTCTCCCTCTATATCTATCTCTAGCTCTATCACTTGCTCTACCTCTATATGTGTCCGTATCGGTCACCCTCGCCCCTCGCCCCTCCTCCTCCTCCTCCTCCTCCTCCTCCTCCTCCTCCTCTTCTTAGGGCCTGCCGAGGATACGGAGCCGACTGTCCCGCTCAGGCCTTCCGCCTCCCACTACTCCACTCTCGTCCCGATGGTTTCCGCCACCTTCCACTGAAAACAAAACATTTTTATTACTATCTATCTATCTATCTACATCCATTCATCTCGCACATAGTTCGTCTCAAATAGTCTTAAAAATAGGATGTGATTAATAATGTTCCGCGTCCGTTCCGCGTCCGTTCCGCGTCCATTCCGCGAACAGAATGTAAACAGACGCACGTGCGATTGATTGTCTTTTAACGGATATCTGTTACTCTCCATTCCCTTTTTCTCCTTTTAATTACGCAAATGCTCATTTATTGATTCATGGTCGCGAAAAGGCGGCGAGGATCCCATATCCCATTCATGGGGTTAAATGCCTTTAACGGACAATGGAACGAGTGCGGGGCGTCGCGAGCTTAATGATTAAGAAGCCGAGTAATCAAGTTCAATTCATTGGGCTTAATGTTGGCTGGTGGTACGGGGGGTAGGGGGTAGAGGGGGGAGGCGGTAGCAATTTTACGACATGAACACGTTACGGGAGCCGGTGTCCTGGTACGCATTACTCTCGAGACACGGGTATGCATCGACCTTATCGTTTATCGATTCCTACATGGCCTTACTAAGAGAAATCGGACTCGTTAGAACGCAACGTTTGGGGGGTGGAGTGGGGGAGAGGGACGGAGCCGAGCAGTAAGTAAAGCAAAGCGCCCCCTTAAGAATTAAAAATAGCCCTCTTAGCCGACCATCGGCGGCGATAAATATTACAATAATTCTCTCCCACCCCACTCACACACACCCACCCCACCACCACCCCACCACCACCGCCGTCCGCTTTATTACGATTCGATATCTCGGATGGCGTTTATTATACGCGGTATTTTTGGAGGCAGGCAAAGGTGGCTTTTCACTCGCTACTCCATACCGAGGAGATGAAAATAATCTCCTCGGGCCTGCAATAATTCATGTCCCATAAATAATTAATGCATCGGCTCTCAAACTCGCTCCCATTGTTATTATTATTATTAACTTTGACAGAGTCTTTCGGGAGGCGATTCAGGCGATTCATTGATAGGCGTAACAACTATACTCCACTCGATAAATAACGATAAATAACGATAAATAACGATAAATAACGATAAACAACGATAAATAGGATAAACGCGGTCCAATCCATGGAAAGCTTGAATATATATATATATGAATCACCAATTGGTTGTCGTCTTTATGTACGTCGGGCGATTACGCGTTCGGCAATAAGCTCTCCGCGAAATCCACGAAATCCACGAAATCCGCGCAGCTCGATTATTCTAAATGAGCAGAGATTCCGACTTTTCCGCAACGAGGTCCCGGCGAGTCGGAAAATTTGTTATTACAACGATACTCGGGGGACGCGCGGTGCAAGTGGCCGCGCGAGCGTGTCTACTAGCGCGACGAATTATCAGAACTCGCGGAATAAATATTATCTTAACGTACACCTTCCTATTTATCCTCCATTCCCTTCCTTCCCAATAACCTTCCCGCAATCACGCATTATCGATCTCCCCCACAGCCATAACCGGACCCAGAGAGAGAGAGAGAGAGGAGGGAGGGAGAGAGGGAGGGAGAGAGGAAAAAGGGTGGCAACGCGTAATAGTAAAAACATTAAAATTTCAATTTCAATGCCTTAATCGCATTTGGTTGCGAACGGTTTCGTTGGATCGGTAATTATATTCTATTCGCGCCTCCGTCAGTACGTGGATCTTCTACGGGGGGGGGGAGTTAATGGAGACGACGCGCACCGCCGCCGTTTACTCGGTACGCGCATCCACGTAAGCCAATCCCTCTCCACGGCCGCTTGTCTTGCATAAAATTAGCGGGGTGGGGTGGGGGAGGAGGAGGTGCGCGAAAGACAAGGTAATACTAATTTGCGAGGAAACCTAAAGAAATTGACGATGAAACACGTCGACGGTGTAAGTATTTCGTATTTGCGGCTCGTGCTCGTGTCAGTTTAAACTGTCAGTCCCAATGACTGACTCCGCGGAGACAAAAAGACGAAGACGAAGACGAAGAAGAATAAGAAAACGAAGAAGAAGAATATTTAACCTTTAAAATAGTCGGTTGGTCGACGGTCGAGCCGTTGAGCATCGAGACGCAGCTTATTAAGCATCTGCAAATACGCGAAGGTCTCGTATTGAGAGGCTCGTGAGTCATACCTCAACCGCCAACTTGACGGACGTGTCATCGAGGCAAAAATTTTTCCTCCATTCTTTAATTGACTCGTAAATCTCTGAGGCGGGGACTGAATTCTCTTTTGCCGAACGATCGGCATAATTAAACAAGCCGATCGCCCATTGCCATCGACAACTCTATTTATATACCTTTTCCACCCATAATCCAACGACTCGGATTACTCTCCTGCCGGGTGTGGTGTAGGGTGGGGTGTGGGTGTGGTGGGGTGTGGTGGGGTGGTGTGGTGGGTGGAGGGGAGACTCTAGCTACGCGGACCCGTAATATTCGCAGTTTGCAGTGTTTGCATAAACACGAGCTTCCCGCTCCCGAATCTCTACGTCAAGGCCGGACCGAAATAACCGACTCCTACGAAAAATATACATTCCGATTACCGTAATCCCCCCCCCGGACAATGCTATACTACAAGAGCAATAATAACAACAATGACGAAGATCGTCGCTGTTTTTAAAAAACCCGCTGGGACGAGGTGACGAGGGTGGGGGGTGGGGACCGGAGGAGTAGGAGGCTGTTTTAGGTAAATTCCGAGCTGATCTGATCGGATCGGATCGGTGGGAGAGCGGGGGGGGAGGGGGGAGGGCAATCGGTCCCCTTCCCGACAACGTCGAGAACGGCTCGATAAGAATCGAGCTGCCTTTCTTAGCTGGCTTACACAGCTACTGGATAAGTCCCTTCGGGTCTTTGGTATTTTGGAGGGGGGTCAGGGCGGGCGGGGTCTGGAATGTCGCCTGAGTGGCTCCCGGGGACGTCTAGACGGTAAGCCGAGAGCCTCTCATCTCGCATGGGAAGAGCTCCGATAATCCGGAGCTCTCTTCACCCGCCCCCTCCCCCCCACCCCTGTCCCCATAACCCCCTGCCCATCTCGTCAGGTGCACGCGACGGCGCACCTCGACTACAGAGTCCCACTGGAGGAAAAGGCTTCTTCACATCCCCGCCCTCGAACGCACTTGGGTCCCCGTATCATCTCGGGTCCGCGTGCCTCATACTGCGATCGGGTGGATCGCGTGGATCGCGCGCGCGTCCTTTCGCGGTCTGGCGCCGGCCCCGGGGTACGAGGCGCAAACGTATTATCGAAAAGTTGGCCGCTGACGTTGACGCCGAGGTCGCAATGACCTCGCGGCAGAGACCGGATTTAATAATAAATCCAGGCGTCGAATTCCGGACGTCGCGTGCCCCCTCGTGGCTGCTTTAATTATAATTAAAGCAGCGGGTGACCCGCCCTCGCCCGACCCCGCTCCCCAATAACCCCTCGTCGCGCGGCGGCGGCGGCGGCCACGAGATCGCGGAAGCGGCCTCGCGTCCCCGTACGAGTGCGAATTAGTCAGCGGGGGTCCACGACGCCTGCTGTTACCCGGTGTGGATGGGGGTGGGGGGAGTGGGGTGGGGAGTGGGGTTACGTACGGGCTAAGAGAGCAACCTTTTAAGGAGCTCGGCGTCGAAACTCCCCGTGCCATTGACGACGAAAGTCCGCGCTTTCCCCGAGGAAGTAATTTGTTAAAGCCGGTGACGATGACTTGACCCACTTGTCCGTTTACACGTACCCGCACCGGGGCCGGCCTCTTTCGCCGAGTCACCCAGGTCAACAACAAAAAAAAAAAAAAAAACGAAAAAACAAATAAAGTCGTTGTTGTCCGGACGAGTCGTCGATGGTAGAGCTACGTCGACCGGGTTAACGCTACGGAGCCGGATGACTCCGTAATCCGTCCGAGAAGCCCCGAGCCGACACACCGTCTCGGGTATGTGTACCCGACTACGGGTCGGTCGGCCGGCGTGACGTCATGCCCCGCGTACATCATATCGCGCACTCTCGCCTCTCGTTAGCTCACGTTATTGTCAACAACGGAGATCCGGATAAGGAGCGCGCGAAGCCTCGGCTGCACCTGCACCGCGTTTTCCCACCCACGCCACGCAGACAACCGAACCGCCCGGGGCTCCGCTATCCCCGATGGGACGGTACGTAATCGCGCTGATTGGACGAGGAAACTCGAAATAGATTCTGCCCGACAGAATTTTTTTCTAACGCTCCTATTCCCTTGTACGTCCGCCCTTACCCCCCCCCCTTACCCCAATAACCACCGCTATCTAATTAAAGCGGCTGCCTCGACTCGACGACGTCCCGTCGTGCCGGGGTGGCATCCACAGCCGGAGCGCCCCCTTCCCCCTCGAGCTATTCTTACCATCCCGAGCACCTTATCTACAATTAACGAGGACATTCTTTTTCTCTCACCCGCCCCCGCCCCCGCCCCCCTCGATAAGAAGGCGTCGTCGCCCTATCTCCCGCCGCACGCCCATCCCTCATCCGCATCCGGGCAGGCAAGTCGCGTCAAGGAAAAGGTTCCTCCTCACGTGCGACGTGCCCGGAGATGAATCCTCGTTAAGTGAGAAAATCCCGGCTGCGTCGCACGAGCCCGGCGTCGCTTAAGCACTCGAGTAAGCCGGGCTAACTGGATAATACAGACATTAGAGCAAGAAGGGGCTTCGAGTACCGTCGTCGGCTCGGCTCGGCTCGGCTCGACTCGAAAGCTGACGGTGGCGTGGAAAGGCGACGGGGCGAAGGAAGTGGTGAGGGACACGTGGTGGGAAAAATACCGCTTCGATCACACGCTAGTCCATCCCCATCCCCATCCCCATCCCCATCCCCATCCCAGTATTGGCAGCCTGGGCGAGCACGCGTTGAGCGGGATGTCGAGGGCGTTCGCACCGGGTCGCCTCGGCATCCGAAATCTCGAGCATCGCCGTTAAGTTGATGAATTATCGCCCAGGATGCAGCCCGGCCGCCGATAATAATGACAAATAGAAAATACAATAAATTACGAATATTCGTAATATTCATAATACGTTGCCGTTAACGTTTATAAGTAATATTGGGGTCATGCCCATTGTAATGTAAGTATATAACGAGAGTCGAGGGCTCCGGTCGCTTTGTTGCAAAACTTGGCGCACCAGCTGAAATTCATAGTTTTGGCTAAATAAATAAATAAATTCATGACCGATCGCTGCGTTATAGGGATCCCTCCCCGGGGATCCGTGGGGGTTAAGTAATAATAAAGCCGGACACACAAGGGACACTCGAAGGGAAAAAGGTAATTGGTATTATATATATATATATTTTTTTTTTGTTTTGTTTTCTTTCTTTCTTTCTTTCTTCGAGGCAATTATTGGTCGTGGTTAATGCGTGGACGCGGCGAGCGATGGGGGTTATTGGGGAATGTAGAGAGGGAGGGGGTGGGAGGTAAGCCAAAGTTTTGACGGGTAGGGGTCGTCGGTTGTACGGGGGGGAAGCAGCGTTACCACTCGAGACCGGAGAGAATGCAAGTGAAGTAATTACAGCGTTTGGTTACCAAAGGAACGAATGCTTTTATTTGCGCTTGAGAAAAACGAGCCGAGTAGAGTTAGTTAATGGGTTAACGGGCTAATGGACGCGCCCTGTGGATGGACCTAATCTGTCGCATTAAAGGCGGGGGGAGGGGGCATTGATGCGTTCGTTCACCCGGCATGACGGGGACGTCAGCAGCCCTCATCCTTAGATTTTCGCTCCCTCCCCGTCCCGCTAACTCGCTATACTACCGCTCGATCCCCCCACGGCCCACCCCCGCTACCACCACCCCCGTCGTACGTGCCAACGGCGGTGTGTGTGCTTTGAGGCTCGCGAAGCCACGATGGTTGAACGAGCGCGAGGAGGGAGGTTAATTTAGCGGCTGAAAGCCCCTGAGTTATAATAATAATAATAATAATAATAATTCTAATGGGGCGGAGGGAAATCCTCAGCTATTGAAGTTGCGAGAGGCCAAGTGCCGAGCGACTCGCGTTTCTCTAAGTCTCGGCGGCACCGCGAGGCCAAAAGATCCCGGGGACTTGTCCTTGCAAACTCGACACGCGCCCTAGGACGCCCGTCCATCAGTTCCCTCTTTGTGCCCGGATAGAAATGGCAGGGCTGGGGAGGGGAGGGGGCCTAGGGCCAGAGGCTGTTACGTCTCTATTGGATTCCCATCGAGAAATTCAGATAAGCGAGCGTAGATAGGGAAGCGAACGACTATGAGATGGATATAGAGCGAGATGGAGATAGAGAGAGAGAGATAGAGAGAGAGAGAGAGACGAAACGTAACAAAGGCAGAGGCGAGAGATGATAAAGAGCGAGAGAGGTTCCTTGGCGTGTCTGCCCGTCCTCTGCCGCCTCGACGAGCTCCGCCTCGACGAGGAGACTTATGAATATTAATCTTTACGCGGGCCAGGGAAGCCAAGACACTGGGATTTCTGTTCTCGGGCGCGAGCTAATTACCATTTGCTTCGGCTTATTTTCGCCGCGGCTTGGGGGGGCTTCCTTCCCCCTACACTCCGCCCCTGCCCCCCCCCAGACCACGGGATGAGCCCACTGGCGAAAAACTCGAATTACTACGTCCCGGTCTTGTGGCGAGATCAAGAGCCCGAGCTCCTTATCTCTCACTCCCTCTCTCTCTCCCCCCCCCCCTCCCCATCCCCGTGGTCGACGTGACGCGAGGGCATGTGGACTTTGCGGACTTTGTATCCCGCCGCCGACTCGCTTTTTAATTTACATTCAATGCCCGTACAGTCGTTAAGCGGATAATTTGTAAGCGGCGTCAAAGTAATTCAATAATCTCGTTCTCTTAATTAATGCAACGCGGCCGCGTTAAGCTCCGTCCTTTTTCGGGCCGTTTCCCTCGGCTCCTCCGGCTCGTCCCCTCCCCCCCTGCCCCCTACACGTCTTCATAAGACGTTAAATGCGCGGCGCTTACCTCCCTCGCGCTCTCTCTCTCTCTCTCTCTCTCTGTGTGTGTCTCTCTACTCGCCGACTGCAGATAAAAGCCTCGTTTGTCCTCGTTCGACTCCCCCACCTCCCGATAACCCGCCCACAAGACCAACAATTATCCGAGCCTCTTCAATGGCCCCTTATTCCTACGTCTCTTGTGCAATTTTCCTTACGCGCAAGGACGCTACCTGCGCGCGCGCGCACACCCACACACCCACACGCCTCGCTTTACGTCCTGATACAATACGTTGAATTCGAGGAGACGTTTGAATCTCATTATCCATGAAATTTTTATCTCCAACCAATGCGCTAATTGAGATCTTGCACGACGAGGAATATTTGAAAATCATTTTTATTTGATCCATTAATTAATCTCGGCCTCGGGCTCTCCCACGAACACCCAATACCGATATTTTAATTAAACCTGCCGTTACAATAATAATAATCGCCCACGTTGTCATCGTCATCAGCACAACAACAACGACAACGACAACGACAACGACAACGACAATAATAGTAGTGGTAGTGGTAGTGGTAGCGGTAGCGGTAGCGGCCTTTGCTTTTTTCCGACCCACGCCTGTCCCGAGCTTAATAATAATAATAATAATAATAATAATTATGCGCCGAGAATTATTTCACGAACATCTCAATTTGTTGGAAATGATAAAAGGAAAGCTTGTATTTTAACGGTTAAGGAGCCGCCTTCGAGCGCTAAAATATTTACAATAAATAACTACTGCTTTTTTTTCTCTCTCTTTATTTTTCTTCTTCTTCTTCTTCTTCTTTTTTTTTGTCTTTGTCTTTCAAATATCGGGTATTTCATGAATGTGCAATTACGCGAGATTCTAAAAGAGGAGGAGCAAGAGACAAAAAAAAAGATAAAAAAAAAAATAAAAAGAAGAAAAAAAAAAGGAAGGGGGAAGATGAAAAATTAAATGTTCGCGTAAATATGAATTCTAAACGTGAAAGCGGCTTCGTGAAAGGATATTATATTTTAATGATGTAATTTCGAAACAAGTGGGGCTCTTTAATTTGACAAACAAAGGAATTTTAATTTAATAATATGCATACTGTTATACGCAATACATTACAAGAGGATAATAATTATTTACATTAATGATAAAATAATTGGGAGGGGCGGGTGGAGGGGTTTTTTAAAATCGTTTGAATTTTTAAATCAACGTTCTTCCTTTAAGGTTACAAATTATTAATTTGTAACCTTTTTCGCTCGCCGTAATTTATCATTATTATTATAGTATAATAATTATCTTGGTAGATAACTCGGCCTTGGGAATACCCTTTGAAGCCGATAGAATCTTGTTAGGAGACGGTATTTAATTTCGGTAAGACGGCCTACAGTAATTTACATTCAAAAGACAAATAATATGCGAACGAAACAAACGGAAAAGGAAAGGAAAGGAAAGAAAAGTTGTGGTTGGCCAGATAGCGAATGGAAAGACGTTGCTGCTGATACGTCGATAGGTATCGTTTTTTTTTTTGCGCAGCGAGTACAAAGCTTACGCGTAACACCGAATCGACTCCGCACTGACCGACTACGCGATATCCTATAAATAATGCCCGAGTACTCAATCCGAAGTATCACTTTGGTTATAATTGACAAGGGAACGGAATTAGCGAGGCCTGCTCTCGATCTGTAAAATGCTTCGGAGGAGTAGTAGTTGTTTTACGAATGATAAGCAGCAAGCACGAGAACAGGTAAGCTGTAAGATAGATTTGCTTGCTTTTTTTTTTGCTTTCATTCGACACGTAAAATCCATTCTTACAAATAATACTTATAAGTATTTTTAAATATTTAGCCAAGGGAAGCCAATGGGATAGGGAGGGCAATTACTAGGTGTATTTATTTGTATTTAACGTCGGCTTTGCGGATTCACGGATTCAGGCTTTCCTTGTACTCGTACTCGTACTCGTACTCGTCATCATCGTTAAAGTATTCATCGGTATCAAGAGAACGAGTTAGTTATCGATTGCAAATACTTTCAATATTTCCGTGTTGTTGTATCGCGTGCCGCCTGACGAAATTCCCTCCATTTTCCAAGGTAAGGACAATTTTCTTCCTTACCTGTCGCGCGTCACGGGAGCGCATTATTACGTAAAACGGCTTCTTAAAATTACGCAACCAATTACCATGTAATTAATACGTATCGAGCGGACGTGCCCGACGAGCCTTTATATTTTGCGGGCGCAAAATTCATTACGTAACGTAAAAAAAAAAACGAATCTCTGGCTTTCGAGAGACGTGGCGTCTCGTTTGGTCGTCGGTCGGCGCGGGGGCGGGGGCGGGGGAGGTCATTGGGGGGAGAGTAGCGGGTAAGTAGAATCTGAAACTATTTGTCCAATTACGAGAATAAAAACGAATAATTTTCGTTCGTTTTTCCTTTAAACTGAATTTCAAAAGTTAAATATCTATATATATGTATATATGCGTGTGTGTAATGAGGTTGAGCCCCATTGGAGAACAGACTTTCTCATTAAAGTATTTTTAAAACGTTGAAGAAGAGTATAATTAAAAAAGTTAACTACCTTAACCAATTAAAAGGCTAAAAAAAAAAAAAGAAAAAATGTACGTGAAACCCCGAAGGTTAACGTTTTACGTGGACGTGGACGGTATACTTATCCCCGATATGTCCGACTAGACTCGTTTCATACGGCCCTTTTCCTCCACCCGCCCCCCCCCCCCCCCTATTTTCCGTTTTTTTCCGTTTTTACATGTTGGTAGCGAGCGGAGGATGCCTTCGGAACCCCGATAACGATGAATTGCACAGGATTGCACGCTCGTTATTACTGGTTTTATGACTTAATTGAAATATTTGCTTACAGCGGACTGGCCAGCGGTTAATTGAGTTGGGTAGGAGGGGGGGGTGAGAGGGGACGGACGGAGAGGAGGAGGAGTAATTGCAAATTCACGAGGGCCGTTGTTAAATGCATCGCGATAATTAACGAAAAGCTTACATTTTTCGCTGCCTTGTCAACGTTTGTGGGTGGAGAATACGTTGGGGGGGGGGGGAGGGGGGTAGTAGTAGTAGTAGTAGTAGTAGTAGTAGACACCGCGGCATTAAATGCCGTTACGCGAATGGCGGCGCAAGAGTAACCAACGTCTTGGCGATGGTCCTCGGCGTAGAGGGGAAACAAACGTCCTCGCGGCCTACCGACCAAATCGTCTACGTTATTGTATAGCAGAGGGTGAGCGGGATCGTCTGCCACTCCCGAGGAGTGCATTATTTTTACAGGGCTCCGTGGGATAGATCGGCGAAGGTGGCGGAGCGGGAGGAGGAGGAGCGATTTATAGTCGCGCGGCCGAGTCGAGGATGCGAACGATACGCTTTTATCTGTGCATGACAAATGGCTTAGTCGCACATTTGTCACTCCTGCTCCGGGTAGACGCGCGGTACGACGAGGAGGGGGTGAGGGGGGTGAGGAGGGAAGGGAGGAGACGTGAGCGTGGCATCGCCTCATCTAAATTATTTAACAAACGAGACACCTTCCTTACAGCGAGCAGACGCGGATAAATTTAATCCGAAATCCCGCTTAATGCCTCCCTCCCTCCCTCCCTCCATCCCTCCCACTCGCCACCACCACCTCCGTCCCGTCCCCGTCCCCGTTGCCGCGTCGCGAGGCCGCTGCCGCTGCCGACGTTGCCGCCGCCGCCGCCGCCGCCACCGCCACCGCGACTAAATTAACTTCTTAATGAGGCAATTATGTCATTGCGAGGGCAATAATTTCGGGGCTTGTTATTCTTATTGGCGGATAATTGGGCTAACAATGTACGCTTTCGTTGTCTCGTACCGAGTACATCCCGTCCCGTGGGCAATCGCAGTCAAGTCGCAAATTTACCGCAACCTGACTTAACTTTAGCCCCCCCCCCCACAACGACCAACAACTTCACCCTGACATTCGGCATTAATTATTTGTTGTTGTTGTTTTTTCTTTTTGTAACTAGTCCAATGTCACGCGAAGTCCCCCCCCCCGACGATCCTTTTTTTAAATTATTCGCGAATCAATATAGATCGGTTAATGCGGGGATAAGCGGACGATGCGCGTTTTTTCGGGAGTTTGGGAGTCTCCGGAGTCCCCGACCAGCCGCCTCTCGGGGTGTTATTGGCTCGCCAGAGGCTGGCCGGGGGGAAAAAAATAAAAGGCTGCACGCGTTATAGATAGATAGATAGATGCCGGTGAGTTTCGACGACGAGCCCTGCCTATATATATATATATATGCTTCTCCGCGCGTTTCTACGTTCGTAACGTTCGTACGTACGCCGACGTAACGTAACCTATTTTTATTTATCAAGACCTGCCTGCGAATTCATTTTCGTTATTTTTTTCTTCTGCTTTTTTTTCTTTCTTTCTTTTTTTTTTTACATGACCTCGGCTTCAATGCTGTTTAAATTGCTCGACACATTTCTATTCTCTCCGTTCTTTGCTCCTCCTGTCCTCCCCCCCCCTCCCACTTTTTCTCTATCTAGTTTTTAACATTTTCTTTTTTTTTTTGTTTCCCGTGATTTTTTGTTTCGTTTCGTTTCGTTTCGTTTCGTTTTTTTTTTTTTATTCCATCCAAGTAGTTCGTAAGTCCGTAGGAAACCGTTTTATTACATTGAAATAACGTGGAAAAATATTCGGACTCGATGATTTATCCGCGATTTTTTTAATTATACATTAAAGCGTGAAAGAAACATTAGCTTCTCCAATATGATTGAATTCTCATTTCTTCAATGATAAACAATCGACAATGCTTTTTGTTGTTGTTATTAACATTATCATTGTTATCGTTGTTGATAATAATATCGACGTTGGCATTGCTCTCGCGGTGTTGCTTTCAGAGCCCCGTCGATTCATAATAAAACTAACAGAGTAAAAACGTAAGCTTATACTTTGTTACGATGGCCAAAAACATGTATGCCCGTTGCATTTTAATAGGTATTTATTTATTCATTTATTTATTTATTTATTTATTTATTTTATATGACAGACGAAACGGGCGAATGTTTTATTCGTAAATACGTATCTACGAATTTTTTCACGTGTTGTAAGTAAGCGAAAGAATATTCAGTTTCAATGGCGTTGTTATTATTTCCAGTCGAGCGAGCAAATTAACCGTTATTGATTAAAGTCATTTCCCGGTTACGCGGACGTCCCGTCCCGTCCCGTCCCGTCATGTCGCCCGAAAAAACTATTTCCCCGCGTATTTATATTCATTCGCAGGCAATTTAACTCTAAGGTTACGATAAGTTCGTAAAACTTGGCGGGACCGTGTAACCTCAGTTCTTTTAAATGAGATGATGAAAAAAAAAGAAGAAGTAGGTTAAAAAGGGGGTGCGAGGGGGAGGGGAGCGTGAATTTTATTGGTTACGTAATAAAGGGGCGCGTAAATCATCGTACGGGCATACCGTACGCTCGATTCTATTGATAATCTGCGGGGTGAAAGGGATCTATAATGCCGTTAATTATGCTCTTTGGCCTCGCGCGAGCCCGTCCGGGCATATTTTATTTGTTTTTTTTCTTTTTTTTTTTTTTTTTTTCGTCCAAATAATACGGGAAAGAGGCGAGCGGCGGCGGGGCTCGTCCGTTGAAATTTGGTTAATTTTCCGCGCACGTGTTTTTACGGCATTTAAATTGATGCGCAGCAGAGGAAGTAGTAAAGGGTTTTTTTTTTTTTTTTTTTTTTTTCCCTCCGCATTATCGGCGGCATTGTTTATGTAACGAGGCCACTGATAAATACATATATAGATATTCGTTTAAAATTAAAAGCCGTAAGGATTTCATAGTACGAGCGACGTCAGCCAGAAATGCATTTATTTTGAAATTATTTCAACGAGCAGCATTTATGGGTATTTCGTTGAATTTCGTTGTTCAATTTCGTTGAATTCCGTTGGATTTCGTTAATCTTGGTTCGATTATGCGCTATCGGGCGCGGCTCCGCGGAGCATCAAGCATCGCGGAAGTAAGTAAACAGAGATTAGCAGTGTAAGTATAAAGTGAAATTAAATTTCAATATCGGCCATAAAATTTTAGAGATATATTGTTGTTTGTGAGAAAAGCGTGTAATTAAAATTCAATAGGTTTAATGCGCCGTAAGTAAGTTTGTAGACATGAAATCAGCGCTTCAACACAAATAACAGATTATAATTGATTGGCCGCGTACTAATCGCGTCCCCGTATCGTATCGGGGAGCAATTTTCATCATTTTCCGCGCGCACCGACGGTATTTTCGCAAAACAAAGATAGAGAGAGAGAGAGAGAGAGAGAAAAACAAAAAGCAATCGAACGTTATTACGAGAAAGGGGAGCTGAAGGGGGGGGGCGATCGAAGGGGTTAAAAAATAAATGAACCGAGGTCGAACGAATCCTCCTTCGTCATCGATACGGGGGGGGATGGGGGGGTGGTGCAATTTTTCCTCGTTCGAATACGGCTTTTAACTCAATGGTACGTTGAAAATCCATTGGATCAGGGTATCGGCCGGTCGACTCAGGTGCCGACGATAACCGCTCGGTATATCCAATAAAAGCCCCCACCCCCCTCCACCTCCACCCCACCGCGCGTTTAATTACGGGCTTATCGGCGCGTATTCGTTGCCTGGACTTTACACCTCGCCCGCTAACTCACCCTCTCCCCCCTCCCCACCCCTCTTCCCACGATGAAACCAGCATCAACCAGCGAATTAAACAACAGCGGGCGACGGATTTCTGCCTCGCAGAATTTTAGCCCGACTTCTCTCTCTCTCTCTCTCTCTCTCTCTCTCTCTCTCTCTCCCTCTCGCTTTATACTCGCTGCCTGCTCTGCCTATACACCCCCTGTCAATAACAACGGCAGATGAGAATCTCTCTTTTACTCGACGACTCTTCTTCTTCTTCTTCTTCTCTCTGATTGGATGGCTGCGCAGCTGCGCACACACGCAGAAACACATAGATAGATAGATGGATGGATAGGAGGTAGGAGGTAGGGGGTAGGAGGTAGGGGGTAGTAGAGAGGGCCTCCCGTCGCTCAAACACGCGCTTGATTACATAGCCGGTCGATAGAAACATCCATTCCGATGCATTTGTATTCAGAGTGTTTGCATGCACGCACACCGACACGAATAAGCAGTTCTTAGGTTATTTTCACGGGGCTCTATCGGCATCCATTCGTTATCCGACCATGTTTACATTAATGTCGCATCGCTTCTGAATTAGAATCACAATTGAAAGCTCTCGAATTGTAACTATACTACGGCCACGGCGGTGCGCCGAGGGGAAGGAAGCTTATATTTATATAGGAACGGCTATATTTATTACGCTACGCCCCCCCTCCCCGCGCGCGCGCAACCCGTAACACGAGTCTTTATAGGAATAAGAGGTGACCGATCGGGGCGAGCTTAAGCCGAGCTTAAGCCGAGGGCGCATTACAGGAAAGCCGTTTATTTTCTTTAATTAACGGTTAACTGGGTGCACTCCTCGAGCTGCCGGAGCTCTCGACGTGCTCTCACGTGCAGACGTCCACGTATCGACAGCTCTACGGGGCAGGGCAGACAGCAGACTCCTGGCGCAAATCCGAGGATAATTGGCAGGGGAGTAAAGGCTCGAAGCCAAGCAGCTAAGCCAAGCCTAGAGTTAAGAGTCTTGTGATGGGTGGGGGGGCGAGGGCGGATGTAGTCGAGTCCGGCTCGATCGTCCCTAGGGCTATTGGGACCCTAACGGTCCCAGAACTGTCCCTGCCTACGTTCGGGGCTCGTGGCCCGATCCAATAACGCGGATATCGTCACGTGTCGCCCTCGTGAATTAGCCGGGAATAAGAAGAGCGGCGAGCCCTCGCCGATGGTTATTGGGGTAGGAGGATGGAGGGGGGGTGCACCGTGGTGGGATCCGCGCCGCCGCCGTCGTCGTCAATTTATTCGGTCGCCGGGCGCTTTTTCGGGGATTTCGCTTATCTCGCGAGCGAATAATAAAACACTCGGGGTCCCGAGGTTATTGGCTTTTTGACTTCTTCCCGTCCCTTATCCCTTTTAATGAATTTGAACTTGGCTGCGTTAAAAGGCCATCAAGGAATACTATTCGGTCCTCGACTCTCTTGTCCTCCGCCTCCTCTCATCCCTTCTCCTCCACTCGTTTGCCGATTACTTTTTTTTTTCGGCTGCCTCGACATTCTTAGCGGATCGTGAGACCCGGATCGGAGCTCAGCTCCTTTTAAGAATTCGCGCCTTCCCCCCCTCTCCTCTCTCTCTATCACTCGCTCGCTCTCCCCCGCCCCACTACTTACGCGCATGCATCACAATAAGGGGCAGATATATTAACGTAACCTGGCAGCATGCAGAAAACAACGAGGAATGAAAAGAGCCAAAGCCTTCTACGGATTCGCTTGTCGTTGTCGTTGTTGTTGTTGTTGTTGTTGTTGTTATTACTATTCAATTCCGCAAAGGCTTTATTGTAGGTAAAATGAAATATTCCACCGATTTGTATTTCTTGTATATATACACATATATATATATATAAGCTCCCTCTCGGCTTAGCGCCGCCCCTTCCTATACTTTATTATTAAGAGGAGCTCTTAATTTATAAGAGTTTGGCTATAGCGACTCACTCGCGCGTTTACTTATACAAACGGTCCCGAGGACGTAGCCAGTGCATAGCCAGGTAATGCTATCGGCCAGCGAACCGAATCTTTTTCCTTTATCTAACGAATCTCGGCTCCCCGAATGCAACACCTCCCGCCCAACCCCCCATGGATCACTCGTCATTACGTAATTATAGCAAAGCTAAATGTGACTTTCGGCATTGAGCGCAAATCCTTTTATTTATAAAAATATCGTAGATCGGAGGACGGATTGATCTGTCACCAAAAATGCTCTCTACGTAATGATTTTTTGTCGATATATATATATACATATATACATATATACATATAGTACGTTTAAGCGTGACCGTCACTCTCTCGTCTCTCTCTTTCTTGGTTTCAAAGAGCATTCAACGAAATAGTGAAAATAAAAAATAAGAAAAAAAAAAGCATAAAGGAATATAATTTTTTTTTATTGCCCCCGAATAATGCGAATTATCCGGCTTATCTATAAGGAGGTATTTTTGTCACGTACGTAGAGCGCTTTGCTCTTATCAACGCACCGCGCCCGCGCACTTCTCCCCCCCAATAACCCCGAATAACCCCGCCTCGGCATCGCGACGTAATGAACCTTTCTAATGCTTATACGTATCGAATTACCCGTTAAGAACAGTCTCGGCCGAGATAAGGGAGTCGATCTCTTCCATTGAATTTTTACGGGACGCCATTGGATTAACGAACGAACGAACGTATGGAGCATAAAAAGAAAGCGGTCCCGCTAGTTGACGTAAGTAAGCCTTTCGATGGCCTCCCCCCCCCGCCCGCCTTGATTTACGGCCTTATCAATAATAAATACTGCCTGAGGCGAGATACGTTCTCGTTACGATGCGCCACGTGCCGTGTAAACAATGCATTATCTCTTTGGTAGATCCCCATCCGGACAATATGCCTTTTGCACGGTATACGTAACGTAAGTACATACGTAAGTACGTACATACGTAAGAGCTGAGCTTGGCCGTACGTGCACGCGTATGGAATCAGAGAGCGGATGGAAATGAGTTGGGAGCGGGGGCACGTAAGGGAGTCACGTGAGCCAGTCAGTCACGTGAGTCAGTCAGTCAGTCAGTCAGTCAGTCGTGTGCAGGGGATTCCGGGGAAAACTGATCCGACCTAAATAGTCGCCACAATTCAATTTCCACTTGTAAGCGTAGGCGTCGTCGATTCCTCGCGTCCCCCCCCCCCGAGCTCAACATTCCTACAGATTCTTCCTACGTATACACTATCCGACGCATCAAAGACTTCAAAGAAAAGGGGAATTTAAGTTATTAAATCTCTGAGGCCAAAGTTGCCTCGCGTCTCTCTCGTGCTTCTCTCGTGCTTCTCGTCACCCCACCCCACCCCGTCCCGTGGAAGGGAATTCACGACGGAGCTTTTGTTTCGTAATTAGTAAATAGTCGTCGAGTTAAGGGTCGAGAGTCTCGCCCCAGCCGGCTCCGCTCCTTAATTTACGAATTCTCCCTTTTTTTTATGATTATACGACCCACACTGGCACAATGAGTACTACTAATTGCAAAAAAGAAAAAGGAAAAAAGAAAAGAAAAAAGAGGTAGAATAAAAATTCAAGCGTTTGCTTTTTCATCCTTTGCCCTCCCCCCCCCACCCTACCATATGACGAAATCTTTATAAAAAGTAACGAAAAGACTGTCCTTGTCTTCCTTGTCTCTCGACTCTTCTGCCTGCGACCGAAGATCTTTTAATGCCGGCGTGTTTGCGTTGAAATATATATATATATATTCTAATCTATCCGCATGCACGTCATTATCTCTCTCTCTCTCTCTCTCTCCCACGAAACAATTATAAATAAGGACCTTAGACGCGATGCAATTAATACAAACAAACACGTTGATATGGGGAAAAAAAAAAAAAAAAAAAAAAACGTTTATACCCCGTCGGGGCACTTAAAAGTCAATTTAAAAATAATCCATCGAATCTGTTGTTTGTATTTTTCTTTTTTCTTTTTTTCTTTTTTTCTTTTTTTTTTTCCGTACAGACTGGGAGATTAAGCTGTTACGAAGCATTTCATGCGATAATAAAGATAAAACTTCATGCGCGATAATATTGTTAATTCGAGCGAAATAAAATCAGTCTAATGAAATCCGTTTGGTCAAATTAATGGGTCCGGGATGCTGTTGCTGCTGCTGCTCTCTGCTGCTGCTGCTCCTGATGATGATGCTGCTGCTGCTGCTGCTTCTACCGCGGCTATTACGAAATGACGCCTTTTGAAAAAGGAAATGTACATAAGCTATAAATAGAAAGGGGGGAGACGCGGAGGGGTTTTAGCAATAAACGCGACTGACTAATCTTATGTGAGACAAAAACAAAAACAAAAAGCAAAACAAAGCAAAACAAAGCAAAACAAAGCAATAGAAAAGAAGAAGAAGAAGAAGAAGAAGAAGAAAAATAAACGAAAGATTTTGTTTGCCTTGGCGCAAATAGCTCGTAGAGCTTGACTAGTGGATGTAAGGGTGAGCGCATTTTGGGCGCATCCGCCCACCGCCTCGGAGACGACGTCGCGTCCGGATAATGCGCTCCGGCAAGTTAATAAAAAATAAATACCCGTAATGGAATAAGCGCTGCTCGGCCGCGTTTGATAAATGACTTTTACGAGCCCGTCGATTATTATTAGTTACCGTTTGACGGGGTAGGGTAGCGGGGGGGGTGAGGGGTAGGGTGAGGGAGGGGTGATGGGACGATCGCTCGCGGGACTCGTTTTTTAAAGGCGCCGATATAGTAATGCCCGTCGGCCTCGTCTCGTACGAGCTGTTTATTAAATCGGTATCAGCCGTTTGTTATTATTTAACGGCGTTACGGCTCGTCCGGGACAATTGGACGTGCCCGAGGTACCCAGTAGCGTAGAGCCAGTAGTAGCAGTAGCCCGCAGAAGAGAGAGAAAATAATGCACTTCCGCGAGCGGCGGCGTTCAACGACTCAATTATTCGCCGGATAATTATTCCGACGACGCGAGACTCGCTAAGGATTAGCGACGCTGCCGCGCCAGAGATCCACTCCCACTCCCCGCCCCCCACTCCCTCCTGACCGGGATCACTACCTCCGACCCCGGCCCCTTATAAATCTCTGGACGTTGCAATAAGTAAGAGGGAACGGCTCGGGACATTAGAGCTCCGGCCGCCCCCGTCCCCGTCCCCGTCCCCGTCCCCGGGTCATTGGTGGTGGTGGCCTCGATACGACCTTCTGCCGTTTTCGTACTATTAATAACGTGACTTTACGTCTTGGAATGCCGGGAGCGAATTAAAACGGACGTAATCGAGCGGGTTATGCGTAGGCGCGTCCGCGATAATAACCCCAAACGCTTGATAAAATCTAAGGCCGACGTTCCCCTTCCCCCCACGACGCCCCCCCACGACGCCCCCCGACGCCCGACTCTCGTTAATTTTTCAAACTCGGCGTGGAAATTTATTGCGACCGGGGCAGTAAATCGTTGGGGAGCGCCTCGGCGACTCGGGCTCGTTGCATAATTACTCGGGACGAGGCGACGCAACGATTTTGGCAGCCGACGTTATTGTTTATTTCGTAGACGAGCCGCTAAATAATTAATGGCTAATCGTTTCCCTATACACGCCAAGTCAAGTCCCATTGAAGCGGGCCATTGAGATTTTAGCTGACGAGACCACCGTCATGTTTGGCCATTGCTCCAAGTAATTCGATATCCTTATCGAGACGGTCTACCCTCGACGTCTCTACTCGTTGATTCCTAACAAATCCGCCTCCTCCTCCCCCCCGCTGCTACCAATAAGCAGCCGCTCTTCGAGCTCATTTTGTTTATAATGTAGGTACGAATACGGGAGCAATTAGCGACGGGTACCACTTCCATCGATCTTTCGATTTACATCTCCTACATCAGTTCACTTCACCCCAATAACCCCCTATTGAGCCATTTTATTAGTTGTCACGACTACCAGTACTATTATTATTATAACAATTATTATTATGGTGGACGAGAGGCAGCCTAAGGTGTATTTCACAAAGGAAATCTGCAAACTCGTGCCCGCGTTCGGGCTTCGCCGAGCGATACCCTAAGAGAATCGACGAATTCACCGGTACGAGACGCCACGCGAGCATAAAGTTATTATGAATATAGGGACCCCCTATGAATGTCGAGCCGTATGAATATTTAAGGGCCGGATATAAGCCACGGTCGGCTTATACGTTGAAAGCAGTCCACCTCCCACGAAACGGGCCCATTATGCATTATGTGGCGTTTAAATAGTAGCGTCAACGCGACGTTTAAATAGTAGTGGTAGTGGTAGTGGTAGTGGTAGTGGGTAGTAGTGGTAGTGGTAGCAGCACTAGCAGTAGTAGTGGTGGTATTAGCCAAGCCTTAAACGTCAGATGCCGGTCTTTGTAATGAACTCGGTGCGTACGTATAGGGAACGATGGTTGTTTACGCGCACGGAGAGAGAGAGAGAGAGAGAGAGAGGAGGCCAGGAAAAATGTATGCGAACCTCGGCTTATCAACTTTTGCATGATGTATCGCTGAAGAATTCGCGAGCTGTAATCGATCGATTGCAATAGCCAGCGATAATACGTAGGAAAGAAAATAATTAATATTCTCATTATGGCTCAATTGTATCGCGCGAGCTACGTTTTCTTTATTTATTCGTCTTTACCCCCCCCCACTTTACCCCTTTTTTCTTATAGTCGCGGCAGTAACGCTGCGGTCCCGATGATTGCCTTGTACGAAGAAACGTAGCTTCGCCGTCGGCCAATAATAATTCGTGGAAGTATTGCGTATCCCGCCAGATGAAAGTATCTAGATACACAAGCCGATTGTCGTTATAGCCGTCGTAATTAATTCGGACGGATTGCGGCTCGACGTGCACGAAAACGCAACGTCATCTCCTTTTCGTTTTAACAATTTTCTTGAAAAGTCTCTCTCACATTCTCTCTCTCTCTCTCTCTCCTTGTCATGTATATATACGTATATATGTATTAAGGAGTAAGAGCGGGAGCTTGGGGGGTCTCGAACGAGCGGAATTTTTCACGGATTTCGGCTCATTGATGGTAATGCACCACGCGAAAAGGACGCGCGAGTTCGGTAAAAGCCTCGGAGCGTCGGGGGGGGGGGAGGGGAGAGAGAAAAAACAAAAAGAGAGAGAGAGAGAGAGAGAATTTCTCGCCCCGTAGCCGAAAGCAGCAGCCCCCGAGGAAGAATAAGAATAAGAAGAATAAGATGAAGAAGGAAGAGCGTAAAGAAGAAAAAATAAAGGCCGCCACTTATTCGGGGGAAATTAGCATTTCGAATGTCCGGCCATCCGAGGAGCGGCTCCTACGCGAACACGTACCAAGCATATATATAACAGCATATATATATATATAAAGTAACAACGCGGGTGAAAAGTATCGCGGGCAGGCGGGCAGGCGGGCGGGCGATATAAGAAGAGATGAGAAAGCCGCGGGGGGTGGGGGGAGCCCCCGAGGCTCGTCTACCAACCAATTCGCGCACGGCTCCTGCGCGTAAATATTGCGAATCGTAACTCGGCCAGCCTTATCGAATTATCGTTACTTACGATAGAGCATACGATAGAGCCGCGGTCGGCGAAGGGGGGGGCTGGGCTGGGACGGGGATTGAGGCTGGGACCTATGACGTATAATCATCAAAGTGCAACTACAATCGATAAAGTCAACGAAAGTAAATGAATAATCAGCGGGTCCGCGTTGCCGCTTCGATAAATTAACCACCACTACTACCGCTGCCGCTACCACTACTACCGTTGCTGCTGCTGCTCGCCTTTCAACGCGTGTGCGTGGCCCTGTGCAATTGCGAAGAGGCTATTGTTAAAAGAGGGACGACGAGTATATACCGACTTATCGCATATCCAGCCGATAAACAACGACGAATCGGAGGCGCTAATCGCGGCGTCGAACCTCCACTCGACACAATCAAAGCCAACTCTCGATCGTCGATCGGCATCCGTTATTACTCGCATAAGTTGGACGTTTTTGACACGTATTAGGCCAGGTATTATTGACGAAGCCTCTCTCTCTCTCTCTCTCTCTCTCTCTGTTTGATTTATGATCGAAGCACGCAAGCCTCGATCGTACCTACCTCGAGGAGACGCGTGCGTCGGTCGATGGGGGGTGGGGGAGGTGGTGGCGAGGGGGAGGGGGGAGGAGGAGAGCTGTCAGCGTCCATCTCTGGGATCGTAGGGCTACATGACCGATCGCAGTTTGTCGCGTAACCTCAGCTGAGCGCGCTTAATAGCGAGAGAGAGAGAGAGAGAGAGAGAGCGCCTCTTCTTGCGCCCGAGTCCGACGATAAAGATCAGGGCGACGCGAGCCGGAGGGCTTTCAATATTCGTCGATTGCACAACAACTAACTCTGCTCTCGGTAATGCGGAGCGGTTGCGTATCGTCCTTACGTATTATTTGCCTATCGGCCGACATTCCGCGGACGAGGAGGAGGAGCAGCAGCAGCAGCAGCAGCAGCGGGGGACTTTTAAAAATATTCCAATAGCCGCCGCTGCACTTTCGTGTAATGGCTTTGCCCTCCTCCCCACCCCTCCCGCTACGCTGCCACTTAGCGGCTCTCTTTGCGCCGGACGGTGGGAGGGGGGGACTCGCGGCGCGGAAACCAGCGGAACCACCGCCTAGGACTCGCCTAGGACTCGACTCGCTCTCTAATATCGGAGATAAACGTGTTACCTGTCTGGGGAAGCGAAGGGCTCGGAGGATAGCGAGGATCCGGAGACTTTGCGATGCGCTGGACCGGTTCGTGTGTGCCACGTGCCTCAACAATGCTCCTCCGTACTGTAGGATTGTGGGGCACGAGCGAGGGGGGGGGGGTGGGGGGAGAGGGAATCCTGGCGAATCCTTCTTTCAGCAGCCGGTTATCCGTAACAGTGGCTACATCGCTGTCTTTCGTCCCCCCGAATGTCAATACGTGTCAGGATGCCACGTGTACCCCCGGCCAGCGGTACGGCTGCCAAGGGGGGGTGACGGAAGGGGACGGAAGGGGACGGAAGGGGACGGATGGCCCGCGCTCGCTTAAAGTCCGCGTTAAAGTCACCTGCGCCCGTGGGAATGGGCGCGACGAGCTGCGAGGGGCCGACGGGACGGATTGACGTGGGTGGGCGGGGGAACTTTCTCAGACGGAGGGAAAGGAACGAAGAAAGGAAACGTCTTCGTCGTCGTCGTCGGCGGTGGTGGTGGCAGTGGTGGCAGTGGTGGCAGCGGTGGCAGTGGTGGCGATGGAAGCAGCGGTGGCTTCGGCGGCGTCGGCGTCGGCGGTTGCGAGACCTAACCTTACCGCGCGGCGCACAAACACAGGCGGCACATACATAAAACACACGCGCGTACGGTCGCGTGTGCACAAGATCGCACGACACTCTCGCTAGGCGCGAGCGAGTCAGACTGGCCCGAAGCGCGAGTAGTCCGACGTTTTATATATGGTGAGAGCGAGCGGCCGAGCGACTGCGAGAGAGAGAGAGAGAGAGAGAGAGAGAGGATGTGGCAGAGTTTTAATGCGGCTCGAGATGTTCGAGAGATGCGTTCGGTTATTCGCACTCGCGCATTCGATACACCTACACACCTACAGAGAGAGAGAGACACGCACGCACGCACGGCCACTCCACACTACTTCCCCTCCCGCAGACACCCGCCGACACCCGCCGACACCCGCCGACACCCGCGCCGCGCCGACAAACCGCTACTCTCGGACTCGACTATTATTTTCGTCACGAGGCGCGACTGCTCCTCGCGCCTCCTCCTCCCCCCCCTTCTTTCCCCACTTGTCTTTCTTTCTCCCACAAGGTCAGAGCGACTCGCCGCTGGCTCCTGAATAAACCTGAATAAATTCACTTTCGGCTGTTCGGGTTAGCCGTTCACCCGCCAGGACATCGTAACGAAACCGAATTTCGCCGAAAGGAAGAAGTATTAGCCGAGCTCCCCTCCAACCCGGACCTACGTCCACCCACCATCCACCCGCGACTGCTCGTTACGTCACGGCTCGCGCTGGACGCCGATTCCTCGAGAGGGCGATTTCCTTGAGCCCCAACAAGCACTTACGCTTAGACTGCAGAGGGGTCGGCGGCGCCGTTGGCTCGTCTCCGCCCCAATAATAATAATAATCGAGTCGATGCTCCTTTTAAAGTCCAGAGTCGGCAACCCCATGCGTATGAGTAGGGGAAACCTCCCCCATCCCCCACTGCTACTCCCACCGCCCACTACTACTCCCACAACTCCCACCGCCACTCCCGGTAAAACGGACGATTTTCGCGGTCGGTCTTTCCTTCCTCGTTATCGTTCGTGACTCATAAAGCAATAATGACGCGCACTTGTTGCCATTTTATACCTCTGATGATTTTACTCGATTTATTTACAGACGTCCTCGGAGTATTAATAAAAAAAAAAAAACATAAATGTAATGCCGGCACGACGACGACGACGACGACGACGACGACGACGACGACGAGAGCAGCAGCAGCAGCAGCAGCAGCCCATATTGGCTCCCACCCCCCCCCCACCACCCGCGGCTCGTATCGTCACGTCTACACTTTTCCCCTCGTTTCACCTTATTAATTACTTTTCATCGTCACGTATCTCCGTCACGTAGCTCTTATCCGCCGTCCGTCTCTCTCTCTCTCTCTCTTTTCCATCCCAATAACCCCATCTCTCTCTCTCTCTCTCTCTCTCTTCTCATTTCTTCATTCTTCCTATTCGAACGATTGTCCGAGCGGGAGTGACCGGGAGCGCAACGCTACTCGAGCCAGCCTCGTCTTCTTTAATTAGCTCCGGTCGACCTCCCCGACGACGCCTTACCCCGTTTTCTTTCGAATTTTTCAAATTGCAATTAGCGTTATTAACGGTTCCGGGACGATGATTTATTGCCGCCGCCGCCGTTGCCGCCGCCGCTCGGCTTTTATCCCAAGGACCGCAGCAGCGC
The DNA here is from genome assembly GCA_018883505.1 of Ceratosolen fusciceps. Taxonomy (NCBI): domain Eukaryota; kingdom Metazoa; phylum Arthropoda; class Insecta; order Hymenoptera; family Agaonidae; genus Ceratosolen; species Ceratosolen fusciceps. The sequence continues at coordinate 6,222,957 of RCIC01000011.1, forward strand.
CTCTGCAGGACACTTTCTTCAACTATCTCCCGTACACCACCGTCCAACAACAACAACACCGGCGAGGAGCGCACGTGTCCCCCCCTCCCCTCGCTGCCCCAATAACCCATCATCTCGCCTTTTTCATAGTGAACCGCGGTAGACAGAGTGTCTGCGTACCTGCGTGCGTGCGTTATAGAGAGAGAGAGAGGGGGGGGCTGCAATTTTTAAGCACCCCCCCGCCGCCGACCCCCGCTTACAAGGACAGTTTATATAATTCCATTTACGATACGTCCAGCTTGTTTTTTTTTTTTTGCTCGTACGTCGTCGTAAAGTGTATCGGGAAATAAAAGAGGGGCATTAAAAAATTGTAAAATTTCGAACGTAAGACAAGAAAGGAAAGGAGGAAGGACGATCATTTTTCCGACAAACGAAACGAAAAGACGAAAACAACGAGGGTCAGCAGCCTCCGCTTCTTCGTTGCTTTTTGTTGTTGTTCTACCGAACTTTGCCTTCATCTTCTTCTTCTTCTTCTTCTTCCTCTTCGCTTCAGCCTTGCCCCGCGACTAGACTCTATGCTAAAACCTTACAAAGTCATCGGGGATGGGGAGGGGGGGACAAGGACGACGTTGGGGGCTCAATAATAATTTCAGCCCTGTATGCAACGTTCCTCTACCCCCCGATCCCCACCCACCACCTCTCCCTCCCTCCATCCCTCACCGTGCTTTGCTTCTTTTTTTGTTGTTTTTTTTTTGTATCGTTTTCCCGTGCATTTACAACAAAAACAATAAAAAAAGTTGGCTTTGTTTACGAAATAAATGGCAATTGTGTGACTAAATTTTCTTTTCTTTTTTCTTTTTACGACAATACAGCACACTCTGACACACGTCTCGTAAATATTATATTATATTATATTATATTCGTGGGGGGGGGGTGGTTTCTTTTTTTTCTTTTTCTTTTTCTTTGAAAAGTATTAAAATTTTTTTTTAAAGACCCGCCTCAAAATGTGACATAAGTGGTATATACTTGAAAATCTCGTTGTCTGCCTTCCTCTGTAAGAGTGAAATTGCATTAAGGATTATCCGAGAAATTATCATCCCCGGGCGCTAAATTCGTATTTAAATGGAACAGCAGAAAAAAAACTAACAAATATCGGTTAGTTTCATTTTTATAATTGGAAAATGTGCTTTTGGGAATACGAGGCTAATCGGGTAAATCCGTGTAAATAATAAATAAATCGCGAAAAATATCGCATTGCCATGTTGCGCTTTGAAAATTTCCGAGCTCACTCTGCGCCCAGCGAGTGCTTGTGCTTCATTCATTTTCATTATTTATCCCCCGCCTAGCGAAAACATTTTTTTTTTTTTTTTTTTTTTATTCCATCCTTATCCCTTTTTTTAAATATACGTATATATATATATATATACGTGTATGTAGCATGGGGATGGCTTGGAGATTCATTTCGAAGGGGATATTGAGCGTCGTTTTATCGGTGAGATTGTCGGGCCGAGATGAGCAAATGCTAAGCAAAGAGGTAAAAGAGGAAACTCTGCTCTTGATTGACCCGTAGCGCGACGAAGGAATGCCATCATAATATTAGTGTACGCGACGAACGCGCGATCGGATTGATATCGTCCGATCGATCCGCTCCGAGACTTCGTTATTGCCATCGTCGTCATAAAAAAGAAAAAAAAAAACAACAACAACGCATCGAAGGAACGCGCGCCGAAATGTATAATATTAAATATTGATGATGATGATGATGATGATGACGATGACGATGACGATGAAGAAAAAATGAAAAAAAAATAAGCTCCGTTACGGTCTTATAAATATACGAGCAGCAGAACAATTTGTAGGCATTTAAATTTCAAAAAGACGATTCAAGCGTTTGCATGTTCTTGTCTTCTTTAAGTAAGTCCCCATTGGCGACTTTTTTTTTCCCCCCAATTTCGAGTTCCCATGGGATACGTTGCTTTGGTGGGGTGGGGGTGGGAGCGAATTACAGGTGAACCGTGGAATTTAAGTAACTTGAGTGGTTCGATAAGTCGAAGCGGGAGCTCGTTGGAACGGGTCGCCGCTTCACTTCCGTATCGCCTAATCGTCGCCTCGTATCCAATACATTATCGATAAGCATCGAGTGTTTACACCGAGACAATAAATCTACTATGAAAAAAATGTGCATACTTACGCTGCGCGCAAGTCGTCTACGCGTAGCTATAGAGTAGAGAGAACGAAAACGAAAAGGAAGAAAAAATTATCTACTTGAGCTCAGCGGCTGTATTGGAGATGTTTCACACAAGCCGAGTCTTAAAAACAGTATCTTTTTTACCGATGACCGATCAACAAAATCATATATAAATTTAAACGAATTGACGAGTTTAATAAACTGACGTTTATTAAAAATCCAATAGAAGATTAATGGTGAAATAAAACCTCTTTGGCTGTCCAATAAAATATAATTTATGCAATAAATATATATATATTTTAATGGCATTCGTTTTGCATGGCTTTCTCACCCCCTCCATCACCGTCACCATCACCCCCCTCGCCTTAAACTTAAATAACAACTTTATTTACAAGGCACACGGATCTACAATTTTCCTCGATCTCGCGTAAAGACAGAGAGAGACAGAGAGACAGAGAGAGTCATAAAGGTATTGGTGCGGCGACGATGCGGCGAGGCAGAGTTATCGTCGTATAAAACGATTAAAATTGACTATTCTAACGTATATACAGCTGATTACGCAATCCTTGATATTTGACAACCGTCGGCATCCGTACTTTATTACCTGTAAATACTTAATAAACGCGGTGTGTGCCGCGGAAGGTTATTGGGGTTATTGCGATTGGTGGGGGGGGGGGGCCTCTGTACGTATAGAAATCAAAGTAAAGTACGTATCGGTCGTAGTCGCGAGTCGAGACCCATTCGTTGCCTGCCATAATTTCATATATTTAAGTCTCGCATAAAATTTGATCGCGCGCTTCGTCAGTTCATACCGTGAAACTTCATTTACCGAGTAGGAGAATATGAGAGCGGTAATAAAGGAGCGCCGCGCACGCGTACCTCACTCCGACGCGTGCACGTACCAACCAAGAGTACGGAGAGCCTCTTGTATACGTATACATATATATATATATATAATTGATGAGCGAGCGCGCAGGAAAAAGTGGGTAAATATTTTATCGAGGAGACGCAGATGCGCATAGGAGAGAGCGTTTAAAAAATACTGGAATTATATTCGCAGGGCTTGAGCGTCGCTGTGTGGTGGGGCGGTGGGGAGCGGGGGAAGGGAAGGTGCGCGCGAGTTTATCAAACAATACATCAATTTGAGTGAATTTGAGAGGGGGGGGGATCCGGATGGCGAGAGCTCGGCTCGTTCGATTCGAGCCGCACGAATTCAAGTAACGGCGGACATATTTTTTTTTTTTCGCCGTCCCGATAAATCAGTGCTAATTTAGGATTGGAGAGAGAGACAGAGAGTCCCGTCGTCTCGGAGCCCCACCCCCCTCCCAATTGGCGTAAATAGCTTACGGGGCCGCTCGGAGCGCGAATCTCGCTGTCACGATGTCACGCAATAACGGAGGAAAAATTGTGAACCCCTGGCTTCTGAGTGAGGGTATCGGGGGGGGGGCGGGGGTGGGGCCGGGGGAGTAGGTGCATCGATAGCCCCCAATTGAACGGGAGCTTTTTTGAATCGCTGCCAAGAGCGATACGGCACGATACAAGTCACGAGTCGGGGGATGGGAGGGGTTATTGGGGTGGCGAGAGAAGTAGAATAAAAAAAGTGTAAGAGGAATAAAGCTGCGCTCGGTCGAAGTGGAAGGGGGGGGCGGGGCGGGAGTGCAAGACCGGGCAACTTTGACACGTACAAAGGACCAGGCCTTGTTGCATCCGAAGGCTATTTACTCCATATATCCCCGGGCTCTCCACTACTCCCGGTACTGGGAGCAGCCCCCCCAGCCCCCCATATCCGCCACCCTCGACCCACCGAGGATACCGATGACCCTCCTCCCTCCGGCCGTGCCAGATAACCCTAAAAGCACGAGGGTGGTGACAAAAATGGAGTCCCCCCCCTGCTGGCTGCTGGCTGCTGGCTTCTTCCTCCGGGCGATTCCACGCCCCAGCGCCCGAGACTTTCGAGACGGAGCTCTCCCACCCCAATAACCACCAGCCCCAGGGATAACCTCTAGCACCGCCGTCTCTAGCCCGTACGGTATGTACAGAACCTCCACCTCGTCCTCCTCCACCTAATTGTTCCGGACACTTTTGACAAAAGCGTACGGGGCCGCTACTCGAGCACAGCCGTCACAGTTTCTGAATGGATCGTTATTTATTCAATAACGCAATTTCGCCTCGATCCTCTCTCTCTCGCTTATATCTTATTACCCCGGAGCCGGAGCTTATCCGTCCCCGGGAAAAACTCCCGCGCCCACCCGACTTGTCCAACTTTCTATTAAATTTCGACGGGACGCACGCCCACGCGAATACGATCCTTAATTCTTTTTAAAAACGCCAGCCAGCCCCCCACCCCCCTCGACTCCCCGAGTTTATCCACATTTATGTGGGATTATTATCGTCATGATTCTCCTCCACCTCCTCCTTCCTCTTCGTCTTCTTCTCGTTGTCGTTGTTGTTGTTGTTGTTCCACCTCCTCTTTTAAAATGAACGCTTATCGTACAGAATTCGATTCATTAATTATTCAATGATTATGCAGTCCGTGCTCGAATCAAGCCATTTTAGGCATTAAAACTTGTTTCCTTCCACTGTCGAGCACGCGAGCCGCTTCCAATTTCCGATTCTCCTCATTTGCTTTGAAATTTATGAAACGGCTTGTTATTAATGACCCGTAAGCTCTTGCAGCTCGGCTTTTCTCTTTTATTCTTTCTCTCTCTCTCTCTCTCTCTCTCTCTCTCTCTCCCTCTCTATTTTTTTTATTTTTATACTAAAATTCACGAATTCGTTCGGGGACATGGATCGATTTTTAGATTATAATATTGTTTCGTTGTCATAGCCAACGGAGGTTATTTGGTGGGGGTGGGTGTGGGGGGTGTGAGGAAGGCACGGGAGAGGAAAACGTACGGCTCGACACGTATTTTGCTCTATAAATTCTTAAGACGCGTCTTGCCCACGGATTAGACGATGCTCGTAATAAATCACGTTCGGCTGATGCTGATGCTGCTGATGCTGCTGCTGCTGCTTATTTTCGAGCCCCGGCATTATTATAATAAGAATAACTAGTCGCTCGTAGTATACACGGTATTTTATAAATACGCGCGCTTGACTACTCGCCGCCCCCCCCCCACCCTTAAGCTGTATTATAAGCAGCTTCCTATCATCTTCCTATTCCATTCAAACTCGATTCCAGAGCGATTGAAAACTTAATCACCTTTCCGTTTATAAAGGCGCTTTCTAAACTATTATCATCATTATCGTTATTATTATCTATTATCATTATTATCTATTATCATTATTGTCTATTATCTATTATCTATTATTATTATTATTAATTGGAAGAAGAAAAAATTGCGACTCCCTTCGGTTCATAGCGAGTGTTGGGATTATGGTATTAGGGAAAGGGAGAGGCAGCGCGGCGATTTTACCATTTTATCAAGCGATTTTACCGGCTTAACCGACCATTCCCTGTATGGGAAAGAGTTTAATCCGTAGCCGAGGAGTTTATATTTAATTAGTCGACGAGGTGCTTGCTTACGGCCACGGGCCACGCAGATTAGAATTTTATATTATTCTTCCATTAAATAATGAGGTCGGGGCCGTGGAAAGGTTATTGCGGGGGCGGGGGGGGGGATGGAATCAAGGATCCCTCGTCGAGATTAAGCGAATTTACGGGAGGAGAGGGGACGGATAAGAGGGGATGGATGAAAGTGTAGGTAAACGATTGGGTTCGCTCGTGTCCACGGTTCGTGGAGCCGTGTTGGGGGGGGGGAGGAAGCGCCGGTGCGTTAATATCAATCCTGCGGAAGCTCAAATGTAAATGTAAATGTGCAAGCCGAGGCGTGAGTCGGTGATTTTAGAGGCGCCAATTGATCCGAACAAAGAAAAAAAACAAAAAAACGAAATCTAAATCTAAATTACTACGCGACAAGGGTAAGAGAGCTCGGGAGTAATGGAAGGGGGGAGGGGGAGGTAATTTTAAGACCGCGTCTTGGTGATTTTACACTGGTTTACAGCGGATTTATCCTGATTTTATTCAGCGCTCGCCATTAAGGAGCCCTGTGATTGTCTATAATTTCGCACTGACGTCGCCCGGGCGTTTTATTCGACTCGCTGGTGTGCGCGTATGCACGGCCGATGTGGCACGAGAGATTACTAGGACTCGAACGGGGACGTTCCGGGACGTTGCACTCCGTTGTCCGAGACAACGTGGACAGGGACCCCTAAGTACATGTGTAATAAAACATTGACTCTGGACTTGTGAATCGTGGCGTCGCCGCTAGTCCTCACATTTTGCTTCATCCCCTAGGCTTTATTAAACATTCACTCCGACTATTTATTTATCCATTCGACTTCAGTACATTCGGTAGTGGCGGCGGTAGTGGTGGTGGTGGTGGTGGTAGTGGTGGTGGCCCGTAGGCAGCATTACCGATTTCCCATTGAATTCTTTATGAAAATCTGTCGTTTCACGAGCCGCTGCTTCCATTTGCTCTTCCGCCTCTTTCCTACGGGGATTTTTTTAATTTTCTCAGTCATTGCCGCGTTCTTTGTCATTGCCGTCATAATGGCCTGTCCTCACCTCCGCCACCCCACCTCCCCGCCCCACTTTTGACGCGTTTTAACAAACTTCCCGGTCGATTAACGCTCTCTCGTTAATTTCGCGGCGCATACGTTCCGAGGCCGTTCTGACGCGCGCCCATCCACCCACGTATTATCTATCCATGTGCCGGGAGCAACAATTGGCCGACGAAGGCAGGGTGAATAGTCATCGTGCAGCTTTTAATTATCTACGATTCGAGTGCTCTAATTGTTACGTGGCCGCAAGTCGAGTCAACGAGAGCGCGTTGCGTATCTTCTTCTTCTTTTTTTTTCTTTCCCCCACCCCACCCCTTTCCGGTTAACGTCCACGTTACGTTGGAATTGGATTATGCGGGACAAGGAGAGGTCCGCCGATCGGAGTAATTGCCACTTATAATTATCGCAATCAGTTTTATTCCCTGCCTGAAAGAGAGTGCGAGGTTTCGCGTTAGAGCCAATTTTCTTAAAAGCTCTCACCCTCTCACCTGTTGTACTCCACGAGAGTATAGAGTATCGGCCGCGTAGACATTCGATTTATCTGCCGATCAAATAACAATAACAGTAACGGTAACGGTAACGGTAACAGTAAGAATAACAATAACAGTAAAACAACAACAACGACGACGACGACAGTAATAATAATAGGTAATAATGGCGATATATATGTTGCGAATGATGTCGGAGCGGCTCTTATTCATTTGGACGATCCGTACGTTCGCTAAAAATCTTATTGTTTACTTAATTTCTCTTTATAGTCGCTATCGTAAGTCACAACTTCGTTACTCCCGCTCACGTACAATGAATAACAAAAGACAATGCAGGCTATTGTGTATTTATTCGTTGTATCGTACATTGTAACGTACGGAGGGCGCAGCTACGGGGTAATTAAGAAAAAAAAAAAAACGCTTAGCTCGTGTATACAACGGAAAAACATTGCATCGAGACTGAGCTGTGTTTTGTAAACAGAGGCAGAGAGTGTGTGTATGAGTGAGGCAGAGAGTGAGAGAGAGGATTTTAATCGATTATTAATCGAATTGGGTTTGGATACGGAAGGAGTAGAGATTCGAGTGCTATTTCACTTAGTCACAATAAAAGTGTATAATATTATTATAGTCAAAGCGATTTTTCCATTCGTAAAAATCATTTCTGGGAACATAATGATAAAAGCTCTTTGGGAAAGTCGGTCACGCGGAGCCAGCCATGCGTCACTTGAGCGCCCGATTTTTATAGAATTATGACTGCTTGCTCAACCTGTAAGCGCGAATAGACTCCCAAAGAGCTTGGAGCAGTGAATTTTACAGGAAATACCCCATTCTCTCGATAGGATAAACGTCGTTCTGGGTTGGGTGAGGATGGTGGGGGATGATGGAGAAAAAGGGAGTCTTGAGAGCGAACGGATTGGAAGATTCGTTTAGGATCGATAATTATATTATGGGCTGAGAGAGAGGGGGGGGGGGAGTTGGAAGCGTCGAGGTTGATTGTACGAACGCGGGCGCGAGGGTAGTTACAAAATTTTTAAATTTCATTAGCTAATTGTAGGTGTTGAGGCGTTAAGTCTCTTCCGTGAGAAGGGGAAAAAAGAAGACAAAGGAGAAGGAAAAAGGGGAAATAAAAAGCGGAAGAGAAGAGACGGGGTGGGCGTATAAGTCGGAGCTGCTCGTGGGAGCCTTTCAGTTCTTAGGTTAAGTCCCACTAAGCTCCTAGGGAAAGAAAGAAGGCGAAGGATGGCGACGGGGGAGGGGGACGGGAGGATACCCCGATACTGGACAGTTGGCTGAACTAAGCTCTGCAAGTCTAAGCCTTGGCTGAATCGTAAAAAGCTCCCGTTCCTTTTTCTTTCGCTCCCGTTTAAATTTCAACGTGGGAATCTCCCCGCCACCCCACCCCACCCGCCTTATTGTAGCCTTCGCTAGAATTCCGTAAATCACGAAATTCTGGGACAGAGAGTTCAACTCGCTCACCCTGAGAAGAAAGAAAGAAAAACAAAAAAAACAGAAACAGAAAGAAAAGGTAAAAAAAAAAAAAGAAAGAATCCATTGGAATTAAATCACTTTTCAATTTTAAATCCTGTATTTTCCAATTAGTCGGAGCTCGAATGATCCTCAGACTTCCGTGGCCTTGGATCGTCAAGCTGGGTTAGGTAAGGGAATTCAGTTGCCGTTCGCGTGAAAAAGGGCACACATTTCCGTCCGTCGGCAAACAATATCACATTATATACACATTCGTGTACATAATGTTGGTCAAGTAATAAAAAAATTCTGCCCCTTCCTGAGACGCGGGGGAATATCGGAGCCGATTCAAATTTACGCGAAAGGACGCAAGAGAGAGAGAGTGGGAGTGGGAGTGGGAAGAGGGGAAAATGTAAAAATTGCCGAGCTCCCGCAACAGTATAAATTTCAATTTACGTTCTTTCTCATGGTCGACATAGGGGAGCTTCGGTCACCGGTCGGATGAGTGCGGGGTTATCGGGGTTGACGGGGCTCGAACTCGCCTTAAAACTCCCCCGCGGCATCATTGATTCCGCGGGCTTACGTGTCCCAACGCGATCGCCCCGTCCGTTTCGTACACCCAGCAGTTTCGTGCGTCTCGGTGGAGGTGGGTGGAGTGGGTGGAGTGGGAGTGGGGGCGAGGCAGCAGGGCTAGCCAGAGCGAAATAATGCCGTAAATGCCATGAGAATACCACCGGGGAGAAAAGTGGAACGGCTCGGGAAATCCGCCGGCAATTCCGCGAAGCCCCAGACACTTTTCCAGTCACGATTACCGCCAAAACGATATATACACACAACCGGCCTCGCGAACTTCCCATTTCTCATTTACGCTCGCCTTAACGGCGGCCAATAACCGTTCGCCGGCTCCACCCCCACCCACCCCCAACCGCCGCGCTGCATCGCGATTTAGATACGAGGGCACGTGTCGGCTACATCAGCGATATCTATACTTAGGGAAGACCGTATCAATAGCGCGAGCCCGAGTTATATTCACTTCCCTTCCCCCTCTACCCGGGAAATTACTTCTCCATCTTCTTCTTCTTCTTCTTCTTTTTTCCCCCGCTTCGTACCCCGCTTATTATATTCCCGCTCATGGTGTAACCCCCCCGGACTCCGACTCCTCCGCCCCCCCTTGCCTGTTTCGCACTCGAGAGGAATGCAGCGATGACGTATTTTTCCGCCGACAGCTCCAATGAGCCGGGAAATATAAGATTTCACGGGCGAGCAGGACGACGGCGAGTCCAAATCGTCCCCGGAAATTTCCCCACAGTCGGTAAATACTAATAATCGTGATTATAAATAACGATAATGATAATAATAGAGAGACCAAGACCGAAGAAGAAGAAGAAAAACCATCGAAGATTAACAGTTCTTGCGGGGATATCGATATCGATCTCGATAAGGGGACAAACCTTTCTATTACAATGCGTCCGCGAAGAGTCCGTCGGACTCTTTGTTCGTCCGAAGTCATCCCCGAGGGCTCGGTAGCTCTTTTCCATCCCCAGAGACGATCCCGTTCGAAGCCTATCCCGCGGCCTTTATCATTTACTTACGATGAATAGCTTGTTTCTTAGGAGGGGATCGAGGGGGTTATTGAGGTTTATTTGGGGTGGGAGGGGCCAGGAAGTGCATCGACGAAGCCGTTTTAGCGATCCGAACAGCCGACGTCACTTTGTCACGTTTGTCGGCGACTTTACGTTAAATTTTCAGTTCTCAGTTAACGCTCCTGAGAACAAAAAGGGGCAAGTTCCATGATAATAACAAGTCCTCGGCGATTTGGACAATTAATTTGCACTTCGTCGCCAGTTATTGCGGTTGACGCGCATTCAATCCCAATCCCAATCCCAATCCCAATCCCAATCCCAATCCCAATGTCGGCCGTCCAATTAAAAAGTCGAATTACCTTGGGCGTTATTTTCCATAAAACTCTATGGGCTCGATGGATTAATCGAGCGAGCCCCCACCCCCTTATCCCGTGTCCTAATTAAAATAATACCTTATACATTACAGGGTTATGGCATTATAATGGCTCCGAGAGTAATCATTTATCATTCGTTGGGGGCGGTTATTGGGGTTATTGGGGTCATTGGGGTAATATTCAGTTAAATGCCTCATTGAAAGCCGATCCCTATCTACAATTTTTTTTTTTTTTTTTTTTTTATTTTTACTTATCCGCGCAATTAATTGTCCCGTGAGCGCGGTAATTTTAATATCTCTCGGTAACTGCATTAGTTTGCCGAGAGCACTACTGATAAGGAGCCGATCTTACATTTTTCCATCTTACCTGCATACACATATACATATACATACACACGATAATGCACTCGGGAGCCAGCCCCGGATAATGAACGCCGGCATTCATTGTCGACTCGTCGAGGAGGAGGGGAAAGAGGAGGAGGAGGAGGAGGAGGAGGAGGAGAAAGATAATTAAGCCCCAACCCACGCGAAACATCGAGGCTCCCATCAAACGCATGACTTATTCAAGTATTATTTTGTTTATTATTCCAAAGCTCCCGCTCCCGCTCCCGCTCCCGCTCCCGCTCTCGTCAACGAGTGGAAAAATCTTACCGAGGATATGACGGGATTTACGAAAGAGAGGAAAGAGGCAGAAAAAAAAAAAAAACTGAAAAAAGTGAGTCGAACTTTTTACGTCCTTTTGGTATTACCTAGTTCCCGAAAACTACTTCCTGGACTCCTGCTTAACGACTCTGCAAAAACAAAAAAAAAATAAAATAAAATAAATAAAATAAATAAATAAAATAAATAAATAAATAAAAATACGTGCCCGCACTCTTATCCTCGCGCCAATGTATAAATCTTAAACAAGACAAATGGCGAGTAGAGAGAGGGGGCTGGGTGGGGCAGACTAATTCCCTGCGGGGGGAGGGGGCGGGGAAGGGTCTCGTTCGCGTGAGACGCGCCACGCGACGCGACCTTCTTCGTCCTTTAACGCTTTTACAACTAACTTACTGACGCACGGCAAGTCCATCGTCGTAAACTTTCGCAAATGTTTTAACTCCATCGTACAGCGCGCGCACCCCCTCTCCCTCCCAACCCTCCCAACCCTCCCTCGTTCGCCGTCCGCGCGGATACATCGAGGACGTTCGAGCAAGAGCTCGAGCTTTTCTCACGTCCTTTGCGCACTAATTATTTGTTACCATCCCTTTGTTACCGTCGATTCCGCAAATGAGTTTAACCCCCGCAACGTCCCGCAACGTCCCGCAACGTCCCTCAACGTCCCTCACGACTTTGTACATCGGAACAATGGCGTTATTAATTTTTCCCCGAGCCCGTCCCCTTTTCCACAAATGCCCGTTAAACAATCGCGTAACGGCTCCTTTCGGCTAATAAACTTTTAAATGTAAACTTTAAGGGGGGGGGCGAGGGTCGGGGGTAATTTTTTCTCCTCAACGTAATTGATTATATTAAATTATTTAATCTCGCTCGCTCAGCCAAATCGTGTTTATAATTATTTTAAAAGGACGGGGGGCGGGGCGGGGGGGAGGAGATAAACTTCGCCAGGTGACAAATAAATCTTAATTAAAAGTCATTTTAAATGCTTATTAGTTATGGATGTGCCCGGAATTACTGGATTAAAATTATTACGGAGCTATTTTCTTTATAAGCGTTACGTTGAACGATTAAAGAAACGTCGATTGGGCTGAAATTAAACTCGAGCCCGTGAATAAACTGCCATCGATGTCCATTCCTCGGATTGTAATCCGAACGCGAATTAGCGCCCAAAACTGCGGCTAATAGCCGGGGGAGCTCCCACCCCTCCCCCGAGCCACGCCACCTATGGCCATTTAATTCGCAACCGCGACTTTTATAATGGCTGCTATATACCACGTTGAACGGACGAGTTGAAAAGGAAAGGAGACGCGCGCGTGTGTGTGTGTGTGTGTGGCCGGTGGTGGTTCCTTACGTTCCTTACGTTTATCAACGTCGGCGTTTCGGCAAAAAGTCTTTCGTAGCCGCTCTCGTAGTCGCTCACCAGCCCACACCCTAGCCGATACCTGACACGCCCGACGATCTCACACGTTCTCTGGCCCATCGAGGCTGCCACCACCGCCACCACCACCACCGCCACCACCACCACCGCCACCGTCTACGGACGCGGCCGTCGCTGCTTTGGAATTTAATGACCTTATCGAGTACGATGAGCATTCTACGATGACTTTCGATCTGCCGTGTACTCTGGCCGGCCAACGAATACAATATTCATTTCGCAATGCAAATCCTCCTCCTCCGAAATACCTAAATACTTTTCCCAGCTTTTCCTCCCCGCGCCTCCGAGACGGCACGGAACGGTAAGTCGTTACAAGGAAATAAAAAGGGAAAAAAAAGAGAAAAAAAGAAAAGAGAAATAAAAAAACATTGAAAAACGAGTGGAATGATTTTCATCCCATACGAGTTGTCTTGTGGATTCTTTACGGATTCCTACGCTAACGGGGATGGAACGGAGGGAGGAGTCGACTTTCTCGTCTTAGCCTTAAAAATATGTGGAGGAAGGTTAGAACTGGTTAGAACTGGTTAGAACTGGTGGGTGGGTAAGACCTCGCCCAATTCTTGTCAGAGGCGGGCAAGCGATTCTTGGCCTAATTCGGTCGGATCAGTCAATGTTGTACCTGAAACGGTGAATAAGAGCGACTGTCCCCGGTCGCGCGATAACCTAACCCCATTCGTCGACAGGAAAACAAAAAATACGGTCGTCTTTGCCAAGCCTATAGTAAATACTTTTCAAAGCGGCGAAAAACAACAACAACAACAACAAAGAAAAGAAAAGAATAGGAAGCTGGACGAAGTGAAGGGCAGTGATGGGAAGCGCTATCTAATATGTTATAATTCGGAGCTTGTGATGGGGCGGGGTGGGGGTTATTGGGTCAGGCTTTAGGTAGAGAGGTAGAGGGAGGAATAGAGAGAGGAATAGAGGGAGAGAGGAAGAGGCGATCGAGTCGGGGAAATGCCCTAAATCACGGCTAGGGTTCGGCGGCGACGTCGAGCCGGGGGAATGCGAGGTAAAAGCCGAGGGGAAAGGGATAAAGCGCGATAGAATGGATGGGATAGGGGAGCGAGAAGGCGAGAGTCATGGAAGAGCGATGATCACGGTCGATGGCCCTCTTAGTGATTGCATTTGCAAGTAAAACGATCCCGGGCGCAACCGGAACTGGAGAAATATGTCCCTGATTTAGGGATGAAAGGGCTGCTAGATTTCAAACGCCCCCCCACCCCACTTACCTCGCCTCGCCTCGCCTCGTCCCCCCTCCGTCGGTGAACCGAGTGTCGAGCGATACCCACCCAACACTGCTCGGGACCCTCCCAACCCTATCCCCCCGCCCACCTCATTATTATTTTCTTCTTCTCGCGTTTTCTCGGGGATCGGCGAGGCTCATCAATTTCATAGAGCCGGCAGCGCGAGCCACCTCGATTTTCAAAGAGCTCCGAGCTCTACCTGGCCGCCTTCGGCCGGGTCTGCCGACGGGAGTCCTGAGAGAGAGAGTCTGAGAGAGAGAGAGTGGCATTCTGATGCAAAGAATAGCCCGAGGGCTTAGCACGAGTTTAGCAAGGGTTTTTGTCCCCAACCCCCACCCCCACCCCATCCGCCGCGCGATCCGGGACACCTTGGAGCCTTAGTATAATATAAAGCCACTTATTCCTCGTATTCTCCGGGAGTCGATAAGAATTGTCCAATTATCGACGAGCTCCTGCAGGACGCGCGGCCGTCTTTTTCCCTCCATCCTCTGGCACGTGCACTGTTCTCCAACAACAACAACCAGATGCCGGGATGGTGATCCCGGTGGCGGCGGTGGCGGTGGCGGCGGTGGTGACGGAGGGTGGGGTGGGCGGGTAGAGGGGGGGCGAATATTTTCCATTACCCGAGCCAGGATTATATAAGGAAGGTAGGTGGGTACGGGTGAGAGCCGGGGGATGTGGGGGATGGCAGGGGGGATGAAAACGAAGCCACTCGAAAGGGTAAACATGTTGCGTCCCTTCTGCTTCTTCTTCTTCTTCTTCTTCTGCTTCTTCTTCATTCATGTCGGGCCAGAGGAGAAACGAGGAGGGGAAAGACGTACGAGCCGTGCACTGGTAGTGCACACTCGACTCGTAAAATATAAACGGAGACGGGCGATGTAAGAGCAGGAAAATTGTGCCGCTACTTCGACTTTCGCTTCATTCATTGTAACGCCCTGCCAGATCTTGGGTCATATCCTCAAAGTACTTTCCCCCCACTCATTAATATATAACTGTCAAACTAACGACTTTGCTTTATTATATTCTTCCCCTCGGAGGCATAGAAAATTCAAATTAAATTAAATTAAATTAAATTAAGGTAAATTAAAGGTAAATTAAATTAAAGGTAAATTAAAGTAAATTAAATTGTATTAAATTAAACTGAATTCAATTCAATTCGATTCAATTCCATTCGATTCAATTCCATTCCATTCGATCCGGTGCAATTAAATTAAATTATATTATATTATATTAAATTATATTATATTAAATTAAATTGTCATTCTTACTTATGATCCGATAAATACTTTGATATTTCATTTATCTCCGGTAATTGTCCTTGTCAATTATCCCCTCACCCGCCACCACTCCACTCCACTCCACTCCACCCAACCCACTCCACGCAACGACGCTCAGCCATCTCCCCTCCCTCCCTCCCGCCCCCGGTCATTGTATTTAGACAGACGGCCGCCATGTGGCGCGCGGCTCCTACCTTTCCTCTCGCGACAATGTTGCGTGTGTGCGTGCATGCGTGTACGTAGGTGCAGCTACGCAATGCCTAAGGCTAGAGAGCCGCCCGAGACACACTGGCCGGAATGAATGAAAAAAATTTAAAGAAAATACTAATCGGCATAGGAAGCAAAAAAAGAATTTCTCCTTAATATCTTATCGCGCGGCTCTTACACGACACAACACTGAACCGAACATTGCCCATTCGTTCTAACACCATTATTACACGATTCGCTACGATTATCGGTTATTGTATCGCTATAATTTCCTCACGCTCCTAATTACCTTTTATTATTTCTTGGCATTGTATCTTGGCGGGCTGTATATTGCCCCCCTCCCACCACCTCCTTTGTACCTACTTAGTTGTATTCGTTAAGCTTTATAGCGTCCGAATAAAAATCTTCCCCCGTTACCGAGACAATGTTATTGTCCTCGATTGTTAATCGCGTCCCCGTAATTTTTTGCCTCTTATGGTGTGCCCATCGATCCCTCTATGCTGTATTCCACGAGATTTCCCTCGGAGTCAGAGTCACGGCGTATTGTACGCGTTACGTTAGGAGGGGCCGGGTTAAGACTTTTTTTTTACCCATAGAGACTTTTTCCATTGTCGTGGCCTTCGTTGATTTACGTTTATGAAAATAATGAACGACGCCGTGTCATTGCGAACGATTTACATTGCGAACCCGCGATCCTTGGGCAATAATTATCCCATTACTTCTCGTTCGTCATAAAATCTAATGCAATCATCGGACAACAGGCCCATTACGCTCCTTACGTACGGGACAATGTAGGATGGGAGGGGGAAGTAAAAAAGAGTAGTGGAATAGTGGGATATCGCTTGCTTTTTTTTTTTTATATATATAATAGGGAGCACTGAATCGTCTGATAAATTAATTAATAAATTCATATAAAGGAACTGACGCCGATGAGCTTTGGCTTTGATTACATCATCATTACGTAAAGGGGAAGAATGTTAATGATAACGACGGCACGGGGTAATAAACTCGTTGATTCATTGATCAGTCGGGTTATTGGGAGGGATTTTTCGCGGCCTTAACGAGGAGCTGCTCCTTCCTCGAGATCGAGTAAATTTTTACGGGTTTATAAGACGCGGGGGTGGAGCTGAGTTTTATATTAGTAAGGGGCCATCGTAAAGTACGTAAATGGAGGCTGGATGGGGGTGGAGGAATAATCAGCAAGCGGGTAATAATGATGGATACGTCGAGAGTTAGAGAGTTAGAGAGTGAGTGAGGGAGAGGGGGGGCGGCGACTCGTGCAACCGGTAGCAGAGCCTTGCCGTCGTTACGTTGGAGCCGACGTAACGGCACCGACGATTCGTTCCTTCCTGATGGATGCGTTACGTGGTAGGAATGGCCTGCGCTCGCTCGCCAGAGTTGCCTGTGGGCGATGGGGGGGCTGCGGGGCGCGCGTCACGTCACCGATTGACGGTAAATTAAAGGGAAAAAGTACCCGTCGTCTAAACGCCGAGGTCCAAGTCCTCGATCCTTAAGGTCGAGTCGACGTCGATCCCGGGCACTGACATTGGCTAACGGGCTAACGCTATACGGGAATAAAGTGTCCCGGCCGCTTGATAAACCGTGGCGGCGAGGGGGATGGGGGATGGGGGGTGGTGGGACATTAATAATAGTCATAAAGTCATGGCTGGCCGGGGATATTTTCATTGTCGGCTCTGCGCGGGAAAGCCCCCCCTGTGAATTATCAATACAGATGTCGGCTAAATTGAATGGGAGGGAAATGGGATATAGGAGGGGGGTCCCCGGCCCTCGGCACCGGGACAATAATTCACCGGTGCCAAGCGGCTCCGTTGGCTCGCGCGGGGCCGATAAAAAATGACGGGTCTCGCGCCTTTCCGTATCATTAAAATGAAATCCCGTCCCTCGTCGGCGTGCATGGTGGTGGGAGGGGGGAAGGGACATTTCCCCGTACCGTAAAACTGCCAATAACTAATGAAATCAATGCATATGACCGTATTCGTGGAACAAAGTAGTGCTTACGAAAGATTGGGCTCGAGTGGCATCGGGTACGGTAGACCCGGGCGGGGGACTCGAGCGGGGGCTGCGCGACTTCCATAATAACGAGGACGAGGACGGGTCCGTCGTCGGTGCGGAGCGCCTACGACGCTCCCTCCCTCTCCCTCTCTCTCTCTCTCTCTCTCTCTCTCTCTCTCTCATCTCACCCGCGAGTCCCCCGACCTCCCCCCCACCTACCCAACCCAACCCCGTCGCCGCCCGACAATACCTCTAATCAGAATAATTAACAGACAGGTAGTTAAGCTCGGCGGCCCGCCTTAATGACCCCTCCATCCCCCATCCCCCATACCATCCCGTGGAATGACATTTTAAGTTGGTAAGCGTATCTCGGCCGCGGCTCTTCCCCGCAGTGATTAAATAAGCCAATCGCAGCCTCTCAATTTAACGAGCACTCCGTACGTATACATCTATATACATATATATATATATATATATAAATCTGCCGCCGTTCTCTCTCTCGAAATTTTATTATTAAAACGGATGTAACTTTGTAGCCGGCAGTGTTGTTCCGACTACGTATTTAGCGGAACAAATTGCGTTGCGCTTTATTAAGAGCCCCGATGCCTGCCAGGGATGTACATTACGAAAATTATATCAAGCACTTGAGTCCTGCTGCACTTAATACTGATAAAACTATGGCTCTTCAAGCCTTGATTTTACCTTAATTTTCGTGCCAACACTTGTCCCCGAATATCTCCTCTCGCCTTCCTCCTCCCGCCTTCCTCCTCCTCCACCAACTCTCTGTCTGTCTTTAGAATACAGATCTCGTAGCATCGCAG
This sequence comes from Ceratosolen fusciceps, assembly GCA_018883505.1. Classification (NCBI taxonomy): domain Eukaryota; kingdom Metazoa; phylum Arthropoda; class Insecta; order Hymenoptera; family Agaonidae; genus Ceratosolen; species Ceratosolen fusciceps. Next base: position 6,241,249 of record RCIC01000011.1, read on the forward strand.
AGAGAGAGAGAGACGGAGCGAAACTTTTTATTACGCGAATAAATTATGTCGACGTAAGTGAATATTCATTAACGACATAAAGCGTCCACTTTTGTCACGGCACACCTTTTTAATTTATTCACTTTTATAGAGAGACTCTTTTGAAAGCAGTATTTCCAAGATAACCGCGCTCTCCTCGTTTAAGACATCGGTCTTAAAAAAGAAGAAGAAGAAGATAAAGATAAAGAAGATAAAGATAAAGAAAAGAAAAGAAGAAGAAGTGGAGGAGGAAGAGGAAGAGGAAGAGGAAGAGGAAGAAAAAAGGAATCCCTACTTCCACGTGGTGGTGCGGGCGCGTGCGGCGCGGGGTCAAAGCGGGGGCTAGGGACAAACGGACATAATCACGAGATAACAGCTACGCCCACGCCTCACACCTCACTACACCTACATGCTGCATCTAAACGATATTCTCAGATCGCAAAAAATGTCGAAACAAATAGCTATGGCCTTAGTAGGATTTTTTAGCACGGACGTCCTTTTTTACCTACTCTTACCTCTCTCTCTCTCTCTCTATATATATATTGTTCTCTCTCCCCCCCTACTCCCCTCCTATCGAAAGACTGATTCCTCTGACTCTGCCCCCTCAGACCGTAATCTTCTTTATGAACAAATAACATTGCCGCGCGTGTCAAAATCTTTTGAGAGCAAAGTAAGTTTTCGTCTTCCCCTTTATCTGGAACTCGAGAAAAACTCAAACTAACATAATCTTCCCTTGACTCTTACACGCCGGCGCGGGCCCCTTTTATATATTTCAATATCGTATTTTATTTTTTTTGGCTACATTTTTCATGAGCTTATCCGATGGAATCTTGGTCGCTGGTTCCAGTCGTTGGCTCGTGGGGTCGGTCCCCATCCCCAAGACCAAAAGTAACAAACAAAGCGCTTTCTCCCCCCCCTCCTTCCCTAACTATTTGTTACTTACGTCTCACTCGGTTCATTCGTACTTTTATTATTTATTTTATATACGTCATTGTCGTCGTCTTGGTCGTCGTCGTCGTCATTGTATTCTCTCTTTTATTATATTCTCGTAAGTAATAACGTTCGTAGACTCGACTCGACTCGACTCGCGTTTTCATAAATTTTCCGACCAGTACATGCTAAAAGCCAAAAAAAAAAATATTAAGGTATATAAAGAGAGGGCGTTGTCGCGAGCGTAAGCCCTCGAATCGGGCTTACTTAGAGTATCCGTAATTACGTTCGAGGACATGTTATATTTACACCTGAGCGTTACGTAGTGCCGAAGCCGCGTGTATATTACGTTACAGTCGCCAGGCAAATGCGGCTTCGAGGAAATCACGGATTCTTACACGTACGGATAATATTATCGTACGGAATGTGGCGAGCAATTGCCGGTAATTACCGTTGATACGTAAAAAGTCGGGGGTTATTGGGGTCATCGTGGATTTAATTGCCCAGCGGTTCAACGGCAGCGAATAAGTGGAAAAAAAAAGGAGGGGGGGGAGGAAGGTGGCGAATAAAAGAGCATTTTACACCGGTGACCGTATAAAGAGAGAGAGAGAGAGAGGTTGTCGCTGGTAGCGATGCTACTGGTCCAAGGGCGGCGAATCGACGAAGCCATCGCTCGCGGTCGTCCAGCTGAAACAGTACCGGGCCCATTCTTGGTCACGGCGAGTCTCGCTCGAAAAAAAAAAAAAAAAAGTCCCTAAACGCACGAGGTAATTTGCAAACGGGATGGGTGAGGTCAACAGAGGTCAAATCCTCGGGAAATGTCTCGAGGACGATGTCGAGGACGATGTCGCGGCTCTATGCGAACGTCTGTACGGGAATCGTATAGCGCCGGGGAAATTGGCAACGGGACGGGCAGAGGAGGAGGAGGAGGGGTCGTTCGATACGACTCGAGTCCGGATTAGGCGATAATGGAACAACAATTTGTTGTAAATAAAAACAGTACGTAAAAAATAAGAAAGGCTTGCTCGTGGGGACCGTTGGGGATTTACCGCAATTTACCTTAGACCGCGATGGGCCGTAAATTCAATCCTTAGCACGTAGATAAGGCCATTCGCTCGGTGCTTATCTTCCGCGGCCACGATACTTTCGCTGCCTAGTCCGTAAATTACACGCAATTACAAGGTCGTGAGTGGGGTGGGGGGGGGGTGGATAACAACGAGTCGCTCGTATAATGTTTCACTTGGCTGGCTCACGGGATGGCAACCTGTGGACGAGGCGCATCTATCCTGCGCGTCCAACAGTAAACAAAGAAGACGGTATCGCGCACCTATGGGACCGTCATTGATTTGGGAAACGGGAAGAATGTCGCGGGATTGGTGGGGGGGGGGGGGAAGGTGGTGAAGCTCAGCCGTAAAATAAGTAAATAAATAAAGAAAGAAAGAAAGAAAGTCGCGGGAGTCGCGAAAGCTCAGAGAGTCGTTTTTGCGATGGCGTTCAGGAGAGGCCGGTGCATAGGAAACACGTAGCTCCGCAGCGAGGAGTCGGATGATACCGAGTCGTGTGGGACGGGAAAGCCGGGAATCGTGCACGGCGGATGCATGGCGGAGCCGAGCTCCCGGGTCTGTAGGAGAAGTTGGCAAAGTGCGAAGTGGCGTTTCGGAAAATTTCGCCAGGGTCGATTAGATCGGGCTCTCGTGTTCTCCCTCCCTCCCTCCGTCCCAATCCCCATCGCAAAACCACTCAATCCCCCACCTCCCTTCCATTCCCTCCCCATCCCCGGCCCTCGAGAGACCACGTACATCATCGCCGAGCGGACGTCGGCTCGAGTTTTCAGAGACGCAAGTAACTTTTCCGAGTGCGCCCGAGCCCTCCTCCTGCCTTCGATTCCTTTTTCGGGCGGGCGAGGCGCTATCGGACCCTCCCTTCCCTTCACCCCTCTCGATCCCCAACCCCTGTCCCGCTCCGTCCCGCTCCGTCCCGTAGCGGCCGCCTCTACTAACGGCGCCCATTCGCGTTCGGACGGCGATAAGACATGATGATGCACGCCCTCGTACGTAGAGGCGGCTTTCGTTGGCTCGCTCTGTCCACCCACCCCCCCTCACCACCCTCACCACCCTCCTCCTCCACCCACGGGGCTGATTTATTGAGGCCAATAAAACATTCAATGGTCAAGAAATTATTGTAGATGCAAATAATAATAACTCGGCTTTCTTGCTGTCGAGGGCAATTGATTTATTCCTCGCTCGAAGCGCGAATTAGAGACGGAACAAGAAGTTTGTCCGTCTCGGCAGAGTGAGACGGGGGCCGACAAGAGCCATGTGATGGCATGGGATGGGATGGGGAGGCTGAGAGCTGAGAGCTGAGAGAGAGAGAGATGTTGCAAGTACATTAGGGTTATTGGACGAGCGTATCTCGGCTTGATATACGGGGCTTGGTCGCGCGTGCGTGTTAAGCCACCGGAAAAGGAATAAGGCGCGACATTAGCGCTCGTAGATTAAACGACCTACTCTCTCGTCTCTCTCTCTCTCTCGTCTCCCCCCGCCACCCTCCTCGACACTGGAGTTGGCCGGAGGCCTTAATTGCTGGCAACGTAGCGGGCCGACGGCAAGGATTCTCCTCCCTGGCCGAGCATCTACTACGATTAACAATGGAGGGCTAACGGGGGGGGGGATGTGTCAGGAAACGTTTTGGGCATTGGCACCGAGCGAGCGAGCGAGCGGAAGTACAGAGCGATGAAAGAGAAAGAGAAAAGAGGGCGAAGCGACGGGCCTATTTCGTACTCACTAGAGGCTCACCCTCTAGGCGTTGCAATTTTAATGGGCGGAAAGGAGAAGGTGGGTTGCGCGCGCGACGGGGTCGGATTCGGTCATACAGCATCCACGGATCAGCGAGTTGTCTCCTCCCGGTCCTCGGACCCGTAATTAATAATTAATAATAATACGCCCGAGACCGAGCCCGAGTCGCCGGAAATTTATTTGCGATTATTAAATACACGTTTTTCCCCCGGGCTATTATCTATTTGGCACGACTCGGTTTGACGTTTGACGTTTGACGTTTGACGTTTGACGACGACCGACTTGCACGATGGATACGATGGCAACGACGTGTCGTCCTTCGTGGGGCCGCGAGCCACGCGATACTAATACTTTTCTCCGGTTCACGTACCTATACGTAAAAGAAGAGATGCTTCCCCGTCCATCCCCCCCAAGGGGGGAACCGGCCCCCCCGTATTAATTGTAAAAAATCTACGTCTTCCCGAGGATTGCTTTATACGTCCGTCTGTCCAGCAACGTCCAGCAACGTACACGTAACGTACACGTAACGCATTTACCGTAATGCATTACTCGCCTGCCTCGAGGTTTTACTGCACTGAGCGGAAAAGGCTCGCGTTAGCCCGAGCTTTTTAAACCTTTCTTTTTTTTTTTTTTTTTTTTTTTTTTTTTTTTTTTTAAAGTATCGGGGGGGGGGAGAATAACGATGATTGGGCCGTTACCGGTCCATTTTTAACCCCCCCCCCCCCCCCCCCCTGTCCTTGGAAATTCAAAGCCAACGCTTTCGTGGCGTTACCTTAACGTTTTTTTTTTTTTTTTTTTGTATTTACACCTTTTACTTAAGCGCTATGGCTATGGCTATAGCATAATAATTTTCAATATTTCATCTAGTGAAATGAATTTAATATTAGAATATTCAATCTTGTATTATCAATGACTAAATTAAGCAAACATGACGAATAATATTTATTTAGGCGTTCAATCATTTTGTAATATATTCCGACCGAGTCTCTCTCTCTCTCTCTCTCTCTCTCTCTCTTGCGCGCGCGACTCCGTCTGCCTTAAATGAGCGGCATTTATTAAAACAAGTTTTCGGAAAATAGATAGAAGTCCGGAGGACGGGTTGGGTTGGGTTGGTGTGTGCGTGTGTGTGCACTCACGTGCGCTTCCGTCCGGTTCCTCGGTAGGCGAACAATTTTAATAAATCCCTTAAAATCTTCATTGGCTATGTGGGAAGGGAGGGGGAGGGGAGGGGGGGCGGCTTTAATTAAAATAGCAATATAATTGGTATGGAATAACCAGTCGCTACGCAATACCGACCGAGACCCCGTTTTAGCGCAAGTAATACATTTTATTCGTTTCTCGGCAACGATCCCCAGCTCAAACGCACCCACCCACGATACAATGTATTTGAATATTAAGGGAGGGCGCTCTAACGGGTAGGGAAATTATTAATAGAATTATTTAATTTGAATGAATACGAGCGGAGAGTGTATTTTGTATTCGACAATTAGGGAATGAGAGGCGAACGGGCCAAGGAAATAAGGGAATTAATTCCCTTACCTCGTCTCCCTTCTGCTATTGTAATCGATAATGTAATATTTATTTTAACACGAATTCGCGGAGAGGGGAAAAAATAAAAATAAAAATAAAAATAAATAAAATAAAATCACATAGAATACTGATAAGACCCCGCTACTTCTTAATGTAAATAAAAATTTTAATATTAGATTTATACGAGTCTTTGCTTTCATAAATAATATAATCTTATAAAAGAAGAAGTAGTAGTGGTAGTAGCAGAGATGAAAGTACTAAAAATATATGAAATTTCATATGGATGAGGGTTTATTGATGAAAATCCTTAAAACTATTCTTGCACGTTTGAGGGCTCGTTTCTTATGTATACGCACGCGCATATACGCACGCGCATATATATATATATATGTATAAATAAGAAAAGGTATTGAATTTTTAAAGAAGAATGTTAAAATATCTCTTCTTAACTATTATTTTGCGCCAATGGAGCGTAAGGGGCGTATTTAAACGGTCGGGCGGAGTACTTCTTTTTTTTTTTTTGTTGCGGTTTGCGGACCAAGACGATTAATTGTATTGACGTTATTTAGGTGGTGCATAAGGTCTCACTAGGCGTAGTAGGACCCTCGACACACCTAGAGAGTAGAGGTTACTACGTTTACGGGACGGCGCATAAATTTATTAACGATAAGCACGGGTAAGCGTAACTTTTGCATTTCCATTTGCATTCGCAACCCAACAACTCTCGTATTATTCATTGCATTGCATTGCATTGCAGAGCAGAGCTCGTACCTTTACGTTACCGTAAAGATTCTTATTTACTCTACTGATTATTACGTTGCGGATAATTCCAGCGCTATTGTAATTTAACGTAATACGAGACGGCCGAAGGTCATTTAGTTTTAAAAGCTTAAAACGAAAGTCCAGGGCATAACAACACGTGCCGTTCAATATTAATATTAATAATCGAGTCGAATTTTCATCGCTGCGCCAGCTTTTACTATTTCACGTTGTTAGGGCGCATGCGCCCGACGGGACTGCGGCGGCCCATTAAATAGTCACGTAGAATTTACATACGCGCGCGCGCGCGCCACACGATACCATTCGTATAATATAAAAAACCATAGGATCATAGTCAATACTAATGAAGATAGATCGAGCGGGTCGATGGAGCTCGTTGTTGAAGTGCGCCACCACTTGTCGATTATCCATCGAGGAACGTATTTATTGTTCCCGAGAGTTACCCCGCTCTCCCGCTCTCCCGCGAATACGAAACAAGCCGATCAAACGGAGCCCGGACATTCCGTTCGCACCTCCAAGCGCCAAACGACAGCTTCAATAATAAAACAATGCTTGCGTATCAGTCCGGCCTCATCGACTGTTTACTTATACGCATGTATTGCACGTATCTTTACGCATGTCTTGCGGCACGGGGCTCCTACGGTCAAAGGTCGTCTAACGAATCGAAGGATGATAAGCAGACGTAACCGGACGTAACCGGACGTATCCTTTATGGTAATTAGGCGACGAAGCAGGACGGGGGGAAGGAGGCTGGGAAGGACTACTTCATCCCATGCACAATAAAATTAGCGATGACGATGACGTCACGTGGGCCGTCATAATTGCCGTTCGTTTGCAATGGCGATGGCGATGGCCATGTGCAGCTGCTGCTACCACCACCCCATGAAAAATAATGTCGAATTCATGTGGGGGCGTCCATCGGCCAACTTTATTTTTACTCTCTTTTTTTTCTTCCCCCCTTTCGCTCCTCGTCTCGTAGTAAAGCAGTTTGCCTCTCGTGCTTGTAGTATTTGTATATCGGGGCTACGCGTGTCGTAAATAACTTTATTGGCGTTTAACAACGAATACTACAGCCCCAAGGGTGTAATAAAATTAATAGCCCTTACGGGACGCTGCTAATACACAAGCGCTAAGATTGCCATTATCAATTAGCTATCCTTCTCGATTATTAGCCGAACAATGCCTTACGTTAAGTCTCGAGTGCATGCGTGTGTGTGTGTGCGTGTGTGAGAGAGAGTCACCTCCCTACGTAATTGTTATTTACGTAATTGTTATTTATTCTTTTTTCTCGTGAGTTGAAAAAAAAAAAAAAAGAAGGTTTGCACAAATAATCGTAATCCCCTTTTTTTTTATAGCGGCGGGAGATTATAATTTTAATTGAAAATTCATAATGGCCGGGAGGGAGTCAGTCAGTTGATCTTCGCCGTAATTGGAAATTTAATAAGTCGACGAGTGGCGCCGCAGATTTTACATTTGCCGATTAAATTACAATTCTTTACTTACTCACTTACTTACTTACTTACTTACTTAACCCCGACTCCCTTTTACCTCGCCTCTCTCTCTCTTCTGCTTTTACTTTTTACGACGAGCCCGTCTGCCAGCCTCCGAATTAAAATCATTTCAGCTTTGTTTCGTTAAGCTCCCACGGAACGTAGATTAGCAGCGGCGGCGGCTGTAGCAGAAGCAGAAGCAGAAGCAGAAGCAGAAGCAGAAGCAGCAGCAGTAACGCGATTAATTAAACGTATGGGCGGTGGTGGGAATGGGGGGTAGAGGGTAGGAGAGAACAAGTATTGATTACTACTTCATCATCGCTCATCGACCAAAGCCTTATTATTATTCGTATTATTAAACAAATTGTTAACGACGCCAATAATGATTATATAATATTGTAAAATCTTCAATATCAGTAGCTAATTGGCAGTCACGTATTTATTCTGTATACATACATATATATGTATATATATATTTTCAATTTCTTGTTTTTTATTATTATTTTTCATATATATATATATATATATATTTTCTTTTTACGCTCTACTCTACCGCACCGCTTTAATTAGCGTATTCGTTTAAATTATTATAATACGACGTATATGTTTACGTGCAAATAAATAGCCCGAGGGACGTGTTGGAATTATCACTGATACACTTCGAGATAAAGAAGGACGAGACTCTGGATGGATGTGACGTAAGATTGAGAATATAATCTCTGCCGCTGAGGTTATTGGGGCTTAGGCACGACTTGAGTGGATATTGGCTTCGTTAACGGCTAAGCGCCGCTCGGGCCCTTGTAATTCAATCCAACAATCATCTGTTAGATCTGTTAGATCTGTGTGCTTGCCACGTCAATGGGTGGGGGGGGGGGGGACGGAGGTGAAAAATGAAAATAAATGGAAGAAATCGGGCGAGGAGACGACGCCGTGGATGAGACGGGGTTTTTTTTTTATTCGCGGGGGTCGATTGCCGCGGGGGCGGGGGATTGGTATAGATTCGGAATCGCCGGCACCTTGGGGACCGGAAATGGCGCCTTGGACATCCCTGCGCGGCCGCCGGCCAATCGAGGCCCGGGGCTCGTAACATCCGCCAAGCACCGATACACCAACGAGCTTCTCCACCATCCCGATTTATTATCGTCGCCGATCGTTTGAATCCGACAGCCCACCCCCCACTCCCCCACCCCGTCCACGTATAAATGTCCCAATAAGCCGAGGGGATACGAACGTCGCGATTATTTTCGACCTCTTGTACGGAGGGCCGGCGGTGAGCTCCGAGCTCTCGCGGGCCATTATTCCCCGGTATTCCCCGAGAGCTATAAGCTCTCTCTCTCTCTCTCTGCTCTCTCTCTCTCTCTCTCTCTCTGCTCTCTCTCTCTCTCTCTCTTTACGAGGACCGTAGCGGGTAACGACGAGTTACGTAGTTTTAAGTCCTTGGTTCCGGGCGTTTCGAGACTCCCTCGTAAAAAAAAAAAAAAAAAAAAGGGGGGGGGCTCCCGTTCCCTCCGTTAAAGTCCTTGGGGGGGTGACTCACCTGTGGAGCCGTACGGGCAATGGTATTGGGCGAGGTATACGAATGACGGGTAGGCAGGCGAGCGGCTGAGCCTACGGCCATTCGGCTACTCGTTACTTGGCCGGCCTTGCCATTGCCCCGGCTCTGCACTCGCTTGCGTCTCTGGCGCACACGAGGGAAGATATATATATTGATATACATATCCGTGGACCCCCCTCGTACCGCCAACACCTCGCCGACTTGTAATTATTTAATTTACCCGAATAAACGTGAACCGAATAAAAAAGTGTCGGTTGAATGCAGCGGGGCGACGTCGTCTGGTCAACCTGACCGTCCCTCTCCACAATTACACAAACGACAAGAGACTTAGGGGCCAAATTGTTGTTATTAATAATAAATCATGATGAGCACGGGATGGTTATTGTCACGTGGAATTATTTGGCAGCCCGTCTTCTGGACGATCTGTAAGTTCAATCCATTGGACGCGATTGATCGATAAATTGTAGATTTTTATCTCGGCCCTCGTGAATTGCCGCTTTATCGCCGTGACCTCGTGCCCCTACGTCCCTCTTCTGCCCTTGTGACAAGTAATGAAATCCTCCGCTACAGCTGCTCGGTAAGGAGGAGTGGGGGGCGACACGTAGGGAAGGGTAACGGCGAACTGATTCTCCGTAAAAGAAAAGTCCGTAGAGCGGACCGTGTTCGGGATTTATTTTTAATTCAGAGCGAGGACGCCGCTCAAACTGCTGTTTAAATAATTCCAAGCGTTTCCGTCGGAACCTCTGCTTTTCTTTCGTAACTTTTCATAAAACGGCATTCTATGGCTTTGCGTGCTTGTGTGCGTGTGTGCGCGTGTAGAGAGAGCAGAGAGAGAGAGAGAGCAGATAGAGTGGGAGAGATGGATGGATTTGCAAGTGCCGTCTATACGCGAGCGTATATATAAATAAATAAAGGAATGGAGGGGGTGGGGGGGTTATTGAGGGAGGGAGGAGGGCCTTATTAATACGGGATTTTTGTGCCCCGAGGCAGGGCTCCGCGCGCAATCCTAATTAATTTAAAAACTCCGCGCCAGTCGACACTCCCAATGGCAATTAAATAAATGGATGTCATAGATCGCTATTTACTCTTGGCCGTTTTCGTAATCGCATCAGCCGCCCGGGGGGGGGGGCATTACTCAATACTCAATTAGCTTAATGCGTTTTGCCCTTGGCGTTTGACCGGGCAAGGGAAGTAAGTTTACTCGTAAGGGATTCAGTCGAGGGGACCGACGTCCCGGGCGTCTGCGCGCGTATTCGACGAACGTAATTACGGGGGACGGCATACGAGGGAGCGCGACGCGGCTCCAACTCTTTGTCCCCCCCCCCCAATAGCCTTTTCTCGCGCACCTACACGCGTACGTAATATCGTTGCGACGAAACCGGGTATATGTAATTCCGAGAGGACGACGCTCGGGTGTACCTTACGGCCGAGACCGTAGCCGAGAGTGGCAGTAGGGTGGGGGGGAGGGAGTGAGACGACGAGATGGCAAGAGAGGAGTCTGCGCAAACTACGACGACTTAAGGGCTGTTGCGAGGATTACGTATGACATTGACTATTAATTAGGATAATGGCGTCGTTAAGCGATCCAAGACTTGCTTACTTGTACGGCGCGCAGGCCATCTCGTCAAGCCGCGACGAGATTTACAAGTATCCGTCTCCTACCCCCGTCAGTGATTAATACTGACAGCGGAAGTGCCGCACCGCGCGGCCCTCCACCACCCTCCACCCACGGACCGTCCCCCCCCCTCCCAATGCCTCTGTATTTACGTGCATTTACGGCATTTATGTCGCGTACTGCGAAAGGTTCGCAGGCTGTGCTTCCGGCTTACTCGTTGGCAAATAAAATAAAATTAAAGAAGAGTAGTACCGCCGGTCTCGTCGCCAATTAGGACCCTCCCAACAATCCCCGCGAGGAGCTCCGTCCCGCCCCCCGCCTCCCCCCTTTAATTCGCATGCAATGACAATGATTGGCGTCAATCGTTACGGCGCGACCAACAGCTCCGACTCAATTCCCTTTCTCCTCCCCCTCCCCTCCCCTCCCACCACCGGTAGGAGCCAAGACATACATCGTCCAGGGGGTTCGCGCCCGCTTAACCGACTGCCGCCAATCGTTAAACGAATACGCGTATCCCGTGTACCCGTCCGAGCTGACCGTAGGGCCGCGTGAACTTTTTCTATCCCCCGACGTCTGACCGGAACGCGGACCTTACTACTACCAATAGGCCCAATACTACAGCGGGACGCGTTCGACCCCGTTAGCCCGTTAGCCCGAGTCAACCCAATAACCCCAATAATCTTCTGACCTTCTCGTCAAACAACACTACGCTCCCTCTTCCTCGTCGACCGCCTAATTCACCACCGCATATATGTAAGCGAGCCATTATTATATAAGCGAATGGAAGAGGTGAGCGCGCGGCACCGCAGGCGGGGGCGGGGGTAAAGGAATGCATTTTCCTATCCGTCCACTGGCGGAGCACTGATTCATCAACATTGATAATAAATATAATACGAGCGCGGATCGTTGCCACGTTTCTTTATATAATACGAAACGCGACGTAAGGGTAGAGGGGACGGGAGCGGGGTGGGGTGGAGAGGGATGGAGAGGGAGATTTATGGGCAACATCCGCTTCTTTTTGAAGGAGCACAATGCTCCGAGGGAGCTCGGCAAGAATTTCCCGGCGGATGTTTTCATTAGGTCGGATACTTGTGCGCTGATTCCGGGATCTTCGCAATTAAGTTCAGACTAAAGAGACGACCGGGGATCGAGGGACTGAAACGGATAGATAGATAGATAGATAGATAGATAGATAGATAGAGAGAGAGAGAGAGAGACGTCGTAATTAGCATGTAGCCAATTTAAGTTGGTTGTATGTCCCGCGAGCAGGGGCTAATTATCGGAATTGCCCTGCCTTTTTTGTAATAACCCCCCTCCCTAACCCCAATAACCCCACCACCTCGCTACAGCTCCGGTGTTACGGAGGAAAAAGGGGGGGGGCGAAGGGAGAAAGCGTCGCGACGGCGAAACGAGGATGTCGGATGGAAGGGTTGGGGGTGGGAACTCCTGGAAGCGCGGGTTATTACAATAGTTGGGTAACTGGAGCTTTCTTTGTTCTTGGATTTTCCTCGGCAAGCACGTTACGAGCCAGACGTGGAAAAGCTTTACGAGCGTATCGAGCGTCTGAGCCGCGGGGGAGGAACGGTCCGTGAAATCTCGAATAAAATAACAGATAAGAAGAGGAGTAGGAGGAGTAGGCGGTAGGCGGTAGGAGGTAGGAGTAGGAGGTAGGTGGGGGTAGGTGGAGGTAGGTGGAGGTAGGTAGGTGGAGGTAGGTAGGAGGAGGAGGATCGAGTCGAGGAAGCCGTAGGGGCGAGTCGTTGCTCGCGTGTGCGTCGTCGCTGCACTGCACTTTAGAAGACAGGGTGGGGGGTGGGGGGCACATTTCCCGGGTAAGCATAAAGTGCATCGAGCAGTTGTCGTTTTCGCATTATTTTCCCCGACTCCGATAGAGTCGAGATTCCCGAGCCGCTGAAGCCTCGGCCGATTTCTCCGATCCAGGATTTTCCCGTAAATCCCGTCCGTGGTCCTGCGAGCCCCGAGCGAGCCCTCATACGGACCCTAACTGACGTCTGCGTAGAACATCGGGAGGAGGAGGTTGAGGAGGTTGAGGAGGTTGAGGAGGTTGAGGAGGGGGGGGGTGGTTTAAAGATAGACCGCGGATTTACATACGTGGGTACGCGTATGGAGACAATCGATAGCGGGGAAACAGGGAAAAGCCGGGAGCCTCGAGGTCGGCTAGGATTTTATCTTGCCGAGCGGAGCGGAAAAGCCCGAGTAGGCGCACAAGGGTGGAAAATTCGTTCCTCGGCCGTCGACCTCCGACGCCGATAATCCCTCGCCTCGCTAGCCCGCGAGCCATTTCAAATCCAAAGATTTTGGGGGTGGTGGCGGGAGGTATGGGGGTAGGGAGCCGTCGTGAAAATGCCGAGCGTCGGGAGCCCGGGGTTTCGCGAGGTAATATTTATTCCACACGGCGCGCGTCGTCTCCGAGAGGCCCCGAGACTTCGAGCATTTTCACGCGGGTAGTCGTCGCTTGTCCCGGGGGAAATCGACGGCGGCGATCAATCGACGGCCTCCGACGGTAAGCCGGAGTTCTTTGCCTTCTTCTCTCTCTCTCTCTCTCACACTCTCTCACACTCTCTCTCGATACCCCGTGGTACTGTGCGTGCGTGGGGCTGGCTTAGTCGAGCGGCACTTACCGGGAGCTTAATTCCACCAAAGATCGGCGAGACGAAACTGCCGACTCTCTTCTCTCTCCCCCTCTCTCTCCCACCCCCACCCCCACCCCAATCCCAACCCTCACCGCTCACTATTTAGTTATGTCGGAATCGCGCGACGGTCAGCAAAACTATTTTCAAACTTTATATGAATTACAAGGAGTCGTCAGCACTTCTGAAACGGAGAATTCCTCTTCCGCGGCTAATGACAATGGAATTAAGTAATTGCCGGGCCTCGAGGACTCGCAACCGACACGGGTTTTCTTTTCTTTTCGTTTTCTTTTCGTTTTCGGTCGAACTCGACTTTGTCTCTTTGTCCCTTTCTTGTTCGCTTGATTAGCCTTCGATCGCAAAGGTTTCAATAAAGCTTATTGATTAATAAAGCGACTGGTAAGCTGACGATTGATCGAAATTATTGTAAATCATTGTAATGTCGACGAACAGGGCTCACCGACAAGTCGATCGAAGAATTTCCCCAACAACCCCATCTAAGCGGTGGTTGTTGGGGTTATTGGCGTAAGCGGGGTGGGGGGGGGGGGCACAGCAACGAGCAATTAATACATTACCAGGATAAGGAGCTTATCGCTCCGTGATCATGCTCATTGCTGTCGTTGTCGTCGACGTTGTTGTTGTTGTTGTTGCTGTTGTTGTGATTTTTCGAGCAGTAGATGAAGGGAAAAAATTTTCAATTGCAGTTTCCGGTTAGCAAAGGAACGTGAGGAAAAGAAGCAGGAGGCCTCGTTAAAAAGCCACTCATTTCAAAAGCCATTCGTTTATTTTGCACTCCCCATCAATTAGATTTACATCGTTATGCGTATAAATACGTATATACGTAAGGCTCGGAGGAAGGAATCGGAGTAAAGCACTGGCGGCGGGTAAATTGGGGTTATAAGAAATTACACAAAGCCGGGTTATTGGGGTTATTGGGGTTCGCTCGGGGCCGGGGCGCACTTGCTGCTCCCCGGCATTGTCGGTACTACGTGGGTGAGCGGGTAGTCGTAGTGGTAGTGGTAGCGTTCGTTTATCGAGTACGGATAGGCGCGATTATACGAATACAAAGCGAACAATGAAAAATGGAATGAAAAGCGCGTCGCGGGCACGTATTAATTTCAATTAATTATCCCTGGCTGGAGCGGCGAAGGAAAACGGTCGTTAGCTCAGTCTTCTCCGTTTCTCTCAAAAAGTCCAAATATTCGTAAAGGGGGTGGCTTGGGGGGGGTTAATAGTAGTAGTAAGTCGCTCGAGAGCATTAGCCCTCGCACTCTCTCCGTAAAGGAAAACAATGATTCCTCCTCTTCTTTCACAGTCAGCCCTTGGTAAGGGCTCCACCCCCTACCCTTATTTATTATTTATTATTTATTATTATTTATTATGTGTAGCCTTATTACAAGCGGGATATATTAATTTACCGCGACGGATGTATTTGTTGACGGAGGCTCGGGAATGTTCTACGGCCTTGAAAATTGCCAGCTTCGTAACGATTTAAATGCGTGTCAGTTCATTCGTAAGAGACGTAAGGACAGAAATAAATATAAGCTAGTGACGAAAATACGTAAATAAATACGTAACGGGGGTTATATTGGGGTTATTGGGGTTATTGGGGTTATTGGGAGGCCTCGGTCGTGTACGACGTACAGTAAATCGTGACGCAAAAAAAAACTTGCCTTTGCCGATTTCTATAACAAATATTACAAAAGACAAACGATCCATACGCATGAGATATTGGATTTTTCAACGGATAGCGGCGATAAAGGCATTAATTAACGCCGGGGGCATGGATTAATTCGTATGATGCGGGGGGGGGGCCAAGTGCCCCAGTACTTGGGGTTATACGGAGCAAAAAAAACCGTTACGTTTAACGAAGAATATCGAGACGAGGGGCGAGACGTAATAGAAAAGCCCCATTTTACATTAATTGTATTCAAAGGACGGGATATTTTTTTTACGCTGGCATTGCTCGAATTATGATTATTGTATGGAAAAAAACCCCTATACGAAATTAATAACCCCATTAATTTAAACGTTATATTAATTCCAATACGTTTCCTGTCGTTTCCTGGAGTTTGACGTTGAGAAAAAGAAAATAAAGTACTTGACTCTGCGCGTTTGTCTTTTCAAAGAACTTTTTCCTTAAAAGTACAAGAGGTAAGTTTATAATTATTTTCACTCCAAAGTGCCTAAGCCACACTTTACGTAAGATTATGTAAATAAACACTGTCCGGGTATTGTATTCGGATCTTAGTACCGGGTTTTGGGGGACACGGAACTTTGAGATAGTAAGTAAGAGGCTCGAAGAAGGAAAGTAAAATGAAAAGAAAATACGGATTTTCCCGTTATAATGACTGGAAGGGTCGTGGCGCACGTGATTGCATAAGGAATTTAATTTCACTTACAATTCATCGAAGAAATTCATTTGTTCCAAGGGAAGAATAACAAACCTTTACAGACCTCGGCCATTCTCGCGTATTATTATTATTTATTATTCATTATTATTCGTTATTATTCGTTATTATTCGTTATTATTCGTTGTTATTCGTTAAGAATCGCATTGAATGTAGATTAGCTTGTAAGGATAATATATTACGGAAGCATGAATTTCTCAAAGAGCTGTTAAAATTAGACACGCATACATAGAGGCTGCGACGTACTAAGATAATCCCCGCATTTGTATAATACTCTAATATTACTTTGGGCATAAAATAAAGATGCTCCGACTGGATATGAGCTCCGTCCGGCGCGCATCGCTTCCGATACTTTTCAAATTAGCAGTTTAAAAAACTTATAATACAGCTTCCCCCCCCCCCCCTTGAGAAGATAAATAAAGACTCTCTCTCTCTCCTTTATTATTTTTGCAAGACCCTGGAGCTGCACAACAAAGGAAAAATACGTAATTGGCCGAGTCGCGTTAAAGGTGCGTGAAAACGGAGAATTCGATGAAAGCCAAGTTTACGGCAGAAATAAATTACCTGCCCATCAATTATACTAGTCGATTCGAAAATGCTTTGATAAACAAACAAACAAAAACGGACGAAGAGTATATGAGGAAAAAAAAAAAAGTAAATGGAGGGATCGGAATTGATAATTATTAATTAACGTAATCGATAGGAAAATGAAAAGCTCCGCTCTTTTATAATTGCATATTAGAAAGGCGCTTTTCTCTCTCTCTCCCAC
Organism: Ceratosolen fusciceps; assembly: GCA_018883505.1. Classification (NCBI taxonomy): domain Eukaryota; kingdom Metazoa; phylum Arthropoda; class Insecta; order Hymenoptera; family Agaonidae; genus Ceratosolen; species Ceratosolen fusciceps. The sequence continues at coordinate 6,257,793 of RCIC01000011.1, forward strand.
TCTCCCACTCTCTCTCTCTCTCTTTGTATACGTCATGGCAGAAAGGAAAAGATTCCCGGGAGCTCGGGGCGGTCCGATGCTCTATGCATCGGTCGGTCATCATCCCGCGGAGCTTTTTATTCCGTAGCGTAAAGTATCGCGATTGATTCCCTGGGAGTGAGCCAGGTAAGGAAGGGGAGGCGACGGCCCCTTACGAGTCGGGATTTCCCCAGACGGAGCTCAGGAAGTCGAGCCAGGCCTGCAAGCACCACCACCACCACCACCACCACCACCACCAGCACCACCAATGACCGGCTTGAATTAAGAAAAAGCAGCTTCCGATGGTTATCTTCGAGATTCGCCTCCCCCCTCCCCTACACTACGTGATCATTAATCGTTAGAAGCTTATCCAGGATCGATTACGCATTAGGCTATGCCGTAAAAGCATAGGCGAGTGCGCAGAGTCATTATTATTAGGCCTACGGGATCTACATTAGCTTCAACTCTCTACATCTTCGTCCAATAAATACATTAAATAAATAAATAAATACGTGGGTTATTGGGGTTATTGGGGTTAACGGGTTGACGGTGTTAATAGCTTAAGAGGCTGCACGTACGTATGCACGTACGTACGTACGTGCGTATGTATAAGCGGACTCGGGGTATTCGAATTAATTAAAAAGGAACGTTATTTATAATTTATTGCGGAATACGGGGGCTTGAGAGGGCCGAGTTCAGCTTCTGAAAAGTGCTATAAAAATACAATTCCTCTCGTAATTTAAAGGGTAATAATTTTTAAAAAAAAAAAAAAAAAATAGTTAACCTTACACGCCTAAAGTATAGAAGAAAAAATCGTAATCGTAATAATGGCGCGACGGTTCGTTATATACCTTGGCAACACGAAAATTCCTCCTTATTCTTTAAACGTTCCGTTGCACGTACAATTATTACAATTACAATTACAATTACAATTACAATTACAATTACATCGATTGTAATGGAAATTAAATTTTATCTTCTTCTTCTTCTTCTCCTTCAACCCCAATAACCCATGCGTGTATAGAGAGAGAGAGAGAGAGAGAAAAGCTCTCGTGCGAGTAAACGTTAAATGACAAATCCTTAATGCGCTAATTAATGCTTGCGAGAATATTATATCGAGCAAATTGTGCAGAGAATTCAGTAGCGAATGCGTTTATAACGTAAAAGTAACGTCATCAAGATTAGCATGACTTTTTTGAAAGTACGCTTCGCTCATTACCTTTTGCGGATAGATACTCGTTGGCATAACGTCGTCGGGCAATCGTGATCCTACGTATTATTACACGAATCGTCATCGTGACGGTAAACGATGGTTGTTAATTCAAGGACGTGGAAGTAATTGCCATTGAAATAAGATTCGAATATTGAGAATGAGCTCTCCTGACGTTATTGCAACGTATAACGTAAGGGTAAAACGTAGGTCAGGTTGAGGTTGCGCTCAGACTGTTCCTGATTCCTCGGCACCGCTCCGGCACCGATGATCTATCACCCGTCCCCCCGCTGATCCATACGTACGGAGCTTTGGGCGTCTCTCAACAATAACGATTACCATCAACTGACTGCCAGTTAGTCGCTCTCGCCGCCCATGCAGATGCATCACATTATTTCACAATTTTTAATAAATCCGTCGGGAGAGGGGTTGGGTTGGGGTGGGTTTCGGGGAGGGAGGTAATATAATATAATTAGAACGTTCCGTAATGCGTCTAACGGCCAATGAACGTCGGGCTGAGAAATTCGTTTATTCTAAGCTCCCGTCGGGACTCGAGTTCCCCATCGAGTTAAATAAATAAAATTACGCGCCCAATGCACGTCTAAAACCCCTTCGCTCATTACCCTTACTACCCATTGCCGTTATTGCATTTACTTTAATCCAAAAATTAATCTGGCCCCGATCTTTATTGTAGCGAAAATCACCCCCAGAACCCCCCTGCATTGATTTAACAGCCCCGCATTATATTATATTATATTAATGCGCGCGTTTTATTCGGAAAATAAAATGGAAAATTTTTTCTCCCTCCACTATCGGAAACTCGTCGCAGCATTTTGACACATTTTCCCTCTCTCTCTCCCTCTCTCCTCTCTCTCCCTCTCTCCTCTCCCCTCTTTTTTATTAACAACATTTGAATGTCCTTTCGAGGAGACGAGCCATATCTATGTGCATGTATTTATTAGCGAAATATTTACATTTGAATAATTCAAAAGTAATATTTTTCCACTGAAATTATTTTAATGCGAAAATAAATAATGCATTCGCGTACTATTTATTCTTCTGTAAAGGTTATTCGAATGCTGCAGCGCACCGAGGATTCCATAACCTTTATCCCCTTCTATTATCAATATTAATAAGTAGAATATTTAGAAATGCAATTACCGTCCCGTCCCGTCCCCCCACCCCCATCCCTCCCCCTCCTCGCCCTCCTTTAAATTGGAGGCTTCCTTCATCGTTAGCTGTATTTTTTAACGTATTCGCATAATGTGAACATGTAAATAAATAAATAAATTGAGTAAATAAAATTTATTCGTCAGCCCAGTCGTTGCTTGGCTTATACTTTCGGTATAAGCTAAGTACACGTAAAAGTAAAAGGAAAAAGTAAGACAAGAGAATCGTATTATTTTATTAAGCTCTTTGTCCTCGGGGCTGAAATTATTCGAATAATGACATAATGTACGAGATTGGGCAGTATCGGGCCGCTGAAACTTCCAAGATTGCCGGCAACGTGAAATTGCTAAATGTTTTTCAAAAGGGGTGGGGGAGGGGTGAACTTTGACTTTGGAAGTGCTGGGAAAGTGGAGAAAAGTAGGCGAGATAATGCAAGCAGCAGTATATCAATTTATATGCGCCGCCGAGTTTGGTCAGACGCCGCATCCTCTACCCGTACCCGCTACCTATACGCATTACACACACACACCTCACACACACCTATCCCCGCAGGCTCACGGTTATCTTTCGAACTCTAGTTCTCGCATACACTTCAACTTTTTAGCCTTCTTAAGACGTGCTTCAACTTTCAGCCTCGTATTAATATTACCATTTCTCTCTCTATCTCAGCTTCCCCCCCCCCCACCACAGACCTCCTCTTTATACTTAAGGGCCTCGTTAACGTAAAGGGAGGAGGAATATCGCGAATTCGGATTTCGCGATGTCTTGTAACGCGTTTAATTAACGTCGCGAGACGATGTCGCATCGGATCTCACGTCAAGTAGAGATGTAAAAGCTCGCTCGGCGCCTTCTTTTACTTTTACTCGCGGCATTCGTGCGAAAATGGGACTGATAATTACGAGAAGTAGGTCGGAAAGGATGGAGGGGACGGGCTCGGGGTCCGCGGGCTTTGACCGGCCGACTCGAGCCGAATCGACAATCCGTCCCTCACTCCTTCATCGCCCGTGAAACATTAACGACTCGACCGCGTTGTCCACGTAACCGCCCAATGCCAGGGCTTTATTGTACTTATACTCGAGGCCTATTTGCTCTTTGCTCGGTAAAGCGAGTACGTACGTTATGGGCCCGGGGGCCTTTGCCAACAGAGCTGCTCTCTCCCGCTTTACCGAGCAAAGAGCTAAGATTACGCCCGCGCGCTCCATATTCCGATCCATCTGTCCTTATACGGCGATCCTTACGGCTCTACTCTCTCTCTCTCTCTCTCTCTTTGCTCTCTCTCTCCACGAGATAAATATAAAGATTCAAATCACTCCGAGTATTTAACGAGTATGGCGAGCATCCGCCCTCCTCCCCTCCACCCATCCCAAGCTCAACTTCCAGACCCCGAGCTCGTTGATCTAAATCGAGGTATCTTACATAAAAATAAAATAAAATAAAATAGATAAGTAAATGGATAGATAAAAAGAAAAGAAAACGGAAAATAAGCAGCGCCTCGTTGGTACGATCCGTAAGGATAAGCCGAATATCGTATGAAAAAAAAAGCTCCTTAACGAAACCTAATTCTAATAATAATCGGAGCGGAGAGCTTTGAGGATCGCTGGCGCATGCCAGGCATTCGTCCAAGACGGATCATCGGCTCCCGAGCAAATTCTCCATGAGAATTCATTTGACAATCCGGCGATATGTATACGTTATGTATGCTCCTTGAATATAAAATCGGCTCTCGCTACTCCCTTGTAACTCCCGAGGTAACTTGAACAAAGACTCGAGTACGAGAAGCTCACGACTACAACGACAACGACAACGACAACGACAACGACGACTCATTGTCTTTCTTTTTTTTTTTTTTATATATAAATTTCGTGCCCAAGTTAATCTCGAGAGTGGAAATTACTCCCCCACCCTTCCTAAATATATATAAGAGACGTTGTGGAAAAAAAAAAAAAAAAAAAAAAAAAAACAGCGAAAAAATTATACTCGGCCCCGTACCCGAGACGATAATTTCTGTAATCTCGTAAGAACGTGGTCCAGCGGCTCCTTTATATATCGGACTTCCTTAAAATGCACCGCGTAGATCGTCTGATTCATTATTAAAAGGGGCTTCCTCCACTTCTATTTATTATACGGATTTCGCAGGCTTCGCCGAAGACCGGAAAAATTTCTAATTTTTTCCTCCGTCTACTTATTAATAAGAGGCTAATTAATGGCCCGTTACTACTGGCCGCGGGATCGGGGTTATTGGGGGGGGGGGTAGAGGGTGGTGGAGAAGAGGGCTTAGGCTAGGAACGGGGTGAGGCACAAGTTATTTCACCCTTAAATAATAGATTCAATTTATAGTGGAAGTAAACTCTCGGGGTAAAGGCGCCGCTCGGCTTGGTCGGCCTGTTCGGCGGCGTTGGCGGCGGCGGCGATGGCGGCGGAGGGGGGACGGGCGGGAACAATGAGGTTGAATTTCAGGTTTCCCGAAGCCATTTTTTTGCATATTCTTTTAATTAACACAACTTTTAACCGAGCGGGCTCTTTGCTTTTAATTAAGCTTATATTTTCGTACGATTTACATAAAGATTAAAATAAAAAAAATAGAAAATAAAAAAAATAGAAAATAGAAAATAGAAAAAAAAACGAAGGAGAAATTTCAAAGCCCTTTCGAGGATCAAAGTTTGAACGCTTCCCCCGCCCCCGCTCCCCGCCCCATCGTACGGCCAGTTTTTCATTGAAAATTTGCGAAATTCCGATCGCCGGTCCAAATTACAGGACAATGGGCTCGATAGCTGCTACGGCAAATTTATAGGGTCGAAGGGCACGAGTCGGTAAGGCAGAGCCCTGCAGCTCGTACGGCTAAGCCTCGGAGGTCCCCACGAGGGTCAATAATTCCTGGCTCCCCGCATAAGCTTCCGAGATATTGGCGAGCGGTATTAACTTAATTGCCAAATGAATTTGAGCCCCGGGACTCCCACGCGCACGTACTAGTAGTAGCAGCAGTGGTGGTGGTAGTAGTAGCAGTGGTAGTAGTAGCAGTGGTGGTAGACTGCGAAGTTGTAAATATTTAGCGGGACTCGTTGTTATGTAACGAAGCCATGAACCGCCGAGTGAGTCGCCCCAATAATCCCTAATAATCGCATTGCGCGAATCTCTAATTGTCGTCTCATTCACACACACAGTCCGCCTTAAAATATGAAATAAGGAGGTAGGATGGAGGGATGGAGGGATGGGGGGGGAGGGGCTTAACCGGATCGGGAGCCGAGCTAATTATAGATATTCATTGTCTGGCTTGACGGACTTTCGGAAGAGCCGAAGTTGCGAGGAGGAGGAGGAGGAGGAGGAGGAGGAGGAGGAGAGAGAAGAAGAAGAAGAAGAAGTAGGTTAGTCTGGGATGGGGCGATCTTTTGTCGGGGCGGAGGACCGGCGAGAGCCCGAACCCTTGGCTTTCACCGTCCGTCCGGTTCATCCGACGACGACGACGACGACGACGACGACGACGACGACGAGCCGAGGACGACCCCCCGTAACCGTCCACGAGCCCTCCCCCGGTCCGTCCCAACTTTCCTTTAAATCCATTAAACTCAATCGGCTATAAGCATTAAACAATCCTAATTAGGATTCGCGGCGAACTCGAACGTCGAGTTGGCTAATTAAATAAGACGAAGGGAGGTGGAGGAGGTGGAGGAGGTGGAGGAGGTGGAGGTGGAGGAGGTGGTGGAGGAGAACAAGACTCACCGTTGAGGGTCGGGGCTGCCACTGACTCGTACAGACCATCTGAAATGTAAACAGATTAAATTAACAGGTAATAGAGGGCGACTGCCTCGGCAAGCCAACCGCTGTGTCGCTCGGTAGGTCGGTAGGCCAATTACCACACGACGACCTCTGCACCGCATTAGTTTTATTCGGGCCCGCTAACACCTCCAGTCGCTCAAACTTATCCGTACCCGGGCCGTACCCGGGCCGTACTCGCGGATTTGCCGTGTGGATCGATCGTTCGGTTAATACGTACGGCTGAGACTCTTTTAACGTCGCTCGTCGGTCTGCCTGTATATGTCTCTGATCCGCGTCCATCGACGAATAATAGCGTCTCCGAGAGGGTGGCCGTGTATAAGCAGGAGCAGGAGCAGGAGCAGGAGCAGGAGCAGGAGCAGGGTTCAGACTATTCGCCTCCGGGGGAAACCTAATGACGCGATGGCATTCTTTCACCCCCTCCGACTCTTGCAAGTCAGCTGCTGCTGCTGCTGCTGCTCCTGCTGCTGCTGCTTATACACGTCAAAAGCACCTTCCGCTTCGTCACGACCCCTTCTCCAAATCCATTTACAGAGATAGTGGAATGAGAGCGCCTTCGTCGTAATCTACGTGCGATGTGTGCAGTGACGAGGTCCGAGAGTGTGTGGGGGAGGGGGGAGAGAGAGAGAAGCTGACTAGACGCGGAGACTACGAGGAAACGAGATCGGGGGTTGTTATTGGGGTTATTGGGGGGGGGGGGGGGGTTGCGGTAAGCGGGACTAAGGACGCCTGGCCGACGTCTTTTTCGCCTTCGTGGAGTCGACTAATGACTCCGTGCGGCCTCCTCCTTCCTCCGGCTCTCCTACTACTCCGCCTCCCCCACCCCCGCGCTCACTAATTAATTATTTATACCCCGAGAGTTGCCCCGTTAAATTGACTGAAAGATTAATGTTGTCCGATAAACGAGAGAGATTATGACGTTCATGATGAAAATACGCCCGCTCGTATATATAATAAAACACGGCTATCCTCCTTCTTTATGGAAATTCTCATTTATACGGGGGCCGGACGAAAATTCATTAGGATCCAGATTTATCGCGATCAAAAACTCTTCCCTTCCCATATTTATTTGTTTGTTTTTGTTGTTCTCCTGTTCATCGACATTTGCATTTCCGAATTCGGATGAAACTCCCGCGATTCCAATAACTACGAATATTGGAATCCACGAGTATTATATACTACTTTTTTTTTTTTTTTTTTTCTTTACAAAGCTTTATTCTCAGCAAGGACGCGCCATTTATCATTACAAGAAGCTTTCTTTATCTATGAACCCTTCGTTATCCAACATGTATATATGTATATGTATATACATTTCCGTAATTAAAGAACTTACGGGGTTTTTTAACGATATTTAAATTGATCTCTTACGTACACGTGCGCAAGTAGACGCGTCTATACCTACGTACTCGGCGTTTATCTTGGAGGTAAGAATACCCTGCCCAATGGAAAATCTCTCCTCCTGATGTACAATTAATGGCGCTCCCTATCTTCTTTTCTTTTTTTTTCTTTCTTCTTCTTTTCTTTTCTTTTCTTTTTCTCAACTCGGACTTAATAATAATAATAATAATAAAAACAAAAGAAAAAAAACAAAAGAAAGAAAGAAAAGAATCTGATTAGAAAATGATTGAGGTTTCGATTTTTTAATAATTCGCTTTAAAAAAAAAATACAAGTAAGTCCCGAGGGAAAGCTCGTAATGATTGCCCCTGGAAGTTTAATATAAAGCGAGACTGGCGAACGACTGAGTTGCAACTAATTAAAAAGTCCGAAGAGAGCTTGCGGCTCGAGCTCAAGACTCTAATGTATCTAATGCAGACTCGAGCAATTAACCTAAACGCCAATGCCGCGCTCGACTATCACTATCATGAAATCTATAATATGATCTATAATGGAATCCCGATGGGGCGATCGAATACTTTAAAAATCTATGCGCAGCATCCGAATGTTATCGTCCCCGTGATCTTGATCATTGGCATAAGCTCCCTCGTCCCCAAGCGAGTATCACCGTTATCAGTGCGGGATCGATAATCACGATTAAGCGACGGAGCTCACGGATCTATCCCATCCCATCCGAGCCCCCTCGTCTCTCTCTTACAAAATCCATTACCATATCGAATAATATTTATCCATAAAAAATTACAAAACCATCCGTTGACTCGTTGTAATACCATTGCCGGGCAATAGTGGAAGTACACGCGATTGGGTCGGAATACATGGATACCGTAAGTCCATGGAGGCACGATTACCTTCAAACAGGCCGAGATTAACCGATTTCGATTGATAAATCCTTTTTTTTTTTTTTCCATCTTACCAAGGCATTCGACAACGGAATGCAGAACTAATCGATCCTTCCGTCCTTTGATATTCGGCATAACTAATCCGACATGAATATTACAATAATTGTCGTTGTTGTTGTTGTTGTTGTTGTTGTTGTTGTTATATAGAGACTTGCGTGGAGAGGAGCTTTATCGATCGATATGAATTGAACGGGTAATTGAACGAAGACGTTGAGGAGAAATGTTTTCTTCCACGCCAGCTCGAGAGAGAGAGGGGGGGAGAGAGAGGGAGGCGGAAGATGCCGGGGAAATCGTGTTTCCCGCGGGGAGCACGGGCAGGAGGACTAATTATTATTCCGATGAGAATGCAAATATAAAAGAGGACGTGGTGGGGACACCGAGAGCTTGCCAAGCCAATGTGCCCTCGACTTTGGAATTTTACTAATTTTACTAATTTTACTCATTTTACTAATTTTACTCATTTTAACGAGAGGTCGTACAACGTAGCCGTTTACGATACGATAATTTACCGAATCGATGGGATTTTCAAAGTTCCAAGCGACGTTGTGTCATCTCACTCGTTCGTCGTCATATTTACGGAGACATTCCGTGCGTCCAGAGGAAAATAGAAGAACAGAGAACAGAGAAGAAGAGAACAGAGAAGAAGAGAAATTGTAAAATTGTAAAATTGTCACATTAGAAATGTATTTGCCGGTCGGTACTCGGGCCTCTCGAGTACGTCACCCGAGCGTTAAGTAAGATCCGATAGGCGGATAATGCCTTAGCGGCATACAGACGAGGGCTGGGTAATTTTATTACATCTTACCCTAAAGCCTATGTAATTATTACGTAGATAAGAACGCTGTCGCGGAGTCTCGTCCTCGAATAAGTCGTAAAAAAAAATGCTTTATCACGGCCTTGGCTTGAGACTTTTTCATGTCTTTGCGCTCGTTGGGTAGGGGGCAAGGGGGAAGGGGAGGGAGTAGGTAATTACGTCGTAGACTGTGTAATGGCGAAAACGGAGCATTTTGCCGGCCGGAGATTCCGAGAGCGATAGCGCATAATTAATTGGGGGCTGCTGGGACCGACCCGACGCTAATGCAAACCAATGCAAATTCGTTCCGATCGGCGATTGGTGGCGGGTGGTGGCGGGGGGTTGGGGGTGGCGGGGAGTGGCGGGGGGGGGCGGGGGTGGTGGCGGGGGGTTGGAGGGACGGTAATCGCGGGAGTTTGTCGATCGCGCGATTCGTCGAGATGCGGATCGCGCGTTCGACCGTCGGCCCCCCCTCTCCCCCCTCCGCCCTCCACGGGCTCCGTCTTTTCCCTTCCGTCCGGCCTCCGTAGCCGCGCACTTGGCCCCGATTAAACTTTGCCCGAAATCGAATTTAACTTTCCGTAACAAAGTAAGTTAGTTTTACGGGCCCGGGTTCTGCCCGTTTCCTGGCTCGCGGTGGGACGAGGGCAGGGGCGGGGGCTGGGGAGGAAAGGCGAGGTCAAGGGGTAGAGGGTACGCAGCCTGCCCTCGACCATTGTTAACCGAGTTTAAGGGAGATGGGAGGGTTGGGGTGGGGTGGAGAGTTAGGGGCTTAGGAAGGGAATTGCAAGGGGGCGGAGGCGAGGGCGGGGGGGAGCGATACCAGCGGCGGCCGCGTTTATCAATAATCGGCGATCGACGATACGCGTTCGGCCCCGCTATCAACCAACAGCTCGCTAATACAGCGACTGGTTCTCAGCTGGAGGGGATACGCTATTATCACGAATGGGCCAACTTGTTTCACTTGGATCTGCACCGCCCCCCTCTCCCCTCCACCCACCCTTCCAATTTGATTTTGTTCAAAAGACTCTCTACTAGCCCCCGAGCCCCTATTGTTATCGTTACAGCCACCCCCACACCCCTCACCCCCAGAGACGATAACAATAACAACGTAACAGCGAAACAAAAGGAGAAGAAAAAACAGCGACAGAAAAAAACACAAAAACAGAAAAAAACACAAAAACACAAAAACAAAACAAAACGATAGAGAGATAAAAATATCCTCGAACTGCCAATAACCCCAACGAATGATACCGCAAGGATTATCATTTTCGTTGTCGTTGTCGTTGTTGTTGTTGTTGTTGAGGTTATTGATAACGGGGTCTGGTTATGTTGGCGCTTGGATTCCAGCCGGGAAATTTTAAGTGCGAATTAGCGGTGGCAGAAGGTGGGCGGACGAGTCGAGTCATCGAGGTATCCCGAATGCGAATTTTTCAATAATTTAGGGGAAAAAAGCTCGGAATCTCCGTAAGGGATCGGATTTGTCGTCAATGATTCATCATCCTGACCACAAGTACATTATTTACAAGTCCACTCGATACACAGACAGTTGACGGTTGACGTGAGAGAGAGTGAGAGAGAGAGAGAGAGAGAGAGAGAGAGAGAGATGTATAGACGAGTCGCTCTGTATTATCGATGAATATTTACGTAGAGCGAGAGCGGGGGGGTTCGTTTGTCTCTACGCTTCGGATTCGTCGCCAAGTGGGGCTAATTGTGCCGACCTAGAAGAATAAATATACCGACAAAAATACCCGAGATAACGAGCGGCTAAATTCCAAAGCTCGCTTTATCAGAAAACAAACGACAATTGATAAGATGTCGAAAGCGTCACGGGTAGGGGGATAAGAAAAATAATAATAATAATAACAATCTACCGTGTTGGCCTCCCCCGCCCCCATACGAAATTAGAATACAAATTAATAAGCCGAATAACGTCCCACGGCTTAATTCTCCCCCTCCCCCCCCACGTCGTAAAGTTATGCTAAAGTATTCGAGCCCGTATTCTCGGCTGCCAGCTGATCCGATCCCCCAGCTCGTAGCTCGTAACCGCGATCTCCGGATTAATAATCAGCCCAATATACGCGGCGTGAAATCCTCGGAACGAGCGAATGGACGAGTAGGCGTTGGAGGAGGTGTCCGGGTCGAGTGAGAATAAAGGCCGGCGAATTAGATCCGCGGAGACTCTGGGAGGTAGGAGCTTCGTTGAGCCGTAGCATTAAAAGCGTCATAAAGCCGAGGAGAGAAGGCGCGCGGGGGTGGGTGGTGGTGCGGGGGGGGGGCCTACGTAGGTCACCTACCTGGCGGGAAGCCATCCTCGCGGTCGCGGACGTTTAATCTCGCCCAGCAATTGTCTCGCCTCGGTAGCCGGGTAGCTGCGAATGAATGCGCGAATGAAGCATCGCCAGGAGCAGAAGAGCCTCGCTGGCCCCGTTGCGAAAGAAATGCGAATTCAACGTGCCTTTGTACGTTCTGGGTATTAAAGCTAATCCCCCCCCCCCCCCCGAGCTCTGAACTTAACTAAGTGTTAGGGATGCGGCGTGTCAAGCGTTCCGCGCCAGATTGAATCCCGGATTGAATTGTCCAGTTTATTACTTGGGCCGCGAGAGCGAGTGGCCGGTGGTGCGGTGCGGTGCGGTGGCAAGGGTGGGTGTGGGGGTGGGGGGAGACGAACGACGGGATACAAACCATATGCGACCTTTGCGGCGAGGTTGAGCTCGCACTCGTGCCTCGTCTTGTACATGTAGGGCTGGGGCTCCTCCGGGCACCAGAGTACCGAGTGGCCGCATACGCATTTGCCGGCCTCCTGGCCAGTTGCCGCCTCGGCTGCCGTCGATCCCTCGCCGACCAAGTTGCAGCCCGGCTGGGAAAGTTGCGGGCCGTGGGGGCAGTGTCGCCTCGTCCTCCCGGGAATCTCTGCAAACCAAAGTGGAGAGCTCGGCATCATTTTCCATCTCGTTGCCTCCTCTCGCCCTCGAGATTATTAACCACGAACAGCCCCTCACCCTCTCCACCCCCGCTAACACCCGCTAACCCCCCCTAACCCGGCAAAGCCCATTGCGCGGCACCGCCGATTCCTCGAGAACGCTACGGCTAGAACTGACGAGCGATCGATCACGTATTAACGAGGATACGACTAATAATAATAATAATAAGTCATTAATTGATCCGTCGATCTCCCCTTAGTATACACAGACGGCAGTACGTAAATCCATCACAAAGGTATTCGAAAACAATTACTCGGGTAACTCTTGTTCCCATAAAAAAAAAAAAGTAAAAAAAAGCTTATCTGCCTGTACTGTCGGTAACAGCCACGTAGATGACGATTGAGGTACGGAGGACAGGGGCACGGATGATGGCTGATGGGCAGGGGGTGGTAAACGCGTACATACGTATGTATATATATATATATATATATGTATATGTATATAGATAGCAAAAGGGTGAGCATTGTTGAAAATGTCCGAGAGGCGAAATGATTTGTGGTGCGTTATGGGCTACGTCCGAGAGAGTAAGCGAGATCCATAATTTTAGCAGAGGTTCCGAAAGGATCTTCGAGCGAAAGGAATTAGTTTTCACAGCCAATGAAAATGCTGGGAAAATTTTCTAATAAAAATTTGCATGACAATACAGGAGGAGGACGTACGCGTATACGTCGCTGTGGCTAAGCGACGTGAGCTATTTTTTTTTTTACTCGGGGATTAAAAAGGGTGGATGGAGCGAGGATTTATTTCTCTTCTCGTTTACTTCACCTGATCTAGGCGACTTACGTTTAAACTGCGCGTCACGGGGCCTCCGCTCGTCACTATTATTATTATTATTATAGCAGAACTTTATCGTTAGAGGTTGTCGATCGGAGCCTCCGCTTAGGAGCCGAATTCCATTGGAAAGTCCTCGGAGCTGATAATGGAAGGGGAAGGGGAAAAGGCCGGGGCCTTTCTTTTTCCGGACGACGTACGCGTCTTGTCACTCGTTCCCCGGAGGCTCGCGAAGAATACCCCGCGGCACCGGGGCTCCAACAAATTCCTATGCCGGAGCAAAAGACTCGACTCGTTCTCACCCGCCGTGCACCGCTCTACACTTTCGTCACGATTGTGGGTTGGAGGTGGGTTGGAGGTGGGGGAGGTGGGGGTGGGGGTGGAGGTTGTCAGGACGGTTGAGGGATGATTTATTTCGTAACGGTCGCGGGTAACGTCAGAGACACTCGCAGAGTCCCCCGGAAAAGTCCGGGGCCGGGATGTGCGCGATATATTCCCGACACGTTGCCGGCAAATGCAAATATCGCTGCTTGCTGGACGTTGGCGAGCTGCGGCTAACGCGGCTGGTCTGGCAGGAGGAGGAGGAGGAGGGGGGGTCAGCTAAAAGTTGGCGCGACGTAAAGTATGCAAATTCGAGCAATTATCGGTCCGACGAGCTGCGGCCACCCAAAGTGGCCAACATGTTCTGGGTTCTAAATAATTTACTCGAACCTACGGGAGACGTCGTTCTTTCGTTCCCTCCCTCCCTCCCTCCGTCTCGTCGATTCCACTACCCCCCACCCCCCAAATAAAGCGCCAAGGTGCGAAGTGGTGGCCCATCAGAAATTTAAAACGGGCGGCTCCTGGCAATCGACGTCGACGTTGCTCTTCTGCTGCTCCCCGTCTCCCCCGCAGCTTATCGATCAAAGACCTCGAGAGAAAAGGTGTGTGCAGGTGTGTGTCGAGGGCCTCTTTCTCGGCAGCGGCTACTATCGAGAACGTCGATATTTTTATATCCCCGGAGAGAGATTCGGGAGCGTCGAAAGAAGTTTAAGGAACGCGATGGATAAGTCAAGTCGTTGGCGTTATAAGCGAGACCCCCCCCCCCACCCCCAGGGGAGACGACGGCGCAGCTTCCCTGCCCTGGACCTTTATCGTGGGAATTGGGTAACTCGTACGGCGCCCGACCGCTCCACCTGTCCCTCGAATTAACATATCCTCGGCATCGCACGCAGTTTGAGGTTAATTACATGACATGCATCGCCGGCAATCCCAGCTGTGACTTCGATACCCAACGCCTACGCGATACGCGACCTACGCCGATTCAATATACACCGACTACAGTGAGTCCTATTCATTATTTGCGGCGTTAGCTGAACAACTGAAGTTACTCCAACTTTCAATACCAAACTCTACATTTTACATTCACAGGCTTTTTCGGATATTCGGCTCGGCTCGGCTCGGCTTCCTATTAACCCCAATAACCCCAATAACCCCATGCAGCATAATGCACGCCGACCGCCCTCTCGCTCCCCCCCCCCATCCCATAAACTTCGTACTCGCAGACTTAATATTTAACAATAAAGTAGGTACTTTGGTTTCGTAAATTACAAAAGTAAATGCGTAAGCCGCCGCCAAACATACATTTATCATCATGATTTACATTAACATTTACATTGTACGTTATAAGCTGCTCGCTCGACCAAAGATCTATGCCTTAGCATCTTAAGCAAAACGATGGATTAACTCTCGAGGCGTCGTTACGTTTAACGAAAGCTGTTACCGCTTACTTTACGAATACCCGTGCCGACCTGCAATTGCCCTCCCAACCCCCAATAACCCCAATAACCCCTACCGAAATCCCAAAGCTTAATCTTACACTGGTTGCCGAAACTTGGCCTTTCGAGTGCTAATGATCTTTCGCGCGCCCTCGTCGCTGGCATCGGCATATCTACGACTTTTCCCTCACAAAGATCATTATCGCACGAGCGCCAGGGGGGCTCAATCAGTCAGATTGAATCACTCGGAAAACGTTAATCAGTGCGTCAAGCAGTACGAGGCGGATTCCTATGCGGAACAATACAATGCTTCCGTATCCCGCATTATTTATTAAACGGTCACGTTAATTATTTATTAATACCAAGCCATCGGAGCGAGTTGCGAAATTGTAAAAAAAACGGCCAACGACGCCGTATCTCGGTATCGATAATGTACGCGCAACAGCATTTTACCGAGGATAGATCGGGATTTTTTTTTTTTTTTTTTTTTTTGCCAAAGCCGTATAATTATTTATATCTTACGTTACGATGATGATGAATAATACAATATTTCATCGGTCGTGTGCAAGTACTTACGAAGTTTCAAATTCCCGTTATATCTACGTTTACGTAGAGAGAGTAAGGGGGGGGGGAACAAAGTTACAGAGCCGAGCACTATTCGACAACTTTTGCCCTACAATTCGCATTTACCACCAATCCAAAGGTAGTCCGATCTTCTTCTTCTTCTTCTTCTTCTTCTTCTTTTTTTTAAAGAATTTCATTACTTTTGCAATAACTTTTAAATTCCAACGTATTTTTCATCGTAAGCCTCGCTCGGGGGGAAATGCCCTCTCGAAATAATTATTTAACTCGGGACTAAATAAATGAAAGTTACCGCGGACCTTTGCGTCGAGGAAATACAAAACTTAAATGAAAGAAAGGGGGGGAGAGAGAAAAACAAAAAAAAAAAAAAGCAAGAAATAAATCACCGACGTTTGCAAATTATAATAAACGGAGGCAATTTTTAAAAAAAAAAAAAAATAAATAAATAAACAGTGGCAAATGGACCGAAAGCTGCCGTAAACAATCTTCTAATTATCATCATCATCATCGCGTGAGATAAAGCCGGAATAAGGCTTACTATAGCTTTTGATTACTTCGATACCGAACGAATGGCTGCGACGAGTAAGTAAAAAAAAAAAAAAAAAAACAAAAACGGACAAAAAAAAAAAAAGTAGGAAAAAATGATTAAATTGAGAATAAAACTCTGCTGTAGAATTACATTAAGTATTAAGCCCTTGAATGAGAGTAAACTTCTTCTCCTCCTCCTCCTCCAGTCATACGAGTCCTCCCGTGCGTCCCGCATTTCAACAGCTTAAGGTCCCAACTTTTCACATATATTTTTTAACGCGTTACCCCAACTCCGTGCCATTCTTTTTTAGATTAAGTATTTTATTGTTGGGGCGAGCGGTGCCGGGGCCGGCGGCAGGTAAGGACGGCTTACCCGGAAAATCATGAGAATACTTGACGGTGGAAACATTTTGCAGATCCAAGCCGGCCACTGCTTTAATCGTATTGCAACAACAACAACAACAACAACAGCAGCAGCAGCAACAACAAGATCTAGTGGAAATTAAGAAATTTGCAGAGAGAGAGAGAGGGAAGAGAAAAATCGAGCCAATCGATGCCGATGTTTAACACGAAAAGGATTACCTCCCCCTCGCTCCTCACCACTCACCCACTCACCCACTCACTCACCCACTCACTCACAAAGAGCTTACCCTTATACAAAGCCGAGTTATGATTTATGGAATTCGTATTTCGAAAGAGAAAATCCGCGACCGCAATTTTTTCGCGCGCCGTCCCCGCCTCTTTCCCCGGCTCCTTCCGCGCGGGATATTCGAATAATTCAGCCCGAACGTATAAATACTTGATACGATCGTGGAATTTTACGAAAAGAAGAGGCAACAAAAAACAAAAAAAAAAAAAAAAAAGAGGGGAAAACAGAAACGGAAACGGAAACGGAAGGAATTAATGCGGGAGGTAATAATAACAATATTGTTATCGGGGGTTATCGGGGTTATTGGGGTTATTGGGGTTATTATTAATTATGCGTGGGGACGACGTTCGTGAATGTTTCATGAAGATTATGGTCGTCGTCCGGCGAGCAAGTCCAATCCAAGCGTAAAATGTCTCCTTCGTTATTATTAGTCCGATCAATCCATGGCTTTTTAATGCATAATATTTTGTAATGTGTGTGCGCGGGTGTTGTAGTAGGGACGGGGGGGGGGGGTGGCGACGAGCCGTTAACCCGCCAGAAGGCGAATCGGAGAGAAAGCTCTTCCTCGAAAGCGCGGCGCCGCGGCTTACCTCCCTCTGACCCCTTCAGCCCCCCGGGGAGGCCGAATCGTCCTCCTACGTTTTTCACTCACGTCCCGTTCTAATACTGTAAATCCATTTGCCCTTATGGGATATTAAATAGCTTATGGCTTTGTTCGGTGGTCGGCGGGACGAACGACGGCTACGGGGTGTGACATTTATCGACAGTACTGAATAACTGAAGGAGCGCGGCTGCCTCGGACGCGCGATCGAAGGCTCATTATTTAGGAAAGGTGTACATTAGCGGTGGCGGGGGAGGGGAGAGGAGTGGCGCGGGGATGACCTTTTATTTCCGTACTAAGTGGAGGCTCGTCTGCTTGGCCGGGACATTGGCAGAAGCTGACATAGGGAGCACGAGATTGTGAAGAACCTGCTCTCCTCCCGATCTATATCCCCCTTATCCACGGACACGTATGGCTACGTAACGTAGACGTGTCCGCACTTCCTCTTTCTTAAGGGCTGGCTGGCTATCGCCTTCAAAGCACTCCTTGGCTGCTCCTACCATTGCTGCTCCTATGATTGACATGTCGGTATTTATTTTTCTCTCTTCTTTTTTTTTCTTTTCTTTTCCTTCTGCTACAAACGGTTTTTTAAACCTAATACAAGCTCTACCTATCGCGTTTAATAAAATAACGACGATTCGTTGCTCCCGCTCGCCCTTGTCCACCCCTCCTCCACCCTTAGACTTTACCTCCGTCAGAAGGGCTCCGTTTCCAAGAGCTTATTTCATTTCATCCCATTACCGTTGCTCCCTCCCTGCCCCCCGCTCTCCCCCCCGCTCCCTCTCGCTCTATTCTAATGCATTTGCTCGACTATGACCGAGAAGATGTTTAACTTCCAAAGTAATTAGTAGCCAACTGACGCGAGCCGCAGCAGAGGGCGCTGTTCTATTGTTCAGATGACTCGACTTGGCGTGCCTCTTAGGGATAGCGAGGGTCCAAGTGAGCGGCCGACCAATCAGGCGCTCGATCGACCGATCACCCGTGTCCTAGGTAATCATGAAAATCCTTAGCCTGAGGGAAACCATTGACCATTAACGAATGATTTGCCACGTATAACTTTGAATCGCGAATCGCGTTGTATAAGATACTGCCGACACTCTCCTCGTTTCCTTGCAACATGTGTGCGCGCACACACACAGGTCAATACAATTACGTGCGTAATGATCGAGGTCGCTGAGCTTTGTGAGGGCGTGCGGGCGTACGTACAGCGAGCGGGCTCGCTCCAGATGCCGCTGCGGCCGTTCCTCAAAGTCCCATTATTCGAGCTCGTAGCTCCAAGTTTTGGGTCAAAAACTCTCCAAGACCTAAGGACGCGAACTGCGACTTTCGGCAGTCGCAGTCGCCCTTTAACGACGACGTACACGACGACGTACGCGACGGCTTTGATGTGCCAAAAGTTCCGAGGCGCAGGAAAAATCGCTTTAGCCGTATAATAAATATCGAGCTTGCCTTAATGGACCCTTTTCCCCTCGACTTGGCCCTAAGCTTTCAACCCAGCCACTCGTTATACGGCATCTCGTTAGCCGAAGCGTGTTTGTGTCTGTGGGTGTGTGTGAGAGAGAGAGAGAGAGACGCTCCGTCGTCAAATCGTCCTTTAATACATCGGATTCAACTCGGATGTAGCCGGGAGATTTATATTTTTATATAACGGCGACGCTCGTCCGTGTGCTTGCATCGTCCAAGTAGTGACCGTTGCGTTTGGTCAGCCACGCGAGCAACCCCCAACCACGTATACGTACCTACGCGTACATACGTTCCTATGTATAGATAGTATACGGGGGCCGATGTCGCTTCCCAGCAAATGAGCCGATGATAATACGTTATAATTCACCGGGCATTAAGCACGGAAAATGCCTCTATTGTCGGCATGGAAAATCATCAAGCTTTCCCTTCCGATTTCACTTTTTTAATGAAATTCATAATAATATTCGTATCTTAACGTAATTTAAATATTTCTTATAACGTAACGCACAATGCCTGGGCGCCAATATTATATTTTTAAGCCTTTATCATATTTTTTCAAAAAAAAAAAATAACTTTCATTCTACAACGATTTTCCGATAACGCTATATAAAAAACACGGATACTCTATAATATTAAAAAGAATCTCTCTCTCTCTCTCTCTCGTATTGAGATGTAATCACTCGAAACGTAATAATCTCCAGTCGTTATGTATTAAGGCTAATTTCATCGAGTCATTTAGCGGACGAGTAAAGGAATTAACTCGCTCATACGTACCGTCGCAGTAATAAATACGAAAAATAATTGTACTGTTAAATCTTCTTGTTTTCCTTACTTACGTAATCCCGAAGGAGTTTAAGGATGTGCATTTAATTAAAAAAGAGAGAAAAATGCGTTCCCGTGACGTCGTAGTCTCGGTTTTAGAATATACCGTATGGGAAATATAATTTAAAGAATACATATATATATGTATATGTATATGTATATATTCTTAAAAAGGAATTTCTAGTCTAAATGAGTTTCTTCAGCTTCTTTGAGCTTATGTAGCCGTGACCCGTGTACGTAAAGTACGCGTATACGCGTATACAGTTATAATATTGAAATAAAGTGCTGGGGTGTGCCTCGGAGAGTAACAAGCGCTCGAACTTAATTATTTTTATGCGTTTAATTTCGTGAAATGATGGACGCAAACGTTGTGTATAAAATAACAAAGCCAATTATCCGAAATCGAATAATAAAATTCTAAAACGTTAATGTCGTTTACGTAAAATGCGTATAAGAAGAAGAACAAGTGGAAGAAGAAGAAGAAGAAGGAGAGCGAATTATATAATCTCTTGGACAGGTTTCGAGTCAATTTGGCTAAACGATACGATGATTAAAAGAAAATTAATATCACTTTAGATAAACAATGCGTATTTGGCTCGTTTGCTTATTTAAATTAAATATTATGGACATAAGCCCCTCGCGCCTCTGATAAATAAATAATAAACAAACGATGTGTTTGCGTGCATTTTTCAATTATTATGTCCTTTGGGCTTGATGGCATAATAAGAATAACCCCAAAAAAGATGATTAATCGTCCCCTTAAGAGCGAATCGGTGCGAATCATCGGTGCGAATCATCGGTGCGGATAAATGAATAAGGAATGAAAGATCGCGATGGCTTAAATAAGAAATTTCGGAATAGATTGGTAGCGATGAAGAGGAGGAATCGATCGGACAAATATTTTATTGTCCGTTATAGGCGGATTTAAATTCACAATAAATTCTTGAACGTTATTTGATAGATATATATATATATATATTTTGTCCGGGGGCTGCCTTGGACATTATAAATATTCAGTAATATAATAAGAATAAGCCCGTGTTTTTGTTTTTGTTTTTGTTTTTTTTTTTAAGTAAGAGAAGATCGGGAAAAAGAAAAGCAGAGGAATTTTGTTGTGGAAGCCTCGCTCTGGCATCGTTAGCCGTATAAATAAATAATTTATCAACGATGACGTGTCCTCCCCGAGGATTTATAGATCGGATATCGGAACGCAAAGGTCGAGACATGTTTTCTTTTCTTTTCTTTTTCTTTTTCTTTTTCTTTTTCTTTTTTTTTGGGGGGGGTAAAGAAACAGTAGGGTCCGGGGCTGACGAGATAGCTGACACTCGGGGATGAAGATCTCCGCTCGAGGAGCCATGTATCCGTCTTGTTTGCATTGTCCGGCAGAGTTTTTTCCCCGACCTCCCGGGGATAAAAGCTCCCGGACAGTCTCTCTGACTTATTACGTCATCGGGACTTTGAATCGCTCTTACGAGCAAGAAACGTAATAACATTTCGGAGACGGACCGCGAGCATTCGTTCGATGCTCCCGTCGCCGTGTTCCCGTGGCAGTTTCGCACCGGCTTCGTAGCCGACGAGCCAGGAGGAAAGGGGCAAGCCCGCCGTACATGAAAGCTCTCGCGGCCGAGTGCTCGACCGCTAGTCCGTTAATCCGTTAAAGGGCACCGAGGGCCGTTTTGCCTTTGACCCCGAGCCCAACAATGGCCATACGCCGACCGGCAACGCGGCTCCGGGGACAACTGGCTCGGACTCGTCGCAGAAACATTCCAAGGTCATATATTCACTATTGGGTGTAAATTCCTCCTCCCCCCCCCCATTCCGGGGGTGAATTAGGGATCCCGTTAAAGTTTAGCTCTCGAGTAATAGGGAATTTTTCGTCTTTTTTCTTTTATTTTATTTTATTTTCCACGTATTTTTCACCGACTCCTGTGCACCGATGGAATGGAAAAGCTTTGGCAACCGTTGTAACTGCTCGCCGCGCTCCCCGCGTTCTCTGTACAATAAACATCTGCTCGGCGACGCTTGATTTTCAACTTAAATTCCCAAGTTATATTACACCGAAACTTGTGTATAATGGGAGAAAAGCAGATATTATACCGAAGCCAAATTGCTCCAGATGTTTTATCCCACGCACGTCGGTTCCTATGCAAATACTAATATTCCGTAAGCTACCTACGTGCGTGCGTGCGTGCGTGCGTGGGTGCGTATACCTGTATAAACGAAATATTTCTCTCTTATTATTCATACGATCAACATTTAAGAACATCCGCAACTCTTACTTTCGCACCTACTACCACTACTACTACTACTACTACTACTACTTTATCCCATTCGAGTGCACTTGTACACGCGTAACCTCAAATGTTTATTTCGTACCTCTTTGTGTTATTTCGTTTAACGATTACTGATTGGAAACTGAGTTGGAAAGGGATGGAATACCAGTTCCATCAACGCGACTAATACTCGAAAGATTAATAATCGTTCCGCATTTGTGTTTATACTGATTATAAGGATTCGTACTCTCTCTCTCTCTCTCTCTCTCTCTAGCGCGCGCGGTAATATAGGAATATAGGTAGAAGAGGATAGGTAATTGAGGGTTATTGGCTGGCCAGTCCACTGGATCTTGTCGAGGCTCGCAAAATAAAACATTCGCTGAATAAGTAAGGGACATACAGGGAACAATGTAATGTAGTAGTTTTTAAAGAGTAAACTATTTATTCGTTAATTGACGGGAGCCGAGTGGGTAGCGATAATAAATATCGCATTACGTATAATACAGGCGGCTGTATTTGCGGCTCGAGTATACGAAAGGTAGGAGGCTCGACTTTTAATTCTCGTTATCCTAAATGCGAAACAAAGGACACAACGAAAGTACGTACGATAGTGAGGAAAGGAGGAGAAAGGAGGAGAAAGGAGGAGAAAGGAAGAGGGGAAATAAGAGTAAGATAACGGCACGGGCGAAAGTATTGAAATTTAATTATAGATTTAAA
Source organism: Ceratosolen fusciceps (assembly GCA_018883505.1). Classification (NCBI taxonomy): domain Eukaryota; kingdom Metazoa; phylum Arthropoda; class Insecta; order Hymenoptera; family Agaonidae; genus Ceratosolen; species Ceratosolen fusciceps. The sequence goes on from RCIC01000011.1 coordinate 6,280,198, forward strand.
AGCTTTGAATAGGGAATGAAATAACGAGTGTGTATTAGGGCTCGGCGATGTCGTTCCTCACCGCTCCTCACCGCTCCTCAGCGCTCCTCAGCGCTCCTCAGCGCTCCTCAGCGCTCCTCAGCGCTCCTTACTCGTCCGTCCGCTTGAAATTTTAATTTAACCGGCATACGAATAAAATTCATTATATATATATATATATATACAATGGCCTGTTAAAATATAGACGTGGGGGTGGGGTGGGGTGGGGTGGGGGCTGAGCCAAGGAAATCTAATTAAAAACCGCCGGGTATTAGAATAGCCGATAACCCGGTAAATCATTATTTCTTCGAGTGACACCCGCTCCATGAAAAATAAACCGAGTCCGGCTCTCATCCGATAAATGTCAAATAAGAATTAAGTCGCATTTTTTTTAAAGCTTGGGCAAGAGGCAAGCCAAGCGCCCCGGGCCATTATGAATTCATCTGACGTTTCGATTGGGCCGTTTCCATAGCATTTATCGAGCCGCGCCCCACGTCAATTATAATTATATAAATAAACGAGAGCACCCGTCACCAAGGCATTTACACTTTTTCTTTGCGTATAATGTAATAACGTAATGACGTAATGATGGGGATGCGATTGCGAGATGTCAATATTATTGGGCGCGTTATTGGGCGCGTTATTTTATTGGGCTTCTTCGAGCCTACGCCGGACAAATTAAATTGCCAATTAAAGTGCATCGGAATGGGAAATTAGGGATCGGTGGCGGGGCGACGTAGAGAAAGCCACACTTACTTGTACAGATCCCTTCGTCGACGGCGGACTCGCGGGGATGAGGTACCAAATTCTTAATTAAGCACTGCAAACCGACGGCGCATCTCCCGGAAAAGCCAAATAAGCCACCGCAGGGTTCACCTTCCACTCGTGCGCACACTTTGCAGCATCTGTAAGAAAAGAAGAAGAAGAAGAAGTAGAAGTAATAAGCGAGGTAGATAACGGGGCGCGGGTTATTGGGGCGGTTATTGGGGATCGTGGGGGGAGATATGATGAGAAACGGCACGCGGTCGGGCCAAAGTTTTTACGTTATTTATGATTGAGACGGTGGACAGGCGGCTGGGTGGTAGGAGCGGGAGCGGGAGCGGAGGGCGGAGGGCGGAGGGACGTTTCGGAGGCTGGATGCGCAGAGAGATAGGGGGAAGCACCGGCGATAAGCACCTTGAGCATTTTCAAGTTTAATTGAAGGATTTGCTCGAGAGGATCCATTTTGCCTCTCGTCTGATAAATAATGTCGACGGTACGGGAGGATCTGGAGGGAGGAGGATCGGGATGAGGAGGAGGATCGGGAGGAGAGGCAGCTCTCCGTAAGCGGTGTAAGTTCTCCTGTGGAGCCGGTCGGATCTCGGCTCTCGAATGAAAAACATCCGCCTCGGAGAAAGTAGTGGCCAATACAGAGACTCCTACGGGGGAAGCCTCCGCTACAAAAAGAAACGAACAGGACCGAAGCCGGCCAAAAGTCTTTCGAGTCCGCCATCCGGACTAAATATTTTTCGATAGCAAAAGCCCTTTGGCCCAGCCTTCTGGACCGCCGTAACATCCTTGGGAGCCTCGATTTCCCCTAATCTCCCAGAAGCTCTTCACTACGAATTCGCGCTTACGAATTCCACCAGGTCGATTGCTCACCCCCTCACCCCCAAACCCCATTTATTCCGAAGGAGGTGCAGTTGGGCTTTGATTGGAGCCGACCTCCCCCCCCCTTGGATTTCAATACAAATTACCGAATCACCCGGCTACCACCCTCGGCCGCATTATCTTATGTTGTTCTTCTTATTCTTAAATCATTTTTCCGACGGAGATTCTGCATTATTATTAGCTAAACGACCCGAATGGCAGCAAAGGGGGCAGGGGCGGGACGGAAAGCAGTAGTAAATAATGGGAAGTAAAATGTAATTTTCGAGAGGAGTGGGGGGAGGAGGGAGAGCTCTGAGGCTAAAAGAATAACGAATAACGTCAGATCAAGTGCAATTATTTTAACGAATGAGGCCGGACTGACCCAGTTTACGAGATATTCTTCCATTTTTTTCGTCTTTTTCTTCCTCTTCCTCTTCTTCTTCTTCTTTATCTTTTTTTTCTTTTTCTTTTTATGCACGGGCCAAGTATCGCGCGGACAAGCCGCTCGAAAAATTCCTACATTTTATGGAACAACGGGAATCGGGATAACCCGAGTTGCTGGCCCGCGTTGGGAGTTTCCGAACCCGGAGATCCGCGATGTTCTCGACTACGTCGTGCTCGACTATAAAGTGACGTGCTCGTGGTTGGTCAGGGGGTGAGTGGGGGTGAGTATCGGTGACAAGCTCTATTGGCTCTATTGGGGTGAAAAAGAAGGAAGTAGGGCGGTCAGAGTCCCCTAGAGTTCCAACCGTCGTCCCTTCATTCTTCTTCTGGGCCGCGTACCCCCCGCTTCCCCTTGCGAGGACCCGCCACCTCATCCTCGGATAGGCTGGCACCCTTTCCAACGAATACCAGTCGCAGTTTAGCGAATACGCATAGCCACGCGTCATGCTGTTCGTGCAATATTTCTAAACCGGTCAGCCGTGTCCGCGACCCCGTCCCCGCGGGTGTCGAACCCCAATTTCCGTAAGCTAAAAGCCAATTCCTTTATTTCCCGGGGCTTTACGAAAAACCGCCACGCCGAACTACGCCTACGCACTACCGATAAACGGCCCCGTTTCTCATTTGCCCCTCATCTGCCGAACCTTCTACTTTTGCCGAAAAATTACATCCGGACAGGCACACACGGACTGCAGACTGTAATTTTAAAAGCGAGACCAGCCAATAACCATCCGCGGCGAGGGTAAACAGACGAAAACGAAGAGAAAAAAAGAGAGAGAGAAAAAAAAAAAAAGAAAATCAACCCGTTCGTATGGAATAGCTATGTTAAACTCTTGTACTTTTAACGAATCGAGCTGCACGAATGTTTTTGGTGTCCGAGCGCTGTTAATGTAAACTGCCTCTACCTCCATCCCTCCCCCGCCCCGAACAACCCCAATTGCCGTATAAATACATGGCCGTAAGATATATATCTGTATAAATTTGAGCTCGAATCCACGCTGTTGGAATAATTCAGCTTAATAGCCGATACAGCCGATATATATATATATCAAATAAAACCTTTTCAACGGCATTAGTTTTTTTTACTAATTTTTTCCCTCTCCTTTGTTTGCTATTTTAATTATTTAAAAGGGAGGATTTGAAAGGTCGGGAGGGGAGGGGAGGGGAGGATTTTTATTTTTCGCCCACGGAACAACGAGGAAGCAAGTAAGGTAGAAGCGCTCGGGCCTCAACGCAAAGCCAAAGCGAACGAATAATAATAATAATAATAATAATACGGATCGGTGATTCATTAAAAAGGATAGCATTGGATACCGCGATAATTTACAAATCGACGCGACAATAGCTTCCTTCTTGCGCTGAATCACCTCGGAATGACGTTCGTTAACGGGACGTAGCGGTCCCATTTTTTTCTTAGACGCCTACTAATTACTTCGTAATTCTTACGAATTCCCATGGGAAATTGTCGGGCTAATGGGTAAGCGACAATAACCTTTGGGGCCTGACATCAGCCTGACGTACGCCTGACGTACGCCTGACGCGCGTGCACTTTCATAATAAACGTAGCAATTCGGGTTAAATATTTGTGAGCCGAGGCGAAACGTCGACGTTATTGGCGGGGAGGAGAAGGGGGAGCCGGTAGAAAAGCCGCTAGAAAAGCTCATTGATTTAAAATCCGTATTCGAAATGTATGTTAGTTTTCTTTGGGATTTTGTGATGAAAGGCCTCGTCCTGCCGTCGTACCGGCACTGAATTTACGGCTATTTCATAGGGAAATGCAAAAACAGGGGGAGGAGGCGGACGGGCGGGGGAGTAATCATCTGTCGGAGGGATGGGGGATCGGATGGAGTCCGACATCGGCCAATATTTTCCTCGGCGCGTGTATAAATTATCGATTGAGGCTCGCTCGACACGTAACTTTGAAAACAGTTTGCGAATCTCACAATCCGTATGAAGATAAATTATTTAAACAGGTACGGACGAACTCCCCTACCCGCTCCCTTTTATTTTCCAAAGCTCGCACACACGCTCTTCCAAATGCTTTTTATAGATTTTATCATTTAACATTAATGAAATGTAAATATTAACCTTTAACTATACGGCGAGGAATTAATGGCACTCGGTGATTGATAGTTGCTTCGAAATGCTTTTGATATTGTGGCGGGAGAGACGCACGGATACAGAGAGAGAGAGAGAGCGTGAGGGAGAGACATACACGTACAGGACACGCGTACGTGTTAGAAGAATAACCTTTATATCGTTGCCTTTGGTGTTTGTCGCGGTCCTTTAAGACCAGTCTATCGCATAAATACATCACGTACGTCCGAAGTAGCGAAATAAATTTGTAATTATAGCCGAGCGCGAGCGAACTTGAGCGAACTCCAATGCCTCGACAATGAGTCCTTGGCATTATTGTAATACATATGCCCGCGTATTATCCGCGGCTTGAACTAGTTAACGGCTAAGTACAGATAAAGGATAATGCTTTTACCGATTCTGCTTTATCTGGTCCCTCGCGCTCGCCACGCAAATACAAACAACCAAACTCTACCGCCCTAAATACAAAATAAATAAATAAATAAATAAATAACCGGCGGGATGGGGTGGTGGTGGGGTGGTGGGGGGCAATGAGAGGATTTAGGAGGAAGACGGGAGACGTGGACAAATATTATCGGCTGCTGATTCCGCGGCTTAATTACCGACTTGTGTCCGTGACCGCAGCCGCTCTCTCCATCCATCCAAAGGGACGTGGGGACGTGGGGTGGAGAGAAGGACAGATCGACCCAAAACCGTTGATAACGGCAACTCTTCGTCTCCGTCTTTCGGCTCTTTTCGACAATCGATTGTTCTTCGGCGCCTCCCCTACCATTCATTCGTCATAACCGCGTGTCAAAGCTACGCTTGTCGTTCAAAAAAAAAAAAAAAAAAAAAAAAGAACGAGAAAGGAAGAAAGAAAGAAAGAAGAACGAGAAGGAGCGTGACATTGGCTGGCAGTAATGGTAAAGTTTTTGCCGGGCGGAGCGGTTATTGGTGTTAATTTACCCCCGGGGGCCCGGTTAGCTCTTAATAATTGTGTTGCCACAATGAAATATGATTTGCTCTCCTCCCCCCCCCCCCGCCAGCCGACTAAAGCTACCATCTTTCCAAGCTCTTCTCTCTTATTTTCAGTATTCCATGGCTAATACTAAATCTCCCGCCCGCCACCCCACCCCACCCCTAATGCTCTATTACGCAGGCGGGTCGGACCGGCCGTTCGTTCATTATTTTGCATAAGTAATATGGGAATTAAAAGTTACTCGACCCCTGCCCCTTGTGACGTTACTCTAAATTTACGAACGCACTCAGTCAGGCCATACGTTGAAAGTATAAAAGAGAAAAATTAACGATAACTTATTGGCCCCAATAACGTAAGGCTATCAAGGTCTTTGAGAAATCAATATCGAATTTTTGCCACCACCCTCCCCCTCCCCCCCCCCCCACGAAGCTTCGCCTGATTACGTAAGGCATTGGCGATATCCTGAAAACGAGGACTCGGGGTCCCTTAAATTCTCGTCCCTTATGAATACGTAATTTTCCGCGGAATATAACGTAAAATCGACGTTTCGCGTAAAGTGCCCCCGATTCTTATAATAATCATCGCAAACGCATCATAAGGTTAGCATACGCTAACGAGGCCCGAATGTTGGGCCGAATACGCGCCACAGCGCCCCCTACTAAAGTCATTTCCTCCTCTGTTTCATTCCTTTTGCTGTTGCTGTTGCTGTTGTCGTTGTCGTTGTCGTTGTTGTGTTGTTGTGGTTGTTGTGGTTGTTGTGGTTGTTGTTGTTATCACCACCACCACCACCACCACCACCACCATCATCGTCACCATTGTTATATATTATAATCGTTATGGTTATCGTTATTATGGTTATTTGCTTATCGTCAAAGGAAAGCGCGTCAAAGGAAATAAAATTTATGTTTGCCGATGAAAAAGGATTAACTCGTCACGTACAAGTTTCTTCCATTAATTATGAAAGAGCATTGCCCCCCACCCTCCCCTCCACCCCTCCTGAAATAATATAATTGGCTTAGGTACTCGCAGGACTTAATAAAGTTACCTTTCGCTCGAAATAAGTTACCTATTCCAAATATGATTCCCCTCATCGCATATTTTACTTTTTTTTCTTTTTTTATCCCTCAACTCCGTAAACTCATTACATTTATTTACATGTTTAAAAAGTAGCAGTCGTTCGGTGTTTATTTTTTGAATTTCCGCGAGCGGGACGAAATGTTATTTTATCCGAAACGAAGAGTTTTTGCGTTAAATAATATTCTCAATGCGTAAAAAGCCCTATTGCTCGAGTTTAAAACAAAAAAAAAAAAAAAAAAAAAAAACTCGCTCCTCCCCCCCTACCCCCCATGGCCGAGTGATTGAGGGGTTGATTGAAATTTTGGGTTTTCAATTTACACGGGGGAATTATCGGTAATGTATGCTCAAAAGATCATCTCGAAAGAGCGTCTCGTGTAAATCCTTACGGACACCGTTACACTTACCAACATCGATTTATAGAATAGAATTCCATAAATTTACATAGGCAGGCGCTTTATTTTATTTTCGCGCATTCCAAATCCTCATACGTTATTGATAAGAGATAATTAAAGTAAAACAAAATAAAATAACATAAAATAACATAAAATAAAATAAAATTTAAAATAAAATACGCCGAGCGAACGGGACAGTTTTCATTAATAATAATAATAAAAAAAAAAAAAAAAAAAAAAAAAAAAAAAAAAAGGTAAATAGTAATTTTTTGGCTCGTCGTACTTGGGCAAATACGCAGGAATAACGCGATTTCAAGCAACGCGAACGAGAATAAATGAGAATAAATGAGAACAAAGTGATCTAAGCTTATGGAAAGAGTATTTGCATAAAGCGCGATTATCTTTGATGGCTCGTGGCCTAAACGACCATACGGACGTCCATGCGAACGTCCATGCGAATGGCCATGGAAAATATGACGTTTGTAAACAAGTAATTTATCTCCGACAGCTTGCCTCGGCGATTTAACCTTTTATTTTTTTTGTCCCCCCTCCCTCCCCGTCTCCGACCCTTAGACATTGTCAATTGTATTCGCAGGGCATTTCAAGCGTTGTATTAGATTATAAAAAAAGTACTCATTCGGTCTCATTGGCCCGTTGGAAGAGCCCCTTTCCCCAAGGAGTTCTGCAATTAAATAAAAATATTATCTTGTCTATCTGCCCCCACCCCTCCGACGAGAATGCCCCACCCCTTTCTATTTATTTGCCTTATCAAGCCGCGCGCGTCTAACGCACACGATACTTGGGCGATAATTGCATTCGCTCAAGAGGTCTTTCTTACTTGGAAGAGAAGTATTTATTATGGCTTTACCTACCCGCCACTGCCCTCATCTCCCACTCCATCGCAAACGGATTTTGACTTCCGAAGTCAACTGATTTCGAACTGACTACGGAAAACCCAAAAGCAAAAGTCAAATTACGCGTACCACGTTTTTTCCCGAAAAAAAAAAAAATAATAAAATAAAAAAACTAAACGAAAAGAATGGATGGCGGCTTTGATTGAATTTACAGGACCTGGACGGCGGTGCACGAGTCGCGAGTCGCGAGGGTGGGAGGAGGGGGAGGGGAGTCGTCGCGTTTCCTTTATTTAATACGAAATAAGCCATAAAGTGGTGGCGAAAATAATAATAATAATAGTAATAATACCTGGGTTCGAGAATAAATTTTAGCGAGATGGGAACGTCCGATGCCAATGCAAATCATACTTAAAAGCAATCCCGATAAAGTCATGATAGAATTTAATGCGCGAAACACAAGCCTCCTTTAATGCATTTATGCAGGTCCGATGAAAAACAAGTAAAAAAAAAAAAAAAAAAAAAAATGACGGTTCGAAGATTATACGCTTGAGCTTGGCATGAGAAAATTTTTCTTTGTGCATCGTCGATCGCTCCCTCTCCCTCTCCCTCTCCCTCTCCTCTCCCTCCCTCTCCCTCTCCCTCTCCATCCCTAACTGCAGGGAGAGCAATTTTTCCCAACTTTCCCCCAACAACTCGAGGTTTTCCTGCTGATGATGAATAAGCACTTCCTCAAATCGGTAAATAAAACGTCTTTGCTACTATAAAAATAAGAAGGGAATATTTTTTGCCGCGCGTTATTTGATTTTCATCTCTCCTCGAGCGCTCGGGCCTTCTCCGACAGTCACGTCGTATAACACACACACACGTAAGCCAGACAAAAAAACGCAGAGACCCTCATTAGAGGCAATTATTATTAACGCGGCCCGTCGCCGGGCGGTTAAATAATAAATGCCGTTTAAAGGGCTCCGGTTATTTACTTACCGCCGCCGTGAATTGATAAAGGCAATCGGACTCGGGAAATTACGAACGACCGATAAACTCGAGCCTCAATATCATTTATACCATTCGGCAAATGCAATACGCAAAGCTATTATTATCAATGTACTCGCTGATTAGGTGCTTTAAGAATAACAATGCAATCACGGGTCATAAATCGTAATTTCCCGGGTATCTATCCTCTTCTGACCTTCCCTTCCCTACTTCGCTTTTCTCCGCGCCGTGGCTAAGGCAAGGACCGAGATAACTCCCCTCCCCCCCCCACCCCCGTAGTCCCTTAATTTACATTATTTACATCTTCATCGGGCTCGCGATAACATCGACAATGAATAAAGTTCCCTGCATTCAACATTAATTCGTTAATGTTGAGTCGAGAGGCTCTTTGATCCAGCGATTACCAGCCAATGATCATAACACGAGCTTTGGCGTTCGGATAGCGCGGAGTGGCCCGAGTAAGTTTTCATCTCGATAAATAGGATCGTTTGGGTTGAGACGGCGCTTCCCAAAACCGGAATATCGACAGAAAGTGGCTGGCCTCACGTGATCGACCCTCGACCGCGAAAAATTCCCCGCGATAATGGTCTCGGTTGGATTTCGCTTGCTTTTCGAGCGAAATCGTGATTGGACGGGGGGTGGGGGTGGGCAAGGATCGCGAGGACGAGCGACAAGGCGGCCACGAGGATCCGGTGATTCGTCCGTGCCGTCCGAGGAGACGGAGGAGGAGGAGGAGGAGGAGGACGTGTAGGAGGAGAACGTGGAGGAGGAGGAGGTGCGATGAAAGAGGATCATCGGCCACGTGGCTTACTTGCAGGGGTCCCAGGTGAGGCCGCCGGGGCAGTCTACGTCGGTGAGGGTGTCGCACTCGAGGGGCGAGCAGACGCAGGAAAGTGCCCTGGCCACCGTGACCGAGAGGACGACGATGCCCCCCAGCAGCACCAGCGGTACGCGCATCTTCCTGGGCTCACATCGCGGGTCTTTGACGGAACGGCGCGCGGTGCGCCTCGCGACCTGGACGAACGTGCACTAGGGGTATGGAACGGCTAGCGAAATCCACCGCCGACGCCGTCACCACCACCACCACCACCACCACCACCACCACCACCGCCGCCGCCACCACCATCGGCGACGCGCGCGCACTACCTCCACGACGGCCAGCCGCTCACCTCATCCCCTCACCATCATCCACGAGCTCCAGCGCTGGCACGTCGCCCGAAATCGCTCACCAAGCCTCGTCGTCGCGCCTCCGGAAGACGAATACCCGTCCGAGTACTTATACTCGGTTCGCTCTCTCTCTCTCTCTCTCTCTCTCTCTCTCTCTCTCTCTCTCTTGCTCTCACTTGTCCGAGGGTGGGTATAATCTTATTGGAGCGTACCCTCACCGGAAAGGATGCCGTAGGCACAATGTCCCGTGGGGATGAATCTCGTCCCCCGCGCTCTGGAGATCTACCAGGGTGGCATTAATTTTAATAAAAATTCCAGAGCCCGGGTTTCGATTTCCGATCTCGTCCGAGTACCGAATCCCCCAGCCGCTCTGCCAATTACTGCCTCTCTCTCTCTCTCTCTCTCTCTCCCCCTCTCTCCCCCTCGCTCTCCCTGGCTCCGTCCAGGCACGCAGTAGGGGTTTGGGTGAAAGGGGTAGGGAGGGAGGTAGGGAGGGTTGGGAAGTAATTTTACACCCTTGATTGAAATTTTATACCCGCTCGGGTCGGGGGGGGGGCGGGGGGGCTCGCCTTGGCGCGCTTCGGGCCGGCCATTCATCTTCCCGCCCGCAAGTTTTTATACGGTCGCATGCTCCAGAACGTAGCCGCTTGAGCGCGTTGGGCTTTAGGGATGAGCCGGGACCGGCGCTCGCGACGACCAGCCTCTCGCTGATCACTAATCGGGCGCCGTATCTGTAAAAACGGCGACAACTGCGACAACTGCGACAACACAACACGTACCAAAACTCGTAAAAAACATTGGCTTGGCGGGCTGCATAGCGGGCTACTTAAATGTTTCCTCCTCCTCCCCCGCCCCCACCCCTAAAAGCTTCGGTACATTATGCATACTCTTAACGCACTTCGAACTAATAACTATTTCCCCATTTTCTCGTCTCTCTCTCTCTCTCTCTCTCTCTCGTTGTTTTAAACTTTTATCCCATTATGCTGCCAACGAAAGGCAGCCGGGATTCTTATTTCCCCTGTAACGTAAATAAGCGGCTTATAACGTATTTCATAAAAGCCAGTAAATACCCGATACCTCCGGAGGGGCTGGGGGATGGGGAGATTTTAAAATTCACAGACACACTCGCGTCTCTGTAATCCCTTAAGTATAAGAATAGCTGAACAGAGTCGCGCGGTAGTTACGTGGCACCCTTACCCTTGCCTATGTTTGAAAGAAGGACTGTAAGAGAGATTATTAGCCTTGATAAATTTACTCGTTCCGTAACGACGCGTTGTCACGATAGCGAAAGAGGAGGGATGCTAAAGAGGAGGAGGGGGGATGGGGAGTCAGGTCTCGATAGGATGATAAGGATGATGGAAAGCAGCCGCGACTCAATGGGTCTAAAAAAAAAAGAGCGGCTTTTTTTAACCCCAATAACCTTCAAGAGCATGATTTATCCGATCCGATCCCTCGAAATCCCCCATCATAACCTCTAAATACAATGATCTCTTATTGTTCTTTTATTGTTCTTTTTTCTTCAATTGACTGAAGCCCAGCGAGAGGAACATCGATGTAAGAATAGTCGGCCCCGAGCTTCCGCTGCTCCCCGTGGAGCACTTGGACTGGACGCTCGGGACGCGGGTCCCGACGCCGATGCGCCGGCAACCATCGATCATTTTTTTTTTTGGCCACAGATCCTTTTTAATTAAACACGGCTCCGTATAATCTACGGGACTCGAAATTCCCGGCACAATGCATCTTGAGATGAAGAGCTTTCGTTTTCGGGACATTCGTCCCTGCGAAGGGAAGCTGCGCGGGACGAGGAGGAGGAGGAGGAGGAGCGGGCGTGGACAAGTGGCCGTGGACGGAAGGTAGGTGGCGATAGCCTTGAGAAATTACAGAAGCTTTAAGGGACGCTCCCCCCTTTTCATAAAATATGCTCGGTAGAAGGGACGTAATGAATAACGCGATACACGTCGAAATGGCGACCAGAGATTAGATCCCCTTAGGCGCTATTACTTGGTGAATGTATGACTACGAAATGCCGAGGACGACGAATCAGAGTTCCCGGATGCGGAGCAAACCGCCTCGCTCGGCTCGGCTACACATCCGCCAAAGCTACCCCATCCGTCCCGTTCGATTTTTCAACGTCCTTGGATATATACGTATAATAATCGGCCACGAGGAGCTGCTGCTCCTCCAACGGCTAATCGAGATCCTCATCCCTGAACGTCACGGCCCATCCGACCGTTCCTCTATACTCTGTATTTTTTTTTTTAGTTATTTTTATATATAAAAGCCAGCTATCGGCACTCGAACCCCCTTACCCCCTTACCCCCGCACTGCTTATGAAAAAGGTACGAGCTGCGAACGTAATAAATAGAATTTTGGAGAGAGTAAAAAAAAAAAAAGCGTAAAAAATTGGTGATCCCGTGGCACCTCCAGACAACGAGGTACAATTAAATAAAGCGAATACCAACAAAAAAAAAAAAAAATCTCCTCTCTATTATGTCGCTCGGGCGACAATAGTTTCCGGTCCGAGCCGAGAACCGTTACGGCGTACGAAGTCAATTAATTGGCCGAGTCCAAGAAGAAGAAGAAGAAGAAGAAGAAGAAGAAGAGCAGCAGCGGCGCCGCGGACGACGACAAGACGTGGAAAAGTTGGATCGTCAATCCATTAGCTCTCGGGCTAGTGGCGCGAGTAGTGGCGCGAGTAGTGGGGCGAGAGAGGGGGGGGGCAAACACACGTCCTCGTCCTCGACGATTTTATTGTCGGCCTCGTCGGGGCCGTTCCTTATCAATGATACATAACCGCGCAATGACCTTGCGACCTTTCCCCGGCAAAACTTGACCCCTATTTCCCCTTTAATATTTACGATTATAAGCTTACGAGGAGACTTTAATTTGATCCTCGTTAGACCGTCGCCTCTTCCATCACCCTTACGTCATCAATACGATCCGTAAAGTGAGCAAAGTGCTCGGACTCACAACGTTACATTATAAAACGACATGACGTGTCGCTACGGCTCCTTTACGGATAATACGGCCGCGCAATAACCCCCAATAACCCCCAATAACCTGGCGGAGATTTTTTTTTTGTTTTTGTTATAACAATCTAATGGATCCGAATGGAACGAGCTGCGCGACGTTTCGTATAATGAATTTCGAGCAACAAAGACAGACACGGTTTACGTTTCGGGTCTTTATCTGCGCTTCCCCTCCCCGCCCCCGACCTCTCTCAGCTCAGCCCCATTTTTCCATTTAGCTTAGCGTTTACTTCTGAAATTGAGGCAAGAGGAAATTGTCGAGGGGGAGGGGAGGGAGACGGGAGAAAAAAGAAAGAGAGAAAAGAAGAGAAAAAATCCCCTCGACGTTAACGTGGAAGGCGGTAAAGAAATTTTGAGCTCAATTGCCGAAGCTCTCGACGAGAGTAGGGGGGGGGGTAAGAGAAATTCATGGTCCCTCTCCTGGTTGTTTCGTCGTCCCGAGGAGATGCTGCCCGAAAGAATCAAGGAAACGTTAGAATTATTGCCGCGCTCTCGGCGTTAACGTCAACCATAGCCTTTACTTACGTACGATACCGGCTCTTCCTCTTACCACCCGGCTATTGAGAATTTCAGAATCAAATCCTACTCGGCCTCCAGTCAATGTATTCCCTCGTACCTTTACTGTCGTCGAGGGGTACAAGGGGAGGAGGGTAGGGGAGAGTACGGGGCAGCGTCAGATTAGAGTCCGAATCGAGGGGAAAGACGAATCTTCGCTCGGAGGAGGATGCAAAAGGGGGGGGGACACGTAAGTCGGCACTGGTTATTGGGGTTATTGGGGGGTGGGGTGGGGAAGGCTTCCTCTTCAAAGTCCGTTAATTGTTTCGTCGTAAATATATGAATCGGCGTCCATGCCGAGGTACTCGTACGTAGCCTGCCATTCGAAAGCTCTCCTCGCCGAAATGCCTTTACTCATCTCTAAAGCTCTCGAGCACGAGGTTCCAGCTGCACCAGAAGCCAAGGGTCTCGTCAGTTTTACATGGCCACCGTAAACTAACTCAACCAGCAATTGGTCAAGAAGATTTAACGAGCCTCGTCCCTCTTGTCCCTCCGATTATGCAAGCGGGCTCCACTGCGTCCGATGGAGGGGAGGGGGACGAGCTGCCGGTAACGCGCAGCTACAACACAACACCCGAGGCGAAAATGGAGCCGGCACTCGAGCGCGGGGGGGGGGAGTGCGGGACCCCTCGCTGTATACACGCGAGCGCGATTTTTAAAGCCGATAACGGCTCCCCCCCGGCAAAGTGGACCTTTGGTATGATAGATAAGCGAGCCCCGGGTATCGAATTAATTTGCCAGCCTCGGTAGGCTCGACGCCTCGACCCACTGCAGGCTATATTACCCATACCGTAAACTATGCATATAAAGCGATAACGAAGAATCACTTACTTATACAGAGACGTGCCGGCTCCCATCCATGGACTTGGAAAGGCTCTGCATTTATTTTAGCCTTTTACGAGTGGGACCCTTACAAAGCACCCTCGCGCCTTATTATTTATTATTTATTAATAATGAGCGAGCCCGTGGGCTGGCGTACGTAGGCCGTGATGAAAGCGTATAGAAACTGTCTAGGGGGTGGTGATCCAGAAGATCCGAGGCTACGTTGAGGACCGGTCAACCGACCTGTCCCCCAATAACCCCATTAACCTTAAATACGAGATCCCAGTTGCCGCGGCGATACGTCGAGACTTGAGTATCGTCGCACGCCGATCTCCGAGACGAGAGATCATCTCCGCTCTTAAAATACTAATTGCGAGCGAGCGGGCGAGCGACCTTGCGCCCGCTCCCTTTATCGCTCGGCTTAACTGCTTTTGGCGAGCCGACAAGGCTCGGAGTGACCGGGAGTGACCGGTAGTGACCGACCGAGTGACCGACCCTCTTCGCTTTTACCCATTAATTCAGCCGCACTTTCCCCAATAACCTTCTGATAAAAAAAAAAAAAAGAGAAAAACAATAATAACAATAATAATAATAATATCCATTAAACGGGCTCTTGGACTCGGCTCGACGAGTAATATTTACGCTCCGTTAATTAGAGCTGCTAAACCAACTAATTAGATAAATGTCGCGCCGAGTTGCCCGTAATAAATTAATAAATAAAGTTGGGAGCAGCCCCTATTGACGGCGCCGGCAGCCACGAGCGAGTCCGTAACTTATTGTCTCTCTCTCTCTCTCTCTCTCTGCATTTTTTTTTGTTGTCTCTGCTTTCGACGGGCCGCGGTCCGAGCGCGAAACGAAATAACAAAAAGCTGTCCTCGCAAGCCAGGATTCGGTGGGCAGTGTTCGGAATTGGCCAATCGCGCGGCTCCGCCTCTTACAAAGCAAACAAAATTACATTATCGTATAAATAATATCCCGTGCCGAAATAGTCGAATACAGGCAAAAGAGAGAGAGAGAGAGAGAGAGAGAGAGAGAGAGAGAATATATACAGTTAATAAAGTCAATTAATTTTGTCATAGTTTAATTTAACAAGCAATTGCGAGTAATTGAAAATTGTTTTGCCCGGTATTGTATTGTCGCGGCGACTCGTTCGCTGACCGTTTGTTTAAATAACTAATTTTTCTACTCCCATAGGGATACTATGGTGGGGTTTTTAAAACTTGTTTTTAAAAAAATTTCAGCTTAATAACGTTATGCCGCTGCTGGTACCGGCGCCCAGTCCCCTCCCATGCATTCGTCCCATAGAGCACGCACGCACGCACTCACGCACGCACTCACGCACGCACGCACGCACATTTTCAACGTCAATCGTTACAATAATTGAATAATACCGAATATCTCTATTTAATTATTCGGCATCGGTATGTCGAGATGCTGCAGCGAGCTTGTAAAATAGTTTGCAATCCCGTGCAATTCGGGATTATTTAAATTTTATATTGAAATGGAATTAAGTTGCAGCGGCTGTGCAACAATTGCCGATTAACTATTTCTCGAACTATTTGCAAAACATTCGTTATTACCTTTACGAGAGAACTTGGTTCGCGAAAAAACAAAAAAAAAAAAAAAAGAAAAAAAAACAAAACGTTAAAGAATAATAACGCATTGACTGCGCGCGATGTCGTTCGACGTTCTGCAAAAAAAAATCAATCGAAGCTCGTGGGTCGAAGTCGTTAAACCAGAACCAAAATACCCATTTTAAAAGAAACCCCCAAGACTCCCCAAGACTCCTGGCTAATGTGTACCCCAATAACCCCAATAACCCCAACTTTACTCATATTTATAATAATTAATCCCGTATTCAATGCTTTCCCCTCCATTTTTCTTGTCATTATTATTATTATTATTATAACCCCATACCCCGCCGAGGGACTCTTTATATTTCTTTATATACATTTCTCTTTAGATTTCATTGCGTTTTTATTATGTCTAATATTTGCAAAGTATTAAGCGCGCGAATTTCGCCCGGAGAAATTAAACGTCGAGCTGGATGAATATGAAACAGTGTATGTGACGATGGCCTAGTGCGTGCGTAGCTGGAAGGGGGCGCGGAGTGGGTGGGTGGAGGGGCGGAATAAAGGAAATGTGGGGAAAAAAAAGTTTCTTCCCCCCCCCCTGCGAGTCATGTTCGAGGACCATTATTACGTCGTATAGACACAAGAATGAGCCAGGATAACGAAAAATGATTATAATCCATTGGTATTATTTCAATTGAATTGTTTGTGCAGCGATTGCTTGGCTCATTAAAATCGATAAAAAAAAAAAAATTTAAGTCCTTCGCGGTGATATTTTTTTTTTTCGTATTCACGCGGACAAATGAAAATGTGGCTCCGACCTCTCCTCGTTCGACCCCCCCCCCATCCCCGCCAACCCCGCCGTCATTAAAATCCCATCAAGTGTATATGATGAACTCGATTAAAAATAACGCTGCATTATAATAAGTAGGGGAATGCATTTTTAACGAAAGCCGCGGAGCTATGTTAATATTAATTTTTGGCCTTTTAATATAAAGACGAGTTGTTGCCTCGCATCGGGACGCTTAACATTAACGACGTCGGTTTTGTAAAAATGCGAACGTAAAAATGAATTGCGCTTCGAGGCTTATCGCGTATTCGAAATGAGCCATCGTCTTCCTCTTCTTCTTCTTCTTCATCTTTTTTTTTTTAATTTTTTTTTCAACATATTTTTACATGCTTTTCATATTTCATTAATAGAGTGTAAAAGTACGGGATTTCATTACGAAGTTGTTTACATGAATATTCAATGTCCACCGTCCCTCGGAATTACGTATTCATTCGCGTTTACGCGATTCTTTATCTTAAGGAAAATTATTGCGGCTTCGGCATCCGGCATTTATGCAAGTCAAAACAAATAAAAAGAGAAAGAAAAACAACGACAACAACAACTTCTCGATGCGGCGAATGTCCTAGGGGGATGCCTGCCGTGGATCCAATTATCTCCGATCGAGCTGAATTTTCTATAGGAATTCGTTATTGGGGTGACGATGGGCGGATGTAAAAGTCGACCCTTCTCTTCGTGCAATGACCGTTTAAATTTCATTTAAACGCGCCTCCTTACACGCGCACGTCCTTACCAACGTATAAGTTATTTTCTCTATGGATCAATGAGATATTGAGATCTCCTCGCCTGGTTATTGACAATGGCGCTTGATGGTATGCATCGACGAGTCCTCCAATCGTACGTACGTACGATTACGAATAAAACGTCCGTTGAGGTGGTTTTTTTTTCTTTATTATTGTTATTTAGTTTTCTTTTCTTATCTTTGCTTTTATTTTATTTTATTTTCCACCGGTGAAAATAAGCTCCCGACTGATAAACAACTACGTTACGGAATATTCGGGGTGAGCGTCGGGGTGAGAAGGCGGCGGATAAGCCGGGAGAAACGTCTCAATGGACAAAGTTGACAGTCGCGACCGAGTGAAATCGGCCTTACCAGACTCGGGGTACTCGCCCCCCCACCCCCGACCTCCGCACCGCGAGCCTCTCGCTTCCTTTTCCCTAACCTTCTCCATTCCAGCATCCGTCCACCTGCAGGATGTAGCCTTCCCGATCCCGTTCCCCACCGAGCCCCCGCGACTCCCGGCTCCCGATAAAGTTCCATCCCTGCGCGACTCGTTACGTAGTGCCGCTATCATCAATGCAACAAAAAGTCAGGACATTCATGGACACGGAGGCGCTAACGGATCTACGATTATTATATCATCTCGGCCGATGAGCTCGCTCCTAACATCGACCGGCCGTTTCAAACATTAGTACAAATCCAAGTTTTACGTAGTACGCGAGCCCTGCCGATGGAAACTGCGCTTTTAATTTCCCTTACGGGGGAAGGGAGCCCGCCTATACTTCCCCCCTCGGGCACCAAATAACCCCAATAACCCCTCGCCGTATTTATCGAGCAAAGTGGGGTTATTTAGCGAAACCGACCGCGTCATTACAATTATATTCAAAATTTTATTACATTAATGATGACAAGTATATCATCATTGAGCTTGTCTGACAACTTACTTACGTTGCCACGTTGTGTACGTCCATATGGAAATGTTGAAAGTTCCCTCGATTGTAGATTCCGATCGTTAAATCGTTGCGCGTCAATGATATTTCTATCACTATTCGCTTGTCCGTTTTGTTTGTTGAGGTGCGACTGGGCCCCTCTGCAATTCTTCCTACACCTCAAAGCTTGTACTGGAGAGTTTTTTTTTTGTTTTGCAAAATTAACGAGAATTTCAATTAATTCTGACTTCGTGTCAATGACGAATCCTAGCGACGCCTACTATTTTATCCAAAAAAAAAAAAAAAATAAAAAAAAATACAACGTACGCTTTCACTAACGGTATTTGCAAGTTGAAAACTATTGAAAAAAAAGAAGAAGAAGAAGAAGAAGAAGAAAAGAGATTGCACGGAAGTTGTAAAGAGATCAATAATTACTCGGCAGCCTCTCTAAAGTTTCGATTAAGGGACGATTAAGGGAATTCATACTAATCGTCGCATTGATTTATTTGAATCGACCGACGATTTATGTTTCAGTTGCGGTTTCAAGCGCCGTTATTGACGTTATTGACAACGTATATGACGCCGTTATTACACTTGATCTCGCTCAATGGATAAAGTAGACGATTATAGAAAACGGCCTCGTTAAAATCATGGGAAAGAATAAATTAATAAATTCACTCGATAAAGGAAACTTTGTCGTTGAAACCTCAAATTGGAAAAGGGGAGCAAAAAAAGAAATGTTTACAAAGCCGATCGAAATACACTTAATTACAAAGTTTTGAAAAACGAGGTCAATTGCCTGCGTATTACGAAGGGGGCGTTAAGCAGCTACGGAATACAGAATAATCTATGGAATAAATAATAAGGCTCCGAGGTCTTACAAAATTTTCCCTTTTTATATTTATTAAAAAATAAAAACATGCACTTTTATGTCATTGATAAATAAATCAAGGTGTTTTATAAGCTATTCGTTATAATTTATCGAAAAGAAAAAAATGGGAATTTATTATTATTGAATGTAAAGTATGCGAAAGCATTGGAAATCTAATAAAATATATTTGAAACTCGATTGTGGATCCAATGCTATACGTACGTGCATTCAATGTCGATTTCCTTTCAGCGATTAGTTATTTATAGAATTGTATAATACTCATTAGTATACGTATTGAATACGTCGAATATTATAGCCGAAAGGTGATCTTTTTCAATTTATCATGTTCTTCCATACCGTCCGCTCTACTCACTAAATTGCAATGCAATATGCATAAAAATCATTATATACACCTAATGATAATCCATATATATATATATTATATATATATGTGTACGACTTATTTGATTAACAAACATTAAATGCATAAACAATGAGTTAATGGATGAGTTGTTCGCTTTAGGCTCGTGAAATAATTCTAGTACTTGAAAACTGAAGTGAAATATAACGGAAGGATAAAATGCATAAGAAAGTTTTTTTCTTTCTTTTTCTTTTTTTTTTTTTTTTTTTTTTGCATTAAACTCTACAAATTATAAATGTAATTAAATTATGTTACATTAAATAATGTTCACTTTTTGAAGAAATAACGAGAGAGAGGGGGGGGGAGAGAACACGAGCGAGGCATCTTTTTAATGAGATGAGTTACTTAGTACTCTTAAGCCTGAAAAAGGCTTAAAAAGCCTAGAATTTAAAATTACAATTTTATATTAATTTTATATTTATTTTTAGAAAGTTAAAAGAAAAACTTGCAGTCTTAAAAAGAACTTGAATGAAATTCCCTTCTAAAATTGTTGTCCCTATAAGCAATAATCTTAAATACGATAATACCAAAGAGAAAAAAAGAAAGAAAACAAGAAAAAAAGCAAAATACTATCAAAATAGTATGAAAATATTGAAAAGTATCATTTTTAACAGACGTCGCTCCACAATCACACAAATATACGTAGATTCGTCTGGGGGAGGGAAAGTAATGGAATTATTAGTTTATTCGTAGCCCGGGAAACGCCAACAAAACGCCAACGAGTAAAACTTCTTTATAATACGTCAAACGGTAATAGTGCCGCAGCATAAGTTTTACCAGCAAAGTTCGCGGTTAAGAGATATTACGAGATACATTGGCGTATGGCCGATACTACTTTTTAATTTTAACCCGAATCGAAATGAATCTCGTAAATAAATTTCATTAAGCGTATAATATCTTTCGAATTATCATTATTAATAATTAGGCCTCCTAAGGAGGATTATTAAGAATAATCAATCCTCCAATAACCTACAGTTTATCGATAATAATCCATTAAATTTTCTTGTTCTTGTTGCGTTATCCCACAAACAAAAATACGCTTAATCAAGATACTGTTGATTTAAATTAACAATTTCGTTTCATTTAAATAGGCTACGGCATTATCTCCCTGCTCGACTACATATTATCTTAAGAATAACAAGATTAAATGATAATGCAAGCCCATGGAAAATAAAACACTATTATTATTCAAATTAAGCATCAGCTTGAAATTAAAATTGTCTGAGTATTTCATTCGCGTGGGAATAATAATTACGAAATAATACGGCCACGATACAAAATTTCTCCTCCGTATAACTAGAGGAGAAATAAAAGCTTTGCTAAGAATGCATATTGACAATTTGTCCCTGTAATAAAAGAGTTTTACAATACAACAAGGTTATTGGGGACGAGGAAAGGCCAAGTGTCGAGTGCCAACGTCTGTCGGGACATTTCGTCAAAATTCGTGAAAAAAATTCTAACTTGGCCCAGTGTTGCGACAAAGATCATCCCTGATCCATCTTACAATATACAAGACATTACAGCGAATACAATATATATATATATTCGCGTATGCGTATTATTCGTTTAAAATAAATGGCAAAGCGTCGATATTGCACTTTCAATTGTTCCCTTGGCATTGCCGACATTTTTCTTTCAATTTTCTGAACTTTATATGTTTTACGTGGAAACGAACGTTCCGATTCTCCATTCGCCATTCGCTTCCCATGCAATCCCATGCAATTTAAGACGTCGAGGGCATACTTTACATTCTACATTGAAAATATACAAGACAAAGAACGAATGATTACAAACATTTTGTTATATCCGAATGTAAATTTTTTTTTTGTTTTTTTTTTGTTTATACATACGCGCACTTCCGCATATCGGCGAATGATTACACGGCATTAGTTGTTCGTTAACGAATACATTATGTATTCGTTTTTTTTATTATTATTATTATTATATTTTTTTTCGCCACAAATGCACGTAGCATTAATTCGTATTGAATCGTTATGACGAGCGATGTTAATGGTTAATAATAAATGCAATTGTAGAATATGTAGAATGTGTGCTTCGACAGGAATTATATCGTACTAATCAAGCGAATAATAATTCAAACGAATATTACGAAATGTGCTTTTATTAAGGAATTCATTTTATTTAGTTCGCTACTGCTACTGCTACTGCTACTGCTCGTAAATCGGATGGCATTTACAATAATTCGTCATGAATTATTAGATTTTACTACGTAATCGGGGAAACGTTCTTTCTCCTCTTTAAAGAGCTCATAATAAATTACGTTATTTTTAATTGTAAGCGTTGTGAGCGTTGTGAGCGTTGTGAGCCTTGTGAGAGCGTTGTGAGAATAGGATGGAAAGTTATATTACATTGAAGTAACTAATGCGTTGAGTAATTGTACTTACGAGATATTTCCAACGGTCTACTAAACCTCATGTGTTGGATCATATTTGTTCGTTTCCGATCACTTCTCCGAACTCCATAGAACACGCGTCGTCAAATGATGGCTTTGAAAGCCATCGATCTACCATAAGCCCCGTTAAAACGACGCGGATGCAATTATACGGCATGCAAAACAGAAGGTATTCACGTCTCCATAAAAAAATCTGTCCATTCTTATAACAATTTATGAGTTTCATTGGCCAATGCAAAATAAAGCTACGATTTACTCCCAGAATACCTATAAAAAAAAAAAAAAAAAAAAAAGAGAAAAATAATAATACTCCATCGGTAACGTGAATTTTTTTTTTTTTTTCTTTCCATACGCGTTTCAAGCGTCAAGAGTCAAAACGTTTAAATTTCATATTCCATATATATGTATATGTACAATATTGCTTTATAGTCGTAGTCATTATGAGTTATCGATTAGACAACAAAGTTTAGAAACGGCCGATAAACGTTTGCCCGCGTATGGCACTAATACATATGAAATACGTAATAATTGCAAGCTGCTTAATGAATTAAATTACTTTTTATTATTATGAATTATGAATTATGATTATTATGAAGAAAGTGGTTGGTATATATGCATATAAGAGATGAAATGTACAATAATGTATAAAAAAAAAAATATTAATTCTCTAAGAAACTTACCGTCTCCTGTGACAATTCGAAGCATTTGAATTCCAACTTGGAGCATGTATTTTAAATCTGAATTATCTTCCCCTGAAATATACAATCTTTTGTTTTAAAAGTTCTGGAAAATTATTATGCCATTAGTCGACGTAATTACGGACCCTTGTATTGTACAAAGTTGGCGACGATGTCTCCTCAGCCACGATGAATTGGCTCGGATAAATAAAGCCATAGACTCATTGCATCCAGATCTATGAAAAGTATAAAGGTCTAGTTTTGTAAGGAAAAATAAATATACCAATTGAATCTCGCAAACGATTAAAAAATTTCGGAATCAATTAAGCTTTATCATTTATTATCTGAATGTTAATGACAATCTATATCTATAATACACTAGGCGAATAGCCGAGCTATAAGATCGAACGCGGTGTGAGTTTTTGAATTTTTACGGCGCTTTTACGAATTTAGAGGGATGATTTAGTAACTGTAGTGAGCTGTATCGGTCGATCGATCGATCGACACATTAACTTATAACGGACAAGATGATTACCTATGACGCGAACATCGGAAATCGGGTCGCAAGTTGCCAACTGCATTAATATTTAAACAATATCTGTCATTGTCGCCGGTTTAAATGATTATCGACACCGATTGTGATCCATTATATAGCTGAAGAATTTAAGAGACGGGCCGCCACTCACTACAGCACTACCTAATACTATTACGCACTATCCAGGATTTATTTATTTATTTATTTATTTAACAATAATAATGATTAAAACGATGAATGGTAATAATAATAACAATAACAAGGCGAGGATTGTGTATAGGGGCTTGGGGCGAATACCTACGGTAAAGGGGTTTGAATAAAGTCAGCCCCGGTGTCGACATCTCTCCTGTCCTCGTATAGCGGTCGGATCCTCTACTCGGCATCCGTTGGGTGGGAAAAGGTACCCGCGACCGGTAAAAGGTGCGGGACTCGTCAGATAAGCTCGTCAGCGGCGAGCATCGCACGAGCCAGTAAGTAGCGGCTTATGCCTTTATTGCTGGCTATCCACGTAGTCGCGTAATAATGCACGACGAGTAAATGGGCGCGAGTAAATGGGCGCGAGTAAATGGGCGCGAGTAAATGGGCGCGAGTAAATGGGCGATTGTGCAAAAGAGTCTGGCGTCCGACCGACGTGGGGTTATTGGTTCGCGGCTCGGACGCGAGAGGTCGCCCAGGGTTTCGAATGCCCTTCAAATGAACGAACGGATTCGAGGAATTCGTTTATTATTTATTTTTTTTTTTTTTTTCCTTGAGAACAAATATGGCGGCCGAGCGGAGGTTAGTCGTTAGGCAAAGGATCGGAGACGATCGTCGCGATTACGATTACCGACGTGAGTTGGGTTGGCAACCGTAGCCGGACCGTAGGCCATGCCGCTTGACAGGTAATAACAATGCACCGTCCAGGCTCCCGGGCGCTTCTTTTCCCTTTCTTTTATTAAATTGAAGAAGAAGAGGAAGAAGAGGAAGAAGAGGAAGGAGTCGCGCGGCTAAGAAGAAGGAGCGGCTAGAGGACGAGTCCTCGGAATTAGAGCGCGTATACGTCGCGCACGGAGCTGAACTTGACGTAACGGTCATGGTTATGGTTATGGTTATGGCCGGTGCCTCGCTCGCACGGCGAGTCCGTATCGCGTAATTACCGTCACTTCACATCATTCTCAAGATTTATGGTCAATCGATCGATGGCATTCGTTCTAACTTTATGTACTTAATGCCGTAACGCCCGTGCCCCATTATTATTATTCGTATTATTATTGTCGTCGTTGTCGTTGTCGTTCTCGTCGTTCTCGTCGTTGTTATTGTTATTATTACGTGCACGTACAAGCTAGTCGAGGCGCGTAGTAAGGAGGCGACAAATAAAAACAATAAAAAAAAAAAAAAAAACACCATGGCCTTCGTCAGCGAAAAAGGTACAGTGCGCGTATTATCCCGATTGCTGGCTACGTATCCCGTCTCCTACTCCTCCTACTCCTACTCCTCCACCATTCGGATTAATCGCAGTGGCGGAATATTATTTTGTACCCTAGACAAGTACCGGTCGATGCCCTTGGCCGAGAAGAGGAAGCATTACAAGGCCGCGGCCGTAACCGTCGATAAGATATTGACCTGGCCGGACCATTGGAGTAAGAATAAGGACAGGATCGAGAGGACTGGCGAAAAGTCGGAAAAGGTTCCTAAACAGATAGCCGAGCTCGTGTCTGTTTGGAACGGCGATATAACCACCTTGGAGATCGATGCCATTGTCAACGCTGCAAATTCAAGTCTTCGCGCAGGTGGAGGAGGTACACACGCC